>CM056057.1:104905172-105441811 GCA_029574335.1 Rana kukunoris
GAAGAAAAAAATGTTTAATCATCAACTAATAGATCCTTGGAGAATTGCATATCCGAATAAAAGGGATTATACACACACACTATTCTTCTGTGCATGATACGTACTCGAGATTAGATTATCTAATGGTAGATCACGGAGTATTGGAATATGTAAATAAAACTTCAATAGGTGTAATATCAATTTCAGACCACACCCCCGTAATAGTTTGAATACACTTCAATGAGATGGAAGAAAAGGGATGTGGAATTTAAATGAAGATTTGATTGATATAGAAGTCTGCGACGTAGTGAAAAAATAAAAAAATAAAAAAAGGATTGACAAATATTTCCTGACAAATAATACACCGGACGTTAGCTCCGCAGCTATATGGGAAGCCCATAAGGCATGCATTCGGGGTAAGTTAATCTCCCTAGGGGCAGGGGAAAAAAAAGGCAAGAGAAGCAAATAGAAAAAAAGATAATAAGTGAGTTACAAGACCTGGAACATAAACATAAAAACCAAGGAGAAAGTGATGTATATCAGAAAATAGTGATAAAAAGGGCCCAACTCAGAGAATTGATGGAATTAGAAACTAGAAATATATTCAAGAATGTCATAAAAGAAAGATACAAATGTGGAAATAAACCAGGGAAATACCTTGCGAGAATCTAATGAAAAAAGAAACACAAACTATATCGAGAAAATAAAAAACCAAGTAGGGCAGATAAAATATAAAACTTCTGAAATTGCAGAGGCCTTTCAGACTTTATAGTACACTGTACTCCATTAGAAGGAGAGAAACGCAGGAGCAGAAAGAAACTAGGAAAATAAAAATTAAGGAATACCTAGAGGAAGCTAACGTTCCGAAGCTGTCGCAAGAAAATGTTGAATCCCTAGAAGATCCAATAACGCAGGGGGAAATCCACCAAGCTATTCAAGAAACATCTGGAGGCAAGAGTCCAGGTCCAGATGGGTTACCGATTAAGTACTATAAAAAAAATTAAAGAACTCTTGGTCCCAGAGCTATGCAACTACTTCAATAGATTGGGAGAAAAGGAAGAAACAAGGAAAGAATCCCTCCTTGCCAATATTTCAATTACTCCAAAAACGGGCAACGACCCAATTGCATTACTGAATGCCGATATAAAGGTCTATGCAAAGAAACTGGCAACGAGGATAAAGGCATTAATGCCGGATTTAATAAATGCAGATCAGACAGGGTTCATAAAAGGGAGAGAAGGGCGGGATAATAGTTTAAGAATGCTACTGTTCCTACAGGAGGATGGTAAGAAGAAACCCCCAGTCGTACTCATGTCAATAGATGCTGAAAAAGCTTTTGACAGTCGACAGGGGGTTTATGATGGAAACCCTGCGAAGTATAGGACTAGATTTATAAAACGGGTGGAAAAACCGGAGTTAGGCTTACCGGTAACTCTCTTTCCAGGAGTCTTCCAGGACAGCCCTGAGATATATGGCTCCTCCCTCCAGGACAGGAAACACATTCACCCAAATTATAAAAGGAGGTCCTCCAGGCCTTCTCCTCAGTTCATCCAAGAATTCCTGAAGGCTCTGAAAAACATAACATACTAACACATCGTCAGTACACATATCCAACTCCTGTTTACAAACCATAAACTCCGGGTGGTAAACCGGGCTGTCCTGGAAGACTCCTGGAAAGAGTTACCGGTAAGCCTAACTCCGGTTTTCCCCCCTCGTCTTCCAGGACAGCCCTGAGATGATAAACAAGAAACGTACTTGTCAGGGTGGGGTAGCCGCCTGGAGGACCCTTCGGCCAAATGACTGATCCTTCTCAGACATTAAGTCCAGGCGATAGTGCTTGGCGAAGGTTGTATAGTTTGACCATGTTGCCGCCTTACAAATTTCTTCCGGAGAGGCTCCGGCCTTTTCCGCCCAAGAACTCGAAACCGCTCTAGTAGAGTGTGCTTTGACAAATGAGGCTTGCTTACCCTCTAACTCATAAGCTTTAGCTATCGCTAACCTGATCCACCTGGCAATGGAAGACTTGGATGCTTTTTGCCCCTTCCTAATCCCCGAAAAATTAACAAAAAGAGAATCAGATTTTCTGAGTTCCTTGGTTACCTCTAAATAAATTAAAATACATCTCTTGACATCTAGAGATGTCCCCTCTGAACTCGAGGGAGACAAAAAAGTCAGAAGGACAATGTCCTGTGTAATGAGGACGCCACCTTGGGGAGAAAACTGGGGAGAAAACTGGGGTCTGTTTTCAACACAACTCTATCCTCATAAATTAACAAAAATGGCTCTGATAGAAAGCTCCTGAAGATCACTTACCCGCCTGGCGGAAGTGACTGCTACCAACAGAACTGTCTTAAGGGTTATCCATTTTAAGATAGATTCCTCCAGAGGCTCAAATGGACTAGCTGACAATGCTTTAAGTACCAAGGAGAGATCCCAAGGAGGACAGGGTGAGACCTTCACCGGCCTAGATCTAGACAAGGCTTTGAAAAAGTTCTTAATAAAATAATTCTGCTGAAGGGAACATTGAAGAAAGACACTAAGGGCCGCAACCTGCACTTTTAGGGTACTTAGGGATAGACCCATATCTACCCCTGCCTGCATAAAATCTAGAATGGCTGGGACCCCTGGTTGAACAATTCCCTGCTCTTCTAACCAGGAACAATTTTTTTTCCAGAATTTGGCATAAATTGTTCTAGTAACAGGCTTTCTGCATTGTATCAGGGTTTTGATTACTTTCTCTGAGAAGCCCTGTGTTCTCAGCAACTGATCCTCAGATACCACGCAGTTAGGTTTAGTCTGTCTACCTGCGGATGAAGAATGGGACCCTGCGATATTAAATCCCTCCTGCTGGGAAGACGAAAATGGGAGAGAATGGCCAGATTTTTCAGAATGGCAAACCTAGGGTCCTTTTCGGCCAAAACGGGTGCAATCAATATTAGGGTCCGTTTTTTACCGATCGAAACTTCTGAAGGACTGCTGCGATCATTCTGATTGGAGGGAAAGGGGAACGTAGAATTTTCAGCTCGGTTGAATTTTGCATGTTCTGGAAAAAGCATCTATCCCTGTAGCCCTGTCTCCTGGGTGGATCGAGAAGAACTAGATTACTTTCCTGTTCCTTTCGGAGGCAAAAAGATCCACCTCCGGCTGACCCCATTTCTCTACTATTTGAGCGAAAACCTCCTCGTGGAGCGCCCACTCGTCCTGACTCACCCTTTGACGGCTCAGATAATCCGCTAGAGAGTTCTGGGTGCCTTTTAGGTGGACCGCTGTCAGTGAAGCCAGATTTGTTTCTGCCCAGGAAAAAATTTAGTTTGCCATGTCCTGAAGAGCAGGGCTTCTCGTCCCTCCCTGCTTGTTCACGTATGCCACAGTTGTTGCATTGTCTGTGCGAACTTGCAGATGTTGCCCTTTCAGGCTTGCTTGGAACACCTCGATTTTCAGGACTGCCAGAAGCTCTCTCTGGTTTGAGGAACGTTCTGCCTCTCTTGGAGACCATGTTCCCTGGGCCACTGCCTCCCCCAGGTGGGCTCCCCACCCCCAGGCACTGGCATCTGTAGTTACCACTGTTTCTACCGGCAAGGTCCAGGCTAGACCCTTGCTTAGATTGTGGCGCGTTCACCACCACCACAGAGTCCTTTTGACTCGGGACGAGATTGGAACCTGGACCTCGAAGTCTTGACTTTTGCCACTCCAAACCCGAAGCATTAGTTGCTGCAAAGGACGTTGATGGAACCTCGCTCAGGGTACCGCTGGAAAACATGCCGTCATAAACCCCAGCACCCTCATGACTTGTCTGACTGAAGCCTCTTGGTTGGACTGCAGCTGGGCTGCTGCCTGTTCTACCTTTACCATCTTTTCTTCGGGGAGAAAAAAAAATGTTCTCTACCAAAGATATCCTGTACCCTAGGTACAGCACCTCCTGGGATGGGGTCAATTGAGACTTGTCTCGATTGACTATCCACCCGAGAGAGGAGAGAAAGTTTTTAGCTTCCTGCAAATCCCTTTCCAGCTGTTGGGCTGATCCTGCCACGAACAGGAGATCGTCCAGATAAGGAATTACAATTATCGCCTTGTTTCTCAGCGGTGCTAGAGCCTCTGCCAGGACTTTTGTAAAAATTCTCGGCGATGAGGACAGACCAAAGGGAAGGGCTTGGAACTGGAAGTGTCTGATTTCCGAGTTCACCTTCACCGCCACCCTGAGAAATTTTTGGAAATCTAAATGAATTGGGACATGTAAGTATGCATCCCTGAGATCCAGGGTGGCCATGTAGCACCCCAGAAATAGAGACCTTGCCACTGTGAAAATAGACTCCATTCTGAACGTATTGTACTTTACAAATTTGTTCAGGGGACGAAGATTCAAGATCATTCTGAATTTTCCCGATGTTTTTTTTACTACGAATACATGGGAATATGTCCCTTGACCTTGTTCCTCTTGTGGAACTTGAATTAGAACTTTTTGGTCCACCAATTCCCCCAGAGACAGGCCCAGGGCCTCTGCCTTCTCCCTGTCCCTGGGAGGCTGGGTAACCAGAAAACTTGGGGGGGGGGGGTGTTGTCGTGAACTCCAACTTGTATTCGTTCCTGATAATGTTTAAAATGAACGGACTTGAAGTTGCCATGGTCCATTGTGGGAGAAACTGCCCCAATCTTCCTCCCACCGGGACGCAAGAGTCACTGTGGCTTGGGGGTGGTTTGAGGAGGATTAAACAATATACCTCCTCTCCCCCTACCCTTATGGCCTGCCCAGTGTTTCTTTGGTTGGCCTTCCTTTTGTAGGTTTTGTTTGAAACCTCGAAAAAAACGTTTTCCCTCCGCTTTTTTCTTTCTCTCAGGAAAAGCCTTTTTTCTGTCCTGAGTCCTTTCTAGCGCTTCCTGTAGGCCTGATCCAAAAAGGTGGTCACCTGAAAAGGATAACCCACACAGTTTTAACTTGGAGGCTGCATCACCTGTCCAAGTTTTCAGCCACACTGATCTTCGGGCTGCATTTACCAAGGCTGCTGATCTAGCTGCCAACTTTACCGATTCTTTAGAAGCATCAGCCAGAAAGCCTACCGCTTTAAAAAGGAGGAAAATATTTTAATATCTCCTGTCTAGATGTACCCGCCTGAATGTGGGTTTGCAACTGAGTAAGCCAACATTCTAGATTTCTAGCTACACAAGTTGCTGCTAGTGCGGGTTTCAGACTTATTGAAGAGGCATCCCAAGCTCTCTTCAACAACAAGTCCCCTCTCTTATCCATCGGGTCCTTCAAGGCCCCCAAATCATCAAAAGGCCAGATCCGTTTTTCTTGATATCCTGGCTAAAGGGGCATCTAATTTTGGAACCTTGTTCCATGGCTGAGACCCATCCGAATCAAAGGGGAATCTCTGTTTAAGGGAGTCTGAAAAGAATGGTCTTTTTTCAGGCTGTTCCCACTCCCGCAGAATTGTGTCAATCAGGGATTTGTGAACAGGAAAAACCCTGGATCCATTTGCACTAGGCCCCTGGTACATGAGGTCGTGCTTGGAGAGCTGAACCTGTTACTCACGGATCTCCAAGGTATCATAAATAGCCTTTAGTAGGTCTCCTACATCTTCCAAGGACAATTTGTACCTAGAAGCCCTGGAGGAATCATCTTCTGCCTCAGAATCTGAGGCTGATCCTGCCTGAGAGGAAGCAATAGACCTAGGAGTCTGCTCCCTGTACTCCTCCTCCTCCTCTTGAGTCTGGGACAGGGAAGGCATACTAGATGCTCTAGGTAGGGACGAGGCGGGACCCTGCATCCTGTCTATCAGTCCTCTAAAAGACAGGAATGTGAACCGAACCAGGGTCTGGATGTGCCGCTGCAGCTTCCATGGTTCTGGTGTTTTTGTCCTCAGCGCTCCGAGATACACCACTAGGCTCCGGCTACTACATAGCCACTGCCGCGCCTTTTTGAAACATGGGAACGATGTTTCCGGCGCCCCCTGATGACGCGCTTCCGCCCGGGATCTCACTTCCCTTCCTTGGAACGCAGTGGTTCCGCCCCTCCAGCGCCGATCCCGGAAGTGCTGTATACCACAACGCGGCCTATGGCATCTCTCGCCTTTCACCGCTGCTTCCGGAGCTGAGGCCATGAACACACTGCCGTCAACCAGGGGTCCCACTCTTGCTGAGCCAAGGCAGCGGTGGCCATTAGCAACACTCTCTACCCCCGGGCCAGAGGCGTGCTGTAGGAGGTAGGTTCAGCTCTTACTCCCACAAAGGGAGAAACTGGGGAAAAAAGAAAAAAAGTAGCAGCGTTCCCAAATGTGCTCCTTCCCGTCCGGCAGGAAACACAACAACTGAGAAGGCCTGGAGGACCTCCTTTTATAATTTGGGTGAATGTGTTTCCTGTCCCGGAGGGAGGAGCCATATATCTCAGGGCTGTCCTGGAAGACGAGGGGGGAAATCTATATAACTTTCCGACAGCAAGAGTAAAAGTCAATGGGAGTGTGTCGTCTGTGTTTGAAATGATGAATGAAACGAGACAGGGCTGCCCGCCCTCACCCCTCTTATATGTAATATCATTGGAACCATTACTGGCTAGGATACGGAATAATCCGGATATAGGGGGGGGGTGAGAGTGGGAGAGGAGGAGCATAAGGTGGCTGCGTATGCAGACGACATACTCCTATATGTGACCAAACCAAGACTCTCTCTGCCTATCATAATGAAAGAAATTGGAAAGTATGGGGAACTTTCCAACTTCAAAATCAACCCCATAAAAACGGTAATCCTGAGCCATGCATATGGTAAATGCAGCAAGACTTTGTGTACCTTATCATTGGCGCTCAACGAATGCTCCCACCATTAGAGAATGGCTGGCCAGGATAACCAAAATTGCCGAACTGGAGGAATTGATTCATACATCACACGAGCGCCTGCATAAGTTCTCACTAACCTGGGCTTTCTGGACTGACTTTAAGTACTCTGATTGTTACAAAGCCTACTTTCCCCCGTGAATCGGATCTGTTTTGAGCCTTCTGAACCAACCGTGGCTCCCCCCTGGTGGGTTTACCCCCCTTATATTTTTCCAAACTGCAGACTGGAGTGGAGGTGTTCTGGGCTTTTGGGCTTTCCACTTTTCTTCTTTCCCTTGTCCCTGTTAATCACTGGTCCCCTGTTCTTTCCCTGGACGCCCATTTTAGAGTGCACTATGTTAACACTTTGTAATGAGGTTGTGAGTTGGGCGTCACAATATACCAAGTTTACTCTTTGCCTGTAATGTGTATGTTTTTACAAACGCATGTATCGTTCTTGATGTCTTTTTTTTCTTTTTGTTGTGCTTCAATAAAATTCTTTGTGAAAACAAAAAAAAAAAACGGTAATCCTGAACTTGGGAATAGATGCAACAGAAGAAACAGATTTACAGAAAACATTCCCATTTATTTGGGAAAAAAATACATTAACATATTCAGGATAAAAGATCACACCCAGAGTAGAAAGACTATATAAGGCCAACTATATTCCATTAGTTAACGAAATAAGACAAGATTTAAAAAACGAGACCGATTTCCTGGGTAGGGAGGATCAATGCATTTAAAATGATGGTGTTACCAAAAATAATTTACAAGTTCCAAATGCTCCCAATAAAAATTCCACAAAGCTTTTTCAAGATAGTAAAAACTATAATCTCGAAATACATTTGACAAGGAAAAAAGGTCAGAGTAAATTATTCCATTCTAACTCGGAAAAAAAAAAAAGGGGGGGCTTGCTCTCCCAGATATAAAAATATATTATCAAGCCGCAATTTTATCAAGGTTAGCTAAATGGACAAATATAAAAACACTCAAAAGAAATGGGCACAGATGGAAGGTATAATAAGCTCGACACAATTAAACACGAATGTATGGATGAATGTATTTAGGAAAATAGGCACAGATGCACATAGTATAACGAAGAACGTATTCAGAACATGGGACACATTATATCGGCGTGAAAAATGGGAGTACAACTTCCCCATTAATCCCATTAGCCGGTACTAATTTTTTCCCACCCGGGAATAGGACACGTATGGGTAAGAATTTAGGCACTAAAAGATTAGGGGAAATTGTCACAATAGGGAAAATAAGGTCGAGAAATGACCTTCAAGTGCATGAAGGCTTTCAACACTTCAGTGATTGGGAATATTTTCAATTAAAACACTTTCTGAGCACATTACCGTTAAGAGACGATAAAACATTGAATTCAATAGAAAAATTATGTTCCACCGGAAAACCATTACAACACGGAATTGCGGCATTATACGGGATACTAACAGACCTTGAGACAAAGGGAACACTGACATGTGTAGAAAAGTGGGGACAAGACATTGGGGAATAGATCGAGGACTCACACATGATAGGTGCAGTGTTTAACTATGCAACAGATATCAACACAATTTAAACAAACTATAAATGCATGGTGCACTGGCATTTGACACCTGACAGAATGAATAAAATACATCCAAATAATTCTGCGCTGTGCTGGAGAGAATGTAATCAAGTTGGAACCACAGTGCATGTATGATGGGACTGCCCGAGAATACAGGAGTACTGGAAAGAAGTCTAAGAATACATAGAAGAAATTACAGGTGAAAAGATTCCACGAAACCCCTTTACCTGTCTGTTTCACGGAACGGATAGGCCAAAAAAAGGGTATGGATGGACTTTGGTCCCAGTATTGCTAAATGAAGCAAAGGGCCCAATTCCAAAAAAGTGGTTACACCCCCAGAGGCCAACTATAAAATAATGGATCCATCGAGACGATTACATATCAGAAATGGAATATCTGAGGCAAGTTGACCAGGGTGAAGAGATAAGTAGAACAGTCTGGGAACAATGGAGAGCATTTAAAACGTCAAGAAAATTTGCACAGGCAATGATAGACTTAGATAGGTAATAATAGAGAAACTAAATCTAAAAGGTGATCGACAGAACCGAAGGGGAGGGAGAGGGGGGGTAAGGGGAAAGAAAAAAAAAAGGAAATCCATTTAGAAGTGTTTTTCTTTGCTTTCCCTGACACATTAAAAGAAAGAAAAGAAAGAAAAGAAAGAAAAGAAAGAAAAGAAAGAAAAGAAAAAGAAAAGAAAAGAGAAAGAAAGAAAAGAAAGAAAAGAAAGAAAGAAAGAAAAGAAAGAAAAGAAAGAAAGAAAGAAAACCACACGTGATGCGAGACCACAGAAGAAATGCGAAGGGTGGAATTTCCGTGAGCATGTCTTGCTGTCCCATTTTCTGGTTAAGTCTGATGTGGGCAAAAAAAAAACACACACAACTGTTGGGAGACATACAGTAATAGAGGACAGAGGGAGAAATGTAGGAGCGTTTGAGCAAGCTGGATAGAAAATCCTATGACAGTTTCAGGATAAATAGGACACAGGGGAAGGGTAAATGCACCAAGAAAGGAAGGGAAGGAATGCAAGAGGAATGTGTTAGATGGATGAATATATGGAAGGAATGGTAGAATGGTAGGAATAATGGGATATATATGTATGTTTACTGTTTCTTTTTTTTTGTATGGAAATGAAAAAACATTTAAGAGATTTGTAAAAATATATATATATATATATATATATATATATATATATATATATATATATATATATATATATATATATATATATATATATATATATATATATACACACACACACACACACACACACACACACACACACACACACAATAACATGGTCTGGGCGAATTACTGCCAGTGACAGGCCATGTCACGCCCCTCCATCCTGCGTCTTAGAATAAGAGGTGAAGCCTCCATCAACCAATGTGCAATATCCTGTCACCATTGTGTTTAGCTGGTTAGTGGGCATAGAGAAGAGAAGGAGTGGACTGTAATTTACCACTGTACATACGCCCACACTCATGGGCTGCTCAGATGTGATCAAGGAAATGAATCCCATAGGTACAGAGTATGAACAACATGTAATACAGCATTTATCAATGGTTTTAATTAGGGTTGTCCCGATACCACTTTAAAAACTAGTACAAGTACCGATACTTTTTTTCAAAGTACTCGCTGATACCGATTACGATACTTTTTTTAAATGTCATGTGACAGTTTCTCAAAGCACAATACAGATTAGATGCCACTGATCTGCAGCACTGATATGATTAGATGGCACTGGCAGCACTGATAGGCAACATTTATGGGCACTGATAAAGGCTGCCTGCAATGCTAATCCTGGCACTTGGCCGCATAACAGCGGCAATCTTGTTACAGCTAGCCCAAACTATAAGGGCTGTGTGTAACAAGTTGTCCACTGCTGGCATACTGTGGCGAGTGCAGGGTGTACCAAGATGGGCGTCTGCCGGCAACACGGAGCATCACCTCGGCGACCGAATGTGAAGGCTCCGGTTGCCTAAACTCTGCACTCCCTGCCCGGCTAAGGCATTGGGAGCATTTGGGCGAGTAGGAGTGCTCGCTCAAATGCTCGGTATCGGTCTCGATACAGATACTAGTATCGGTATCAGTAAAACCCTAGTTTTAATGACACTTAAATAGCATGAGAATGTTAAAAAAGGAGTTATATAGGTCACAAATCTTTGCTTAGAATTAACACTTTTTCTATTTTTTTTTTAAGGTTTTGGATAGAGTAGAGAAGTGCATCAGCCAATCCACTTTGGGGATTTCCCTTGGAGACTAAATAGGAATTCCCCTTAATATGGAGGGATTTCAAATATCAGACAGTTAGAATATTTAGTTTCTACTGGATGATGCTCTCTCACCTCTTGCTCTGGTGACTGCCTTTTGGATTTTTTGGATTTTCCCTTCGATTCCGTCTCAGCAACTATGTTCAGAAGATCAGGAGTGAATTTCCCCAGAAGGAATGAGACAAACTTACCCAAGTTAGGGCCATGCGGGGTTCATCCTACTATAACGTTCAGGCGCTAAACCCAAACCCCATTCAAATCACCTGGCTAGAGAAGCTCCACCTCCCCCCCCCCCCCTGGAAACACTGCAGCACTAACTTTAAAAGGGGGATACTTACACCAAGGCCTTAGTAGTAGACGGAGTAAATAACATGCTTGAAAAACAGAATACAAAAAACAACCACCAAAGAAAGGACGGGTAGTAGCTGCGGTCCCGAGAGACTCCTATAAATACTGTTAACTGTAAAGCCCCATGTACACGGGATGCTGCTAAACGACCGTTCAGAGGCAGTTGGACACTTTTTTCCAACTGCCCCTGAACTCATTCAATGTTATCCTATGTGACCTTGTACACAGTTGTTTATTGCCGTTACATATGCAGCGATACCTTGGTTCACAAACCTAATTTGTGAAATGACTCGCGAACCGAGGCACATTCCAAAGGGTCCAATGTAAATCTGGTTAATCCGATATGAACCAGATTCAAACCAAATCCAGACAAATCATCTCCATCTTCTCTTCAGGTAGGAAAAAGTTCTGTTCAATTGAAATTGATGGTGTAGACAAAAAACATGTCACAGTCTGGGCTGGAATTTATTTTTTTATTCGGAATAAAGCCTAGATTCCTCAGATGCTCCTGCGTTTCTTGTAGATTGCCGATACTAGAGCTCAGTTGATGAGCAAACAGATCAGTGATATGCAAAACTGAAGTACTTCCTATATGGGAGGGGTTATATAGGGGCGGATTTCCTGACTAAGACTTTGTCTACCAGTGTCCATTCACCTAAAGATAGCATATAACCCAGTAGGTCTCGTGATACATTATAAATAGGGCGGTTACTGATTAAAAATGTTGTGTTCGATCGATATTTTTCTATTGATTAAATCGACTAATTTCAATTATAAACGCACATACAGATCCAACTACTTTTAGCTGATCTCCTTGCATTGCAACTCTGCATTAGTCGGTGGTAAGTGTGGTATACACTATATACAATCAGCCAACACTAATTAAATTTCCACAATCCATGACAACCTCTTGACGACCGCGCCATAGCCAAAAGACGGCTACAGCACGGTCGAGTTGAATGAGAGCAAGATTCTGGGAGGACGTCCATAGACTTCCTCCCAGAATCTTGCTCTCATTCACCAGAAGACACCGTGACAAGGTAGAAGATCCACCACGGTGAAAGAAGAGCTTCTTCCGCATAGCTACCGCCCTTTCAGGCGACTATAATAATTATTTTTTTTCCAATTATTTTTTATTTTATTTAACCACTAAAGGACTGCCTCCTGCAGATAGAAGTCAGCAGAATGGCACGGCTGGGCACAATCACATACCTGTACGACCTCTTTAAGTGCCCAGACGTGTGTCGCGGGTGCGAACCCGCGACCCGGTCCAAAGCTCCGTGACCGCGATCAGTCCCCGGAGCTGAAGAACGGGGAGAGCTGTGTTTACCAATATAGGGAAACACGATCAATGATGTCACACGTCCAGCCCCGCCCCCTACAGTTAGAAAAACATACGAGGTCACACAACCCCATACAGCGCCCCCTAGTGGTTAACTCCCAAACTGCAATTGTCATTTTCACAGTAAACATTGCATTTTTATAGAATTTTTTACTGTGAAAATTACAATGGTCCCAAAAATGTGTCAAAATTGTCCGATGTGTCCGCCATAATGTCGCAGTCATGAAAAAAATAAAATAAATCGCTGATATTAGTAGTAAAAAAAAAAAAAAATGCAATAAAACTATCTCCTATTACCCTATAAATTTTAATCTTTTTACCAAAAATAGGTTGAAAAATATGTATCGGCCTAAACTGAGGAAATTTTTTTTATATCTTTTTGGGGGATATTATAGCAAAAAGTTAAAAATATTGAATTTTTTTTCAAAATTGTCGCTCTATTTGTTTATAGTGCAAAAAATTTAAACCGCAGAGGTGATCAAATACCACCAAAAGAAAGCTCTATTTGTGGGGGAAAAAAAAGGGACGCCAATTTGGTTTGGGAGCCACATCGCACAATTGACAGTTAAAGCGACGCAGTGACGAATCGCAAAAACTGCCCAGGTCCTTTACCTGCATAAAGGTCTAGGTCTTAAGTGGTCAATTAAGATTTTGGGGTAAAAAAAATGAAATGGGTGGCACTCTACTTCAACTTCACAGTGCTGTTGCACTTTGAATGACAATTGCGCTGTTCTGCGATGTGGCTCCCAAACAAAAATTTGACCCCATTTTTTCCCCACAAATAGAGCTTTCTTTTGGTGGTATTTGATCACCTCTGCGGTTTTTATTTTTTTGCGCTATAAATAAAAGAGCGGCAAATTTGAGCGATCGAGGAATTAATCGTTAATTTCCGCAGCTCTAATTATAAAAACTTTGTTTTGTTTAAAAAAAAAAAAAAAAAAAAAAAGAAGGAGTTGTGTCCAAGTTGTGAACCCCCCCCCCATAACAACTGGGGAGTGAAACACAATAACAGAGGACATGGTGGAAGTGTCTGCTGTAGTTTTGCCTGGGTAAATGGGTACGTTCTCTTGAACTGCTGTCCTGAAAGAGAATTTGGGAAAAACCAAACCACCCTAACCCAATGTCAGGCATTCTCCAACTGACAAGTGGGGAAAATGCCGACATGTGGCCACGTTTAGCCAATTGCTGGCTATGTAAGTGAAGGGCTTAGGTGGTGTGTCAGTGGTTGGCAAGGCTACAGAGAGTGCAAGCACCTACTACTTCCTGAGCAACCTCTGACAGCAAGAAATTGTCACGTCCATCCATGAGGAATGCCCTATCGTTTCTTAAAAAAATAAATGTATATTCTATTCTTTTTTTCAATTACAGTTATTGCTTAGTAATTGGATTTTTAAGAACAATGATATAATGTCTTATGCTATAAACTACAATATTTCAGATATAAATATACTGTAAAGCCGCCGTCACTAAATGGCGGCTTGAGGTCAGAGTCTGGCCCGAGTGACGCTTCTCCCCGGACCGCCAGTGTAATTGTAAAGGACAGCGCTGGTTTGCTGGGACCACGGGTTTCCGCAGCAACCAGTGACGCTGCTTGCGCCCGCCCCCTGCTCCTCACCGCAGGTCTCGGAGTTGACACGGGTCATGAGTAGGGGGGCGTGACGTCACGTGTGCCCCGACAATGCGAGTAGAGGAATGACATCACATGCACGCCACGCCCCGATGCTGTTCGCGGTTCCAGAGTCCTGGAAATCTTGCAGCTTCTGCCCATTTGTTATTTCAGTTGTGCCCTCCTGCATGCAAGGTATGTGGGCCACATGTACTGATGAGTATATTTTTTGTGCACACTGCTGGGTATATTTTGTTAAAGGTCAGGGTGAGGGGCACCTTTATGTTAAGGGGCACGCTGATGGGTACATTTTTAATGTGCACACTGATGGACACATGTTGTGCCCAGAGTGCCCCGTAACATAAAATATGCACATCAGTGTGCCCCTTAAAATAAAATGTGCCCATCAGCGTGACCCTTATTTTATGTTAAGGGGCACACTGATGGGAACATTTTATGTTAAGAGCAATTTGGATGAGAACATTTTGTATTAAGGGGCACTCTGATGGGCAGATTTTATGTTATGGGGCATGTTTTGTTGTGCCCATCAGAGTGCCCCTTAATATAAAATTTGCCCATTAGAGTGTCCCTTAATATAAAATGTGCCCATTGGCACATTTTATGTCAAGGGACACGCTGTTGGGCATATTTTATGTTAAGGGGACTCTGATGGGGACAAATTACACCTTTATTTCAGGATGTAGCAAAACAACAGCGAGAGCTTTGCCGATTGCAGTGATATAGGCTTGTCAGCAGATATGAGTGCATGGCCGTGCCCAAAGATATGCACATGTACACAAAGCTATGGCCAAAACATATAGTTACAGAAAATTGCACCTGCACGCATACATACACATGCTGGAGCTAATAAACAGTGTGGATGAGCACGTATGTCAGACACTGGCTTTGTGTACACATTATACACACATTATAAAGCACAGCACACTGAGGAGTCTGCTCCTGTGATCCGTTTTCTGATATCAAGTGTTTGACTCATACCCCGAATACACATTTATTTTTGGTACCTATGCTAGCCTAGAGAGTTTGACCTTGCTCCTGCTTCTGTCTGGGTACCGCTGGTGCCTGGCTGTTAACTCAGTTTATCTTGGCTACTGCACTTTCCTTGCACCTGAAAGTTTGTGTCCACCCTGCATACCAGCTTTCTGTTTAGTTATGGTCCAAACATCTCCTGTAGCACAGCAGCTCCCAGACCTTTGCTGCTGCATCTGGACCCACTCCACGCACCCATGCCACTCCTTGTCCTACAACACCCTATCTCCAATTCAGGGGGCATTGGCGAGACATGTAGGAAAGCCCTTTTATAATCAACTATGCCTCCAACAGGTATAGGACAAGATCTGGCTTCTCAACGGACTTGGCAGTTATAGATGCAGTTCAAGGTCTATATATGGGAATGACACCCAAGACATTACAAAGCTATTGCTTTTCTGCTCACCGAAATCATGAAATTTTGTTTCTCACACACACGTCAAAGTGCATTACTACATAGTAGGCACTTAGAACCTCAAACACATTTTCTAAAATATTCCAAATAGTTAGGACAATGCAAAAAGAGACAAAACAGAATGCAATGATTTCCAAAACTCAAACCCATATTTCACGATAGAACAGGTCATTTTGAAATTGATGGCAGCAACACATCTCAAAACAGTTGGGGCATTGCGAAAAAAAAAAAAAAAATCTGCCAAAGCAGGTTTTACCGACAAGGAAGAGGTAGAAAAAGATTTTGCAACCAATTAGGTTAATTGGCAACAGGTTAACATAATTGGCAACATTTACCATGGAATATAAAGGGCATCTTGGCGTTCTCGTTTCCCCGACGTTGTGTCCCAGGCGCATGCGTGGCATACCGTTATTGGCGGCCAGCGTTGCTGAGCAGCTATTGGACCATCTTACTATGGTATATTTCTGTGGCACACAACAAGCGAGCGCATTAAGCATAATGCCCGCACGTTAGCTATGATTGTGAGGTAATACACTGTACACCTACTGGACTGCAACAATTTTAAATTTTTTATGTAAGTGACCTCCAATGCTTGTTTTTTGCATGATTGCTTTTAAATTGTTTTGGCGGGATTCTGACGCCTTAATGACGTCATGGGGAGGGGGTGTTAACATTTTTTCACATGATTTTATTGGTTATAGAGAGATATACAATATATATATATATATATATATATATATATATATATATATATATATATATATATATATATATACGCACAGGTTCACTTTATCACTCGCCTGACGAAGGGGTCCTGCGTGACCTCAAAACATTGCACTATTGTGAGGTTTGTTTTGCATTACATTTTTGGATGCAATTGGACAATCCACGGTGTGCTGGCGAATATGATTCTGTGATGCACATCACTGCATGGGCTTAAGAATACTTCCAAAAATCATGGTCATCGTGCCATACACCGGTAAGGCTCCATCATGGAATCTAACAAAAATATAAAGCAGCGCTTCATACAAGTACAAAATAATGTAAACAATGGCACTGCTAACCAAGTATGCACAAGTGTTGCGATTAACCACTTGACCTCCAGATATTTTTACCCCCTTCATGACCAGGGCATTTTTTGCTATTCAGGACTGTGCTACTTTAAAATGACAATTGCCGGTGATCTGCCAATATGGTTCAGGCTATCAGGATGGTCCCACTAAGGACTGCACAGGCGCAATCCTTGCCGACGGAAATCTCTGAACCTCGGCTGGCATCCAGGGCGACGTGGAATTTGAGGAAAGTGGCCAGTCGGCCTCACGTCCTCGCTTCGATCAGACGGCTCGCTCCGCTCGTTTGGCCTCCTGGCTCATTTTTTAACATCCTCCAATCCACGGGGATGTTAAGGAAAGAACCTGGATGCCGGCCGAGGTTCGGATATTTCCGTCGGCAAGGATTGCGCTTGCGCAGTCCTTAGAGGAACCATCTGGATAGTGGAACAATACTGACAAGTCACCGGCACAAATATATTACCTAGTCTAAATGGTTTTAAAATATATATTTTTTTAGCCTTTCATATTTACGCTTTTGTTATTTACCTAAGAATTTTAGGGCATATTTTCTTTTACTACTGTACACACAGTCACTGCAATCAACAAAATACAGTATGGCCATTTGAAAGCATTTATTCTGAGGGAGGCCCCACCCCCTTCAGCTGGTTTGATTTTGTGTTTGATTACTTAATTAACTTTTTACTGCCATAGGCGGATATTTTTCCATGTGATCATGTGTTTGAGTATATATGTCATTTTAGTGTGAACCTTTTTTAGCCATGACTAAGCACTGACTGTAAGTGCGAAACGCGTCAAAAAGGCCATACTGTATTTTGTTGATTGCAGTGACTGTGTGTACAGTTGAAAATAAAAGACAACTTATTTTAACCACTTAAGACCCGGACCAATACGCTGGTAAATGACCCAAGGTGTTTTTGCGATTCGGCACTGCGTCGCTTTAACAGACAATTGCGCGGTCGTGCGACGTGGCTCCCAAACAAAATTTGCGTCCTTTTCTTCCCACAAATAGAGCTTTCTTTTGGTGGTATTTGATCACCTCTGCGATTTTTATTTTTTGCGATATATACAAAAATAGAGCGACATTTTTGAAAAAAAAACACTATTTTTTACTTTTTGTTAAAAAAAAATCAAATAAACTAAATTTTAGTCAAACATTTAGGCCAAAATTTATTTAGCCACATGTCTTTAGTAAAAAAAAAAAAATCGCAATAAAAAAAAATAGCTACCTAGCGGGAACAGCGACACTAATACAGCGATCAGAAAAATGATCGCTTAGTGACGCTGGCAATAGGGAGTGAAAGGGTTAACTAGGGCGGTGATCAGGGGGTTAAAACTTTATTAGGGGGGGTGGGGGGGCTATCCTGAACCTAACACTAACTGTTTTTTACAGTGCCTGTCACACTGACACTAAATGCAGTGATTAAATCACTGCATTCAGTAACACTGTGACAGGGGGGTGGGGGGGGCGATCACAAGGGGTTAATATGCCTATGTGAGTGTGTGTCAGTGTTGTGTTGGTGCACACTTACTTGGCATGTCTTCTCTCATCAGCAGCGCTGGGAAACAGCGCTGCGATGAGAGAATACATCATTTCCTCTTTCCTGTGTAAACACAGGAGGAGGAAGTGACAGGCTGGGAGCGCGCTCCCATTGGCTGGGAGCGATCGCGGGGGGGGGGCGGAAAACACGGACATCCGCCCGCAGATCCCGGATCGCTCCCAGAGGTAGGGAGACCCCCGCACGCCGGAGGGGGTCCCGATGGGACCCCCGAACCGCACTCAGGCGGGGACGTAAATTTACGCCCTTGTGCCTGTACGAGCCATGTTGTGGCCGTATATGTGCGTGCGGGGGTCTTTAAGTGGTTAACCACTTCAATACCCAGCCATAGACAATTGACGGCCTGGGATGGGATTTACCATCCTAAGTGGCCGTCAATTGACGGCCTGGGTATTGCAGGCGAATATCTGGACGATGCCTGCAGCCAGAGGCATCATCCAGATATCCATCTCTTCAGCCGGCGATTCTGCACAAAGTAAGAACGATCATAGCGGCGGTTCCGCCGCTTGATCGTTCTTACAGGCCGCGGGAGGGGACATCCCCCCCCCTCCCGCCGCCATCCGGTGCTTCTCCGGGCTTACCTGTGCCTTCGGGGGCCCGGAGAACGAATCGTCGGCGGCGGCAGGAAGCATAGAGATGACTGGTGACCAGATGGTCACCAGTCATCTCTATGACCGTCGGAGGACCCGGGCGCGATCTGATGACGTCACGCCCGGGTCCCCGTATGTAAACAAAGCCGCGATTGCGGCTGTAAGTCACCATTCATGAGATCGGTGAATTTTTTTTCACCGATCTCATGGTTTCCAGCCTGGAGGTGAGATGTGAGGTCTTATTGACCCCACATCTCTCCATAAAGAGGACCTGTCACACACATTTCCTATTACAAGGGATGTTTACATTCCTTGTAATAGGAATAAAAGTGGAAAAAAAAAAAAAAAAATGAAAAAAAGTGTAAAAATAAATAAAATAAGTAAAAAAAAATAATAAAAGATAAAAAAAAAAATGAAAACGCCCCTGTCCCCGATAGCTCGCGTGCAGAAGCGAACGCACACGCAAGTCCCGCCGACATATGTAAACGTCGTTTAAACCACACATGTGAGGTATCGCCGCGTGCGTTAGTGCCAGCAACTAATCTAGCACTAGATCTCCTCTGTAAATCTAAACTGTAACCTGTAAAAAATAAATAAAGCGTTGCCTATGGAGATTTTTAAGTACCGAAGTTTGGCGCCATTCCATGAGTGTGCGCATAATTAAAGCGTGACATGTTGGGTCTCTATTTACTCGGTGTAACATAATCTTTCACATAATACAAAAAAATTGGGCTAACTTTAGTGTTTTGTTATTTTTTTAAATCATAAAACAATTTTTTTTACAAAAAAAAGCGTTTGAAAAATAATTGCGTAAATACCGTGCAAGATAAAACTTTGGAATGACCGTCATTTTATTCCCTAGGGTGTCTGCTAAAAAAAACATATATAATGTTTGGGGGTACTGTGTAATTTTCTAGCAAAAGAATGATGATTATTACATGTAGGAGAGAAGTGTCAGAATAGGCCCGGTATGGAGGTGGTATAAAAGCCTAGTATTGAAGCGGTTAAGTAATTTTGGAGTGTGGCTGTCCAGTCTTCGTCCTTCCATTTGCATGCAGCGTAGGTTTGCAGAGGCATTCGGGGCACAGTCCTCTGGGTCACTGAGGACGACAGGATCCACAGGCACCTCATCCTAGCCACGTAAAACTCCACGTGCTCCTTGGGACTGTAAATGATCCCTTGAAGACTGCTGCTGCTGAGTGCTAGGCTCCTCCCTCCTCCCTCCTCCCTCCTCCCTCCTCCCTCCTCCCTCCTCCCTGGGTGGGCAAGCAGAACCACTGTCTGGGTAAAGGGTGCTTTGAGAGGTAAGGAAGTCCTCCTCTTCCTCCCTCTGTTCTGCCTCAAGGGCCCTGTCCATTATTACACGTAGCGTGTGCTCCAACATGTGAATAAGAGGGACAGTCTCACTGATGCATGCACTGTCACTGCTCACCATCCTCGTGGCCTCCTCAAATGGTGACAGGACAGTGCATGCATCCCTGATCAAGGCCCACTGGTGTGGGGAAAAAAAACCTAGCTCCCCTGACCCAGTTCAGGTACTCATTGATGGCCCATTGCTGCATGTGCAGCCGCTGCAGCATGGCCAACGTTGAGTTCCATCTGGTGGGCATGTCACAAATTAGGCGGTTCTTGGGCAGTTTGTATTCCCTTTGTAGGTCAGTCAGCCGAGCAGTGGCATTATTTGACCTCCGGAAATGCACACTGACTTTCCTGGCCTGCTTCAGGACATCCTGCAATCCCGGGTACCTGCCCAAGAACCGCTGCACCACCAAATTGAGGACATGCGCAAAACAGGGCACGTGGGTGAGTTTTCCCTGTCGCAGGGCAGAGAGGAGGTTGGTGCCATTGTCGCTGACCACCATTCCAGGCTTCAGCTGGCGTGGCGTCAACCACCTCTCAGCCTGACCCTGCAGAGCTGACAAAACCTCTTCCCCAGTGTGGCTCCTGTCTCCCAAGCACACCAGCTCTAGCACCGCATGGCATCTCCTGGCCTGCATTCCTGCGTAGCCCCTCGTACGCCTACGGAGCACGGCTGGTTCAGAGAAAACGTCACCACAGGAAGAGGCCACAGAGGAAGAAGAAGAGGAGGGGGTGGAGGAGAGAGGTGTGTCACAAACAGTAGTAGTGCTTTGGAGGCGTGGTGGCGGAACAACCTCCAAAACTACTGGACCTTGTCCTGCGTCCTTCCTAGCTGCCAGCAGAGTCACCCAATGCGCCGTAAAAGACAGGTAACGTCCCTGTCCATGCCTGCTGGACCATGAGTCGGCGGTAAGATGCACCTTACCACTGACCACCCTGTCCAGCGAGGCATGGACATTGCCTTCCACATGCCGGTAGAGAGCCGGAATAGCCTTCCGTGAGAAAAAAGAGATTTTTAAATACAGCTTACCTGTAAAATCTTTTTCTTGGAGTACATCACGGGACACAGAGCAGCATATTCATTACTATATGGGTTATATGGAGTACCTTCAGGTGTGGACACTGGCAATCTCAAACAGGAAGTCCCCTCCCTATATAACCCCCTCCCATAGAGGAAGTACCTCAGTTTTGTAGCAAGCAGTATGCCTCCCAAAAATGTTCCCCAAAAGAGTGGTGGGAGCTCTGTGTCCCGTGATGTACTCCAAGAAAAAGATTTTACAGGTAAGCTGTATTTAAAAATCTCTTTTTCTTTCTCGTACATCACGGGACACAGAGCAGCATATTCATTACTATATGGGATGTCCGAAAGCAGTGCTTTAATGAGGGGAGGAAGACATCTTCCAAAAAAGGATTTAATTTAGAGGTATACTCAAATAATAATAAATCCAACTTAGTCAAGAAATGTAAATCTCAAATCTAAATCAAGGGAGCCCCCTCAGATCCTGAGGAGCTTGAATCGCGGCCTGCAGTACTGCCTGCCCAAAGGCTGTATCCGCATTCCTTCTTACGTCCAATTGATAAAAAATTTGTAAACGTGTGGACTGACGACCACGTTGCTGCCTTGCATATTTGAGCCATAGAGATCTGATGACGTGCTGCCCAGGAGGTGCCCATGGCCCTGGTAGAATGGGCCTTTACCGACAAAGGAGGAGGCAACCTCTTCAAACCGCAGGCCTGAATGATTAATTGTTTAATCCATCTTGCGATGGTGGATCTAGCAGCTGCCTGACCCATCTTGGGCCCCTCCGGTAAAACGAACACCACATCTGTTCTCCGAACCTTCTCTGTAGCTTTAAGATAGGCCTTTATGGCCCTGACAATATCCAACGTATGCAGCAACCCCTCCTTTCTAGAGGTGGGTTTTGGAAAGAAGGATGGAAGTACCACATCCTGGTTCAGGTGGAACTGGATATAACCCTTGGTAGAAAGGAAGGATGAGGACGGAAAACCGCCCCCTATAAAAATGAGATATGGTTCCTTACAAGATAAGGCTGCCAATTCCGATACTCTCCTGGTCGAAACTATGGCGATCAGAAATACCGACTTTCTAGTCAGTAAAACCAAAGGTACCTCAGCCAACGGCTCAAGGGGTTGTTTCTGTAGAGTTGACAGAACAAGATTTAAGTCCTATGGACAAAGTGGTGATTTGACTGGAGGATTAACACGTAAGACTCCCTGTATGAAGGTCTTAACCAGCGAGTGGGCGGCCAGCGGCCTCTGAAACCACACTGATAAGGCTGAAATCTGTCCCTAGATCGTGCTTAATGCCAGGCCTTTATCCACTCCTAGCTGGAGAAAACTTAATACTCTATCAATGGTATACTTGTGGGAAAACCATCTCTTAGGCCCCATACACACGATCGGACATATCCAATGAAAACGGTCTGCGGACAATTTCCATCGGATATGTCCGATCGGGAGTTTGATCCGATGGCGTGTACACACCATCGGATCAAATTCCCCGCCGCCGGACGGCGCGGTGACGTGGCGGTGACGCGGCGGTGACGTTGACGCCGCCACGTCACCGCACCAGGAAGTAAAACACTTCCGCGCATGCGCCGAATCCATTCGGCAGCGGCGCGGCGGCGGTGGGGGCCGACATGTCTGCTGGTAAGTGTACTAACCAGCAGACATGTCGGGCGGACAGATTCCCACCGGATAGATTTCAAAGCTTGCTTTGAAATCTGTCGGGTGGAGAAATCTGTCCGCTAGCCCATACACACGAGCGGAGATGTCTGCTGAAACGGTCCATCGGACCGTTTTCAGCGGACATATCCCCTCGTGTGTACGCGGCCTTAGACTCACACCAGCCTACGTAGGCCCTCCAAACCCTGTAACAAACTACCCTGGAGGCCGGCTTTCTAGCCTTAACCACTTAAGGACCGCCGCATGTACATTTACGTCGGCAGAATGGCACCGACAGGCACATCAACGTATATATACGTTGGTGCCTTGGGGGGGATCGGGGGTCCGATCGGACCCCCCGTACATGCGGCGGTCCGCGCGGCTGCAGGAGCGATCCGACAAGTGGGGGCGGCTATCCGTTTTCATCCGCCCCCTTCGGATCGCTCCCAGCCAATGCGCGCGCCCGCCTGACCTGTCACTTCCTCCTCCTGTGTAAACACAGGAAGGAGGAAGCGACGTGATCTCTCCCTCGGCGTTTGTTTCAAGCGCCGCTGAGGAGAGATCACTACAGAACAAGCAAGTCCTGCACCAAACAGCACACTGACACACACATTTAACCCCCGTGATCGCCCCCCCCTCCCCCCTGTCACAGTGTCACTGAATGCAGTAATCATGTATGATTACTGTATTTAGTGTCAGTGTGACAGACAGTGTGACAGTCAGACAGTCAGTAGTGTCAGGATAGCCCCCCCACCCCCCCCAATAAAGTTTTAACCCCTTGATCACTGCCCTAGTTAACCCTTTCACTCCCTATTGCCAGCGTCACTAAGCGATCATTTTTCTGATCGCTGTATTAGTGTCGCTGTTCCCGCTAGGTAGCTATTTTTTTTTTTAATGCGATTTTTTTTTTACTAAAGACATGTGGCTAAATAAATTTTGGCCTAAATGTTTGACTAAAATTTAGTTTATTGTTTTTTTATTATAACAAAAAGTAAAAAATATTGATTTTTTTTCAAAAATGTCGCTCTATTTTTGTATATAGCGCAAAAAATAAAAATCGCAGAGGCGATCAAATACCACCAAAAGAAAGCTCTATTTGTGGGAAAAAAAGGACGCGAATTTTGTTTGGGAGCCACGTCGCACGACCGCGCAATTGTCTGTTAAAGCGACGCAGTGCCGAATCGCAAAAACCCCTTGGGTCATTTGCCAGCGTATTGGTCCGGGTCTTAAGTGGTTAATGAGGGTAGGGATTACCTGCCCAGACAGACCTCTACCCCTGAGAATCAGGGATTCAGCCGCCAGGCCGTCAAATTTAGATGCCGTAATGCAGGGTGGAGGATCGGTCCTTGTGAGAGTAGGTCTGGCCATAGAGGAAGAGTCCAAGGGCCTCCCGCTGCCAATTTCAGGACTAGTGAGTACCATGCCCTCCGGTACCAAGCTGGGGCTACCAGGATAACCGGCCTGTGCTATGATCCTGCTCAACAGGCGGGGTAGTAACGGCAGCGGGGGAAATGCATATAGAAGTTATGATTGATGCCAAGGGCAAACCAACACATCGGTTCCGCAGGCCATAGGGTCCCTCGTTCGAGACATGAACCTGTCTAGCTTCTTGTTGAATCCTGATGCCATGACGTCCACGTCTGGCACTCCCCACTTCTGGCAGATTGTCTGAAAGACCTGTGGATGCAGAGACCACTCCCCCGGCGACAGGGTTTGGCGACTTAGGAAGTACACCTGCAGGTTGTCCACCCCGGGAATGAATATCGCCGATATGCAGGGTACATAAACCTCTGCCCACCGAAAACCCAAGCTCGTCTCTCTCTGAGTGGCTTGACTCTTGGTTCCCCCTTGGTGGTTCACATATATGCCACCGCTGTGGCATTGTCTGAATGAATTCTCACCGAGGACCCCTGTAATCTGGATGTCTATGCCAGGAGGGCTAGCCGAGCCGCTCCGATCTCCCAGATCTTGATGGGCAGCTGCCTCTCCGCCTCTGCCCAAGTTCCTTGGCGAGTGAACTCGTTCAAGACCGCTCTCTAGCCTTCCAGACCACTGGGCAGAAAGACTCCCCTTCAGAAGGTTCTGAGGATTTAACCACCAGCATAGACTCTGCCGGACCTTTAATGACGGCGTCACAGGAAACTCCAAGGCCTTTGCTCCCTTGCTGCAAGCTGCTAGAATTGTTTGGAAGGACGCCACGGCAGGCACTGCTGAGATCTGAACTCAGGATCTCCTGTTTACTAGACAGGCACTTTCACCAACTAAGCCACAGCGCCTCGCTTCTGTAGGACGCGAGTGTGGAAGCGTGCGGTATCGCCTCGAACATGGCCATTAGTTTGCCTAGTAATCGCATACATAGGCGAATAGTTGGTTCTCTTTTGCTTAGAACCAACTGAATCAATTTTTTGATAGCCTCGACCTTTACCAGGGGCAGGAACACCCTTTTGCTGTTCTGTGTCTAATCTCATGCCGAGATATTCCAACTGCTTTGTAGGTTGAGGACCCAGCCGAACCTCTCGAGGTACTGAACCATGAGGGCTACTGCGCATTCCAGCTAAGGAAGCGAGTGATCTATGATTAAGAGGTCGTCCAGGTATGCTAGGACCGAGACCCCTTGGATCCTTAGATTGACTAGAATTGGAGCTAGGACCTTCGTGAATACCCGGGGGCCGTAGCCAGCCCGAAGGGGAACGCCACGAATTGGAAGTGACGCTGTATCACTGGGAAGCGTAAAAAATCTTTGATGTGGCTGAAAGATTGGTACATGAAGGTAACCATCCTTTATGTCTATAGAAGCCAGATCCTTCTGGAGTGTGGCGGCTGCTGACCGAACAGATTCCATCCGGAAAGAGCGAACCCTTAGGTAAGCATTTAAACCTTTTAGGTCCAAAATTGGTCTGACATCGCCGATGGGCTTTGGTATGACAAACAGATTGGAATAGAAACCTAGCCCCTGTTCTTGGGCTGGTACCTCTACCATTATGCCCTGGTAAAGCAGATGATCCAATGCCGCCCGCATTGAGGCCTTCCTTGTGGAGGAAACTTTTCGAAATTCTTATCTGTAGCCTGTGGCCACAGATGATCGGACCCCCTCTGTCGGGGATCGATACCATGGCCCCTTGCCCCCAGAGGCCTGTCCTTGCGATCCATTGTTAAAAGTTTGATCGCGCAGGAGGTCCGATACTGCCTGGAATTTGAGGGCCCCGGAACAGGGGGGAGCTGCCTTTTAAACGCAGGACCCCGGAACTTCTTTTGACTGGTAAAAGGGTACCTTTGCCACTTGAAACAGTCTGAATGTATTTATCCAGATCTTTCCATGGAAGGGAAAACCTGCCAGTAGTCTTTTGCATGGGGCTCGGCCGCCCAGTTCTTCAACCATAAGAGCCTTCTCATATGCACTAAAAATAGTGACAAACGAGACGCCTGCTGGATGGAGTCTTTTATAGCCTCTACCGCAAAGCACAGAGCTCTGGGAATATCCAATAACTCCTCTGCCTATTGGGCAGGGATGTCTTTAAGCATCTGTTTTGTCTGGTCCTTTAACGCCTGACAAACTCCAATTGCAGCCACTGCTGGCTGTACCACTGCTCCTGCCGTAGGAAAGGATGCTAGAAAAAGTGTCTCTAAACGTTTATCGACCGGGACCTTAACCACTTGCCCACCGGGCTTGTTTTTCAGATTCGGTGTTTACGAGACTAAAACAGTTTTTTTTGCTAGAAAATTACTTAAACCCCCCAAACATATATATTTTTTTTCTAACACCCTAGAGAATAAAATGGCAGTCATTGCAATACTTTTTGTCACACCGTATTTGCGCAGCGGTCTTACAAGCGCACTTTTTTTGAAAAAAAAAAACACTTTTTTGAATAAAAAAATAAGACAACAATAAATTTGGCCCAATTTTTTTTATATATTGTGATAGATAATGTTACACCGAGTAAAATGATACCCAACATGTCACACTTGAAAATTGCGCCCGCTCGTGGCATGGCGTCAAACTTTTATCCTTAAAAATCTCGATAGGCAACGTTTAAAAAATTCTACAGGTTGCATTTTTTGAGATACAGAGGAGGTCTAGGGCTAGAATTATTGCTCTCGCTCTAACGATCGCGGCGATACCTCACTTGTGTGGTTTGAACACCGTTTTCATATGCGGGCGCTACTCGCGTATGCGTTCGCTTCTGTGCGCGAGCTCGTCGGGACGTTTTACATTTTTTTTTTTTGTTTTCTTATTTATTTTTAATTAGTTTATAATTTTATACATCGAACTGCCCACGGAAAAGATGGATATCTCGGTTGTGGCAGCAGCTGCTGCCGTTACCGAGATATCCATCTTTAAAGTCATGACGTCTTTTTACTATGACACCGTGGGCAAGTGGTTAAACATTTGTATGTTTTCCCCCAGGCCAGTTAATGATTTATTCACCCATGAGATGGCTGCGTCCACAGTTGGGAGCGCCCCTTTCTTAGAAAAATGTCTTTTCCATAGGGTAAATAACAGAAAACCTTCCAGGCGGTCTCCCATCCAGGCACTAACCAGGCCCGACCCTGCTTAGCCTCCGAGATCAGACGAGATCGGGCGCTTTCAGGGTGATGTGGCCGTAGGCTTTAGGCGGCAGAAAAAGTTCTGTCCGGTCGTCCCAATCCTGGAAAAACCAATTTCTCTAACAGAGGATGGACCGGAAAAGCTGCATTGCTCAAAGGCGCTTTAAAAGAACCCCAAGAGGAAACCGCAGGAACCTGAGGCTCTGGAAATGGCAAATTAAATGCCGAGCGGATCATGTCTGTCAAAGACTGGACCCACAGACTCTCAGTCTAGGAGGCTGAAAACGATTCTTCAGTGGTAGATCCTTCCTCTAGGTTCTGGTCCAACTGATCCTCCTGAAATTCTAATTCCTCCGGAGAGAGAATCTCAGCATCCGAGGATACACCTTTTGGCGATGGGGATCTAGTCCGCTTCTTGCCAGAAAAAATAGCCAGCGATCATAGCTGTTTTTTCTCTAGCCCCCCCTAGGGTGACGGCTAGCATCTCCTCTGTGATAACACAGGGTTGGGCTGATCTGGGCCAGCCTCAGCACCAGACCCCCTTAATGGCTTATCCAAGGTGACCCCTATAGGAATAACCTGTGGGGAAAGTATTGGCATATCATCAGAACCAGAGGAGGAACCCCTTTGTCTTTGCCCTTTTTTTTCTTTTTTCTTTTTTTTTTTTTTGTGTTTTGATCCTGAACCCTTGGAAGCCATAATACAAAACCGAGGGACTCCGCCTACAACAGACTGTTATAGCCAGGAGTACAAAAAATAAGGTTTAGGTGACAATAGGATCACTAATGCCCAAAAACGGTGGGGCTCAGTATGTTTTCCTTTATAATATTATTGTTTTTCACAACATACAGCCCCACCCCCAACATGTTTGCCAGCATTCAACCTGTTGCCAAGGGGATTTTTGGCTTAACAAAAAGCATTGGAGCTGACTCTAGCATGTACTACCCCTTTCTCGCCACCGGGAGTCACTGTGCTGCCAGCTCTGCGTCCTCTCTCTTCCAGCTCAGCTTTGATCTGAGCTAAGATCGCGCCTGCTGTGTATAACAGCAATTGAAGGCACGCCCACTCTACACTGCATTCACGCTCCCCGCCACCCCCCCCCCCCCTTCCCGAACGGCGCGAAAAAAATTCTATATGCATGCGCACGTGCGCGCCTGTCGGGGGAGGAGACGCACTCTGGAGCCCAGGAATGCAGGCTGGAGGACGCATCAGGCGGCAGATTTGAATCCCGGCTAGGTAAGGCTTAAAACAGGCCCCTAAGGAGTCCCTTTAGCCTAGAGACAGATCTCTTTTTTTTTTTTTTCTTAAAAAGACCTTCAACCAGCGAGCAGCAGGTAGCTAGCAAACATACATAGATAGGTAGGGGGATCAAGTGATGGGGGGGGGGGGGAACATTTCAGGCCATCCTGTCCATCAGACATAGTGACCATGGTGCCAATGCAGAGCATACTCAGGCTACCCCCTTAAGATCTCCCCTGGAGAGCCTGCTGTCGAACCAAGTCCCGCAGGCTCCCCTCTTACCTGCTCCATGCCGCAGGACGTTTGCATAGCAAAAACGGTCCAATCTTCTCCCATCTTCGTGGGTAGCGTAGTAGACCTTCAGGCACTGGGGTCCTGGAAGGAACCGACTGTCCTGGACCTATACAGCACCCTGGCAAACAGGATCTTTTGGTTTAGAAAAAACTCCAAGTCCTGGGCCCAGGGTCCAGCCCTCTAGAGAGGAGCATTATAGGCAAAACCCCACGGTTTGGGGACCCGGGTACTGTCCACTTTGGCACTGAGGCTCCTTGGACAGATCCGGTTAGCCCGCCTTAATCCCAAGGATGTGGAGGCAAAGCTATTCCGTGACCAACACCTAAGACACTGGCGAAAAAACTGAGGTACTTCCTCTATGGGAGGGGGTTATATAGGGAGGGGACTTCCTGTTTGAGATTGCCAGTGTCCACACCTGAAGGTACTCCATATAACCCATATAGTAATGAATATGCTGTTCTGTGTCCCGTGATGTACGAGAAAGAAAAGTGTCGTTTTGGTACTTGCCACTGAGGTACTGCACATTGCACAAACTCACGGAAGGGGGCAGAATCTACCAACTGAAAAGGTAGCAGTTGAAGTGCTAGCAATTTCGCTAAGCTAGAATTCAACTGCTGGGCATGTGGATGGCTGGGATTGTACTTCTTTCGGCGCTGCAGCAGCTGGGGCAGGGAAATTTGCCTGGTACTATCAGTAGATTGACCGCTACTACTAGCTTGTGACACACCTATTTGTACACCTTCACTGCAGGCTTCAGAGAGGACTGGGGGTCTACTGGGGTTGGAGGTCCCAGAAGGGCAAGGGGGGGGTACGCTGTTGTCTTTGGTGTGGGTCTTTCTGGTGTGCTTGCCAACGAGCTGCATGGCAGGTCAACATATGTCTGGACAAGCATGTGGTACCCAGGCGGTTGATGTTTTGGCCACGCGAGAAACGCTTGCAACATAAGTTGCAAATAGCAAAGGTACGATCTTGTGGACATGTTTCAAAAAAGGCCCACACCAGTTGCAAATAGCAAAGGTACGATCTTGTGGACATGTTTCAAAAAAGGCCCACACCAAAGAACTTTTGCTGTACCAGTCAGACACAGCAGCGCCATGCACAAGCACCGTATATGTGCGCTGTAATGCAGTGGGTGTTACATTAAGCTGACCCCTGGAGGGCATCCTGCCTCTTTGGAGATGTGCCTGTGCCTCGTCGTCCTCCTCCTCTCTCCTATCAGGCACCCAGGTAGAGTCAGTGACCTCATCATCCCCTCCCTCCTCATCACTGTCAACAACCTGGCAGTATGCTCCAGCTGGGGGAACATCATCACTGACAAATTGCTGTCCCTCTAGGCCACCCCCTCTCCCTGGGCTCACATCAATGCCTTCCTCTATCAGTGTTCCGTCATCGGAGTCTTCAAAACGCTGCACATCTTCCTGCAGCATGTACCCCACACTGTGTTGAAACAGTTTGGGGGACTCCTGAGGAGGACATGGTGGTACTAGGGAAGTATTGTGTAAAGCCATTGTGCAGAGGGAAGAGGACGCCTTGGCAGCTGCTTTGTCAGATAAACTTTGATCTGTCTGTGTGAGAGAGGATGAGGATGAGGACGGCTTGGTCATCCACTCTACTAATTCCTCTGCATGTTGAGGTTCAACACGGCCAGCTCCCGAAAAGAAGGACGAGCGGCCACGGGCTGAAGAGGATGCACCACATCCACTACCAGCGTTGCCTCTACATGCAGAGCCTGCTTGCCCTCGTGACACTCTGCCTCTCTTTGTTCTCCTTCCAGACATATTGAAGTGCTCAGGTGGTATGTAACAGCACAAGCGGAGTGACACCAAATGCGCTCAGGTGATATATAACAGCACACGTACAGTGGCACTATCTGTGCTCAGGTGGTATATAGGAGCACACGTACAGTGGCACTAACTGTGCTCAGGTGGTATATAGGAGCACACGTACAGTGGCACTAACTGTGCTCAGGTGGTATATAGGAGCACACGTACAGTGGCACTAACTGTGCTCAGGTGGTATATAGGAGCACACGTACAGTGGCACTAACTGTGCTCAGGTGGTATATAGGAGCACACGTACAGTGGCACTAACTGTGCTCAGGTGGTATATACCAGCATACGTACAGTGGCACTATCTGTGCTCAGGTGGTATATAGGAGCACACGTACAGTGGCACTAACTGCGCTCAGGTGGTATATAGGAGCACACGTACAGTGGCACCAACTGCGCTCAGGTGGTATATAGGAGCACACGTACAGTGGCACCAACTGCGCTCAGGTGGTATATAGGAGCACACGTACAGTGGCACTAACTGCGCTCAGGTGGTATATAGGAGCACACGTACAGTGGCACTATCTGTGCTCAGGTGGTATATACCAGCACACGTACAGTGGCACTAACTGTGCTCAGGTGGCATATAGGAGCACACGTACAGTGGCACTAACTGCGCTCAGGTGGTATATAGGAGCACACGTACAGTGGCACTAATTGCGCTCAGGTGGTATATAGGAGCACACGTACGGTGACCCCAAATGCTCTCAGGCGGTATATACCAGCACACGTACGGTGACCCCAAATGCGCTCAGGCGGTATATACCAGCACACGTACGGTGACCCCAAATGCGCTCAGGCGGTATATACCAGCACACGTACGGTGACCCCAAATGCGCTCAGGTGGTATGTCACAGCACACGTACGGTGACCCCAAATGCGCTCAGGTGGTATGTCACAGCACACGTACGGTGACCCCAAATGCGCTCAGGTGGTACAGTGCCTGCCGCCGAGAATGTGTTTATAGCGACAGGCTGCCGACATCTCGCACTCGCTGGAATAGTAAAAGCACATTCCAGCGAGTGCGTCATAGAAGCGACGGGGATCCGACGCGGATTCCCGCCAATTCTACACGTGGGCGGAGTTTGTTATGAATCCTGAGAAGGAAGTCCACGCCGGATTTTAAATAAAAATCCGGCATGGGTTCCCCCCTCAGGAGCATAACGGGCCCTTAGGTCTGGTATGGGTTGTAAGGAGACCCCCCTACGCCGAAAAAACGGCGTGGGGGTCCCCCCACAATCCATACCAGACCCGTATCCAAAGCACGCCGGCCGGTCAGGAGGGGAGTGGGGGGCGAGCGAGCGCCCCCCCCCTCCTGAGCCGTACCGGGCAGCATGCCCTCAACATGCGGGGGGTCAGGTGCTCTGGGGCAGGGGGCGCACTGCAGCCCCCCACCCCAGAGCACCCTGTCCCCATGTTGATGAGGACAGGGCCCCTTCCCGACAACCCTGGCCGTTGGTTGTCGGGGTATGCGGGCGGGAGGCTTATCGGAATCTGGAAGTCCCCTTTAATAAGGGGGCCCCCAGATACCGGCTCCCCACCCTAAGTGAATGAGTATGGGGTACATTGTACCCCTACCCATTCACCTGCAAGAAAAGTGTAAACACAAATAAACCACACAGTGTATTGAAATATTTTATTAGTTGGCCGCCGGGGGGGGGGGGGGGGGGGGGGGGGGGGGGGGCTGTATGATCGCTTTTATAAAAGCGCCCCCCTCCGGCGGGCTTCTGCGGGGGGGGTGGGTGCCGCTGTTCTTCACCGCCGTCTGGTTCTCTTCCGCCGCCGGGGGGGCGCTTTGATAAAAGCGCCCACCACCCGGCGGGCTTCCTTCGACATCTTCGGCGGCGGGGGGGGTCTTCTACGGCTCTCCGGGGGTCTTCTACGGCTCTCCGGGGGTCTTCTTCAGGACTCGCCGCCGCTATCTTCGTGTGTTAGCTCAATTACTGGCGGCGGCGAGTCCCCTCTTCTGTGACGTCGTCTTCTTCTTCTCCAGATGTTGACGCGACGCTTCCTTCCGCTGTTATGGCTGGCGCGCGGCTCCCAGCGAGTTATATAGGCCTGTCTTGTGACGTCGCAGTCCCATCATGCTCCGGTAGGTACCACGTGCTACCTACCGGAGCATGATGGGACTGCGACGTCACAAGACAGGCCTATATAACTCGCTGTGAGCCGCGCACCAGCCATAACAGCGGATTGAAGCGTCGCGTCAACATCTGGAGAAGAAGAAGGAGATGTCACAGAAGAGGGGACTCGCCGCCGCCAGTAATTGAGCCAACACACGAAGATAGCGGCGGCGAGTCCTGAAGAAGAAGAAGACCCCCGGAGAGCGGAGAAGACCCCCGGAGAGCTGTAGAAGACCGCCGTAGAAGACCCCCGGAGAGCCGGAGAAGACCCCGGAGAGCCGGAGAAGACCCCGGAGAGCCGGAGAAGACCCCGGAGAGCCGGAGAAGACCCCAGAGAGCCGGAGAAGACCCCAGAGAGCCGGAGAAGACCCCAGAGAGCCGGAGAAGACCCCAGAGAGCCGGAGAAGACTCCCCCGCCGCCGAAGATGTCGAAGGAAGCCCGCCGGGTGGTGGGCGCTTTTATCAAAGCGCCCCCCCGGCGGCGGAAGAGAACCAGACGGCGGTGAAGAACAGCGGCACCCACCCCCCCCGCAGAAGCCCGCCGGAGGGGGGCGCTTTTATAAAAGCGATCATATACACCCCCCCCCCCCCCGGCGGCCAACTAATAAAATATTTCAATACACTGTGTGGTTTATTTGTGTTTACACTTTTCTTGCAGGTGAATGGGTAGGGGTACAATGTACCCCATACTCATTCACTTAGGGTGGGGGGCCGGTATCTGGGGGCCCCCTTATTAAAGGGGGCTTCCAGATTCCGATAAGCCTCCCGCCCGCATACCCCGACAACCAACGGCCAGGGTTGTCGGGAAGGGGCCCTGTCCTCATCAACATGGGGACAGGGTGCTCTGGGGTGGGGGGCTGCAGTGCGCCCCCTGCCCCAGAGCACCTGACCCCCCCATGTTGAGGGCATGCTGCCCAGTACGGCTCAAGAGGGGGGGCGCTCGCTCGCCCCCCACTCCCCTCCTGACCGGCCGGCCGGCGTGCTTTGGATACGGGTCTGGTATGGATTGTGGGGGGACCCCCACGCCGTTTTTTCGGCGTAGGAGGGTCTCCTTACAACCCATACCAGACCTAAGGGCCCGTTATGCTCCTGAGGGGGGAACCCATGCCGGATTTTTATTTAAAATCCGGCGGGGACTTCCTTCTCAGGATTCATAACAAACTCCGCCCACGTGTAGAATTGGTGGGAATCCGCGTCGGATCCCCGTCGCTTCTATGACGGCTTTGTCTCCATCGCGGCAAGCCAGCTCGGCGCTGGCTCCCGCGATGGGGCTCGCAAGTGCTCAATCTCGCCGAGAAAGGGAGCGAGATTGACACAATATCGCGGTCAACCACTGTATGTCACAGCACACGTACGGTGACCCCAAATGCGCTCAGGTGGTATGTCACAGCACACGTACGGTGACCCCAAATGCGCTCAGGTGGTATGTCACAGCACACGTACGGTGACCTCAAATGCGCTCAGGTGGTATGTCACAGCACACGTACGGTGACCTCAAATGCGCTCAGGTGGTATGTCACAGCACATGTACGGTGACCCCAAATGCGCTCAGGTGGTATGTCACAGCACACGCACAGTCAGAGCGACTGCGTTTCTGTGCAATTCAATAGCCCACTTGCATTAACAGCAACTGCCTTTCTGTGCAAATAAATAGCACACGTGCAGTAACAGTTAATGCGTCTATGTGCAATTAACCAACATGTGTACACTAACACGTTAGAGCATCAAGCACAATCTCCTGCCTGACAGATACTAATAGCAGAACTAGCTAAGCTATACAGTTTATAAATATATTGACAACTCCTAGGGATGTGAATATATTCTCTACAAACTGTACATTTAACTATACTAACTAGTAGCCTCCCTGATCTATCTATCTGAAAAGACACTGTATCTATCTATCTATCTCTCTCTCTCTCTCTCTCTCTCTGTCTGACTTCTCTCAAAGAAAGCCGGAACACTACACGAGGCCGCCCGGGAGGCGGCCTTTTATAGTGTGGGGCGTGTGCTAAAGCCCTGAGCCCCAATTGGCCAAAGCACCCAGGCTTTGGCCAATTAGGTCTCTTCGTTTTTTGGACGCTGTGATTGGTCAAGCATGCGGGGTCATGGTGCATGCTTGGCCAATCATCAGCGCGCAACGCCGCAGTGAATTATGGGCCATTGCGCATCAGGCGAATTTTGGCGCGAACGACCCGATTTGTTCGTTTTCGACGAACGAACGGCCGATGTTGGATGCGAACATGTGTTCGCATCGAACGCGAAGCTCATCCCTACCCTCCACACTCCTCTCCTGTACATAGTGCCTGCTGTCACACTTCTCACCTGTACATACTGCTCACTGTCATCCCCTCCACACTTCTCTCCTATACATAGTCCCCATCATCATACCCTCCACACTCCTCTGCTGTGGATACTGCCCACTGTCATACCCTCCACACTCCTCTCTTGTACATACTGCCCACCGTCATACCCTCCACACTCCTCACCTGTACACTGTGCCTTTTGCCGTACCCTTTGCACTCTTCTCCTGTGCATAGTGCCCAATGTTAGACCCTGCACATACTTCCCACTTATATACCGTCCATACTCCTCCCCTATGTCGCTTACCCGCAAAAACTGTTCTTTAAAATGATACTGAATACCCTCAATGTTACCAGCTCTAGAATGGACACACTTGTTAGTTCAACTAAAGGAAATCTCAGTTCTCATATTTGTTCTGTCCCATTATTAGAACTTATTTAATTTTGTGATTACTACTGTGATGTACAGAGGAACATAGGGGATCTCAGCTACTCTGAATATAGCACTTGTGAAAAAAAGTGTCCCGGAAAATATTTTTTAAATGTTGGCAACTATGCAATTACGCACTGCCCAAGGGCCACTGGGTCAGTAGGGGGCCCCATGAGAGGTTTCTGGGATCCTGTGATATTAAAGCGGTAGTAAACTTTCCTGACATTACTACTTTTTAGAGGCCCTGGGGTAGGTTATGACACAATGTACAAGTATGCACAGCATATTCGCACATTAGGGTACACTTAAATTTTCAGGCTGGGCCCTCCATTGATGCACTGCGATTCCCACGCATATATTTTTTATTTATAAAAGGCCCCACCAAAATCCTCAGCACCAGGCCCATGATGTTCTCAAAGCGGAGGTTCACCCAAAAATCAACTTTCTGCCATTAGATCCAGCACACTGCTAACATCTGCAGTATGCCGTTTTTTTTTTTTGTACTTATAGTTTTATGAGCTGTTATCCGGCTCCGAGCGGGGAATCCTACAGGGGGAATGGGCGTTCCTAAGCCAAGAGGAGTTGATTGACGGGCTGCTAAGGCATGTCACGCCTTCCGAAAATACCCGAGTCACTTTGGGTATTTTAGGAAGGCGCGACATGCCTTAGCAGCCCATCAATCAACTCCTCTAGGCTTAGGAACGCCCATTCCCCGCAGGATTCCCCGCTCGAAGCTGGATAACAGCTCATAAATCAACTCCTCTAGGCTTAGGAACGCCCATTCCCCGCAGGATTCCCCGCTCGAAGCTGAATAACAGCTCATAAAACGATAAGTACAAAAAAAAAAACAGCATACTGCAGATGTTAGCAGTATGCTGGATTTAATGGCAGAAAGTTGATTTTTGGGTGAACCTCCGCTTTAATCTGGTCCTGGCTGCTGCAGCATAAAAAATGTCAGATATAAACATCAATAGCATAACGTTGGATTTAGCTGTGCTGTATAATTATCTAATGCTCAAGATAAAAACCCTTGGAGCTAATGCCAGACCAAAAGGAAGAGCCATGAATTGATAGTGGTCTTCCCTGACCGCAAAGCGCAGGAACCTCTGATGCCCGAAATATATGGGGACATGCAAGTATATGTCCTTGATGTCCAAGGACACCAGAAAATTCACCGGATGGAGTGCAGCCACCACAGAGCGAACTGAATCCATCCTGAACTTCCTAACCCTTAAAGGCATTGAGAGCCTTGAGGTCCAGGATTGGGCGGACTCCATCCTTCTTCGGGGACAACAAACAGATTAGAAACCCTGAAACCTTTCCCGCAGTGGCACAGGTACGATAACCCTGCAGCTCAACAAGTCCTGCACTGCCCCAAACAGGGTGTCCCGACAAGCCGGAAGGTTTGAGGATGCGAAAGAAACTATCTTGTACCCTGAAGAAACCACTTTGCAGACCCACTGGTCAGAAATCAGGGAGGTCCACCGAGCCGCAAACTCGTGCACCCGATAGGCTCTCCTCAAAGGGGTAATGGACGGCCATACACTTAGGGACCGCAAGGGTCCTCTGCGGTAGTTCCTATTCCTTGTCTATGAACTTATCAAAAAAGGTCACAGAAGGAAAAGGTCACAGAAGGAAACACCTTAGCAGTGCGGGCCCGCTTGTGGGATCCAAAAGGGACCGATCCCTCAGCAGATGTCCAGGCAGTATCCTCTAGCTTAAGCAGTGTCCCGCACTGCAGTGATAAGAGCTTCAACCAGTGCCTTGTCTTGCGATGACCCGGACCTGGAGTCATCCTCACTGTCTGAAAAGGTCCTGGTCCGCATCCTCTGATACTTCAGATCCAGGGCCCTGGGCCGCAGCCAGGCCAAAGTCAGAGTCAGAGCTATCTCCAGGAGATGGTGGAGGGGACGTTTTTTACCCCCCTTTCACCCACACACGGCTTCCCCACCCTGGCAACAAATGATTCCAGGACTGCCGACCAAGTGTCCACAGGGACTGCAGGTGCACCGGTTGTCACCACTGGAATGTCTGAGGATGAAGCGCCAGCTTCCGACGCCATGCTGACCCGCTCAACTGACAGCCCTCAGGGACGAATGTCAAGGTACAAGTGCACAAAAAGACAGACCCACCCTCCTTGCTGTACTGAGAGCGGACACAGAGAGCGGGCCCAGAACACCCACAGCCCCAAGCCAGGATAGGAAAAAACAACCCCTCAGGTACATCCCAGGTCAGTCACAGCATGGTGGAGGAGGGAAGGGACGTGGGGGGGGGGGGGGGGGGGGAAGAGGAAAGGGAGGACACGAGACCCCATAATCGACCCCCCCCTAGGAAAGCCCAGCTGTTCCATCCTGCCAAGACAGGAGGAAAAGTACTTACCCATCATTGCGAGGACTGCTGGCGCGTTCCTGACAGACCCACTTCCGAGCAGTACGGAGTAGCTGCCGGCCACAGCCCACTGTGATACAAACCGCTAGCAGCCTGGTCATATGTGAGCCCCGGAGCAAAAAGCTCACCGGCCACCCCTGGAGCAATGGGGTATGTCGTGGCGGACCCAACGCGTAGCTAAGGCCTGTTCACTCTCGATGGCAGGACTGGAGGGGGGGGGGGGGTTGGGGGTAGAAGGATCTATATTATCCAGCCCATCACCCAGCTGGCAGTTGAGCTTAGGATCACAAAAAATTAAATTAAATCTGTAAAAATAAAAAAGTTCAGGACCATGAGCCCAAGGGGAGCCATGTCCTCTACTAGGCAGAAGGGGGAAAAAAACAAGCTGTGCAGTGTGAGGGGTAATGACCAGAGGGACCGCCCCCTGCACAGGGCTGTTTCAGCTTTGCTAAAGTTTACATGTCTGCCTAGTCCTCTCCCAATAGACGGAACATAACCCTACAGTCAAGAGTATAAGGAAGCGGTGTCCATCCATAAGAGAAAAAAAGTTTTTGAATTGTTTTTTTTTAGGAGCAGTGATTTTAATAATGCTTAAAGTGAAATAAAAATTATATTCTTTAACCACTTGCCGCCCGCAGTCAAATGATGGCTGGGCTGGCCGGCTCTCATTCTGGGTGGACATCATATGACAATTGAGCTGCGTTGCTAAGACACGGTGCAACCCTGATCTCTGTAAAGACCCACACCCGCGGCTCTTTTACCATCCGATAAGCTGTGTCCAATCACAGCCTGTCACATGTAAACACGGAGATGCCGGTAATTGGCGCTCCTCACCTCACACTGACAGTGTGAGAAGAGGAGAGACGATCAGCGGAATCTCCTCACATAGGACATCTAGGGATGTAATCAGGGCACTGATCATCAGTGTCCCGATTACAATTAAGGCCCGATGCACATGGGACGCTGGTGCAAACTCTACTAAACACGCATTTTAAAGGCCTGTTTTGCCGCGAATTTCGCTGCGTTTTACCATGTTTGCGTTTTTAAGCATTTAGTTAAGAAACATCAGTCCCTCCCTGAGCTAAAAAACACACACACACACACACACACACACACACACACACAGTATTTATCCATTTCAGCCATTTTGTGAGACCAGAGTGAATAGCAGCTGAGAGAGCAGCAGTGTACTTGTATTTAGCGTGTCACTTGCCACATCACCTTTCACAAGCTGCGGAACATCACCTGGCCACAAGTTGTGGATTGTCCACTGGCCACAAGTTGTGGATTGTCCACAAGTTGTGGATTGTCCACTGGCCACAAGTTGTGGATTGTCCACTGGCCACAAGTTGTGGATTGTCCACTGGCCACAAGTTGTGGATTGTCCACTGGCCACAAGTTGTGGATTGTCCACTGGCCACAAGTTGTGGATTGTCCACTGGCCACAAGTTGTGGATTGTCCACTGGCCACAAGTTGTGGATTGTCCACTGGCACGTCACCTGGCCACATCACCTGTCACAAGTTCTGGATTGTCCACTGGTCACGTCACCTGCCACAAGTTGTGGATTGTCCACTTGCCACGTCACCTGGCCATATCATCTGGCCACATCACCTGCCAAAAGTTATGAATTGTCCACGTCACCTGCCACAAGTTGTGGATTGTCCACGTGCCAAGTCACCTGGCCACGTCACCTGCCACAAGTTGTGGATTGTCCACTTGCCAAGTCACCTGGCCATGTCATCTGGCCATGTCACCTTCCATATGTCTTGGATTGTCCACTGGCCATATGACCTGCCATGTCACCTGGCCACAAGTTGTGGATTGTCCACTGGCCATGTCACCTTCCATGTCACCTGGCCACATCACCTGCCACAAGTTGTGGATTGTCCACTTGCCACAAGTTGTGGATTGTCCACGTCACCTGCCACAAGTTGTGGATTGTCCACGTCACCTGCCACGTCACCTTGCCACATCACCTGCCACAAGTTGTGGATTGTCCACTTGCCACGTCACCTGGCCACATCACCTGCCACAAGTTGTGGATTGTCCACCTGCCATGTCACCTGGCCACAAGTTGTGGATTGTCCACTTGCCAGGAGTTGTGGATTTCCACTGGCCATGTCACCTGGCCACATCACCTGCCACAAGTTGTGGATTGTCCACTTACCATGTCACCTGGCCATGTCATCTGGCCACGTCACCTGGCCACAAGTTGTGAAAAGTCCACTTGCCATGTCACCTGCCACAAGTTGTGAATTGGCCACGTAACCTGCCACAAGTTGTGAATTGGCCACTTGCCACGTCACCTGACACAAATTGTGAATTGTCCACTGGCCACGTCACCTGCCACAATTGTGGATTTTCCACTTGCCATGTCATCCGACCATGTCATCTGGCCACGACACCTGCCACAAGTTGTGGATTGTCCCCTGACCACGTCACATGCCACAATTGTGGATTGTCCACTTGCCACGACACCTGCCACAAGTTGTGAATTGTCCACAACGCAATGCAAGCAATTACATTCATTTATTTTTTTAATGGTTTTTCATCATTTGCCATAATTTTTGAGATTTCTAATGAAAAAAAAAAATAGGTCACCTTTAAAAACGCCTATAAACGAAATAGCGGCAAAACGCCTGTACTGCAGCTTCTGTGACTTGATTGTCTGTCACGATATGTGTATTGTTTTAGCTGGGTTTTTTTGTTTGATGTTTTTATTATTTGTATTTTATATTAATAAATGTATCCAATTTTTGATATATCTACTCTCTTCTGAGTCCATCTACCTACTTCGTACTGGAATAGTTCTCCCTGCCCATTCTTTACTCACTGGGTTGGTTAGCTTTTGGGGTTCCCTGAGCCCTTTCAATATCTAACCACCAAAATAAAGCTCTGTGTCCCCCCACCCTGTACATATCAGGCCCTTCGGGTCTGGAATGGATATTAAGGGGAACTCCACGCCCCCTCCTGAACCACAGCAGGCCACATGCCCTCAACAAAGCACCTTGTCCACATGGGGATAAGAGCCTCTTCCCGACAACCCTGGGATGTAGGGCGTGGGGACAGACTTATCGGACTCTGGAAGCCAGTTTTAACAACCCCCAGAAGCCAGTGCCCCTCCTGTGTGAATGGGTATCGGTACATTGTACCACTTACCCATTCACAAAGAAAAAAAAACAACACACACACACAACAGTTTGACAATTCCTTTATTAACCCCTTAACCACTGGGCATTTAAACCCCCTTAACCTCCCTGGCGGTATGATTCTTTAAGATTTTAGGTGCTAAAAGCGGTACCATTATTTGCAAGGGAATTTGGCGTTTTATACTGTAGGCTTGTAATTCTTAGGAATAACTCACTGAAATCTATCCAAACAAGAGTCTAATAGGCATCCTGGGTATGATTTTTTTTTTTTTTCTTATTAAAAATTATAATATAATAAATAATTATAAAAAATTATAACAAATAATAATATAATTATAGTAAAAATTATTCAATAATGTAATCAAATCAAAATCACTGAAATTTGCTCAGTTGCAGAATTTTTGCTGTCATTTTTTTTTTTTATGACGAATTTCCCCACAAATCGCTATCGCTAAATTCTGCAAGTGATTCTGATTTATTATCGCTGTTTTTTAGCTGCTCTAAAACAATTTTTGCCATAAAGGGACACTTTTGGTTGCTATGGGCAATCTACAGTTTGCAGGGAGAAAGAACAGTTTTTATTATATAAAAGAACATGTAGTGTACAGGGCAGACCACTAGGGACATGGGGGGTGTGTATTTTTTACATACAGTACTGTAATCTATAAGATTACAGTGTACTGTATGTATAGTGTTTGTTTACTTTTTTAAATTTGGCGCCGTTCCCCCCCCCTACGTCGCGACGCTCGCAGGGAAGGGAATCGGCGGAACACACAGCATCAGGCGGACATCCGCCCGCCGTGTACTGCGGGGATTCATCGCTGGATCGCAGAGAAAAGGTAAGTAAACTTTTTTCTGCATCCAGCGAGGCAAGTCCGTGTGTGGCACGGGGTTACCGATCGTAGCTTTAAAATCTCACCCCGTGCCACACACGGGAAGACCGCCAGGGAGGTTAACCAGACCAATTTTCAGCTTTCGGTGCTCTCACAGTTTGAATGAAAATAACTCAAGTCATACAACACTGTAACCAAATGAAATTTTTGTCCTTTTTTCCCCACAAATAGAGCTTTCTTTTGGTGGTATTTGATCACCTCTGCGGTTTTTATTTTTTTTCCGCTATAAATGAAAAAAGATTGAAAATTTTGTAAAAAAAAATAATTTTTCTTCATTTCTATTATACAATTTTGCAAAAAAGCAGTTTTTTCTTCATAAATTTGGCCTAAAATGTATACTGCTACATATCTTTGGTAACAAACCCCCCAAAAAATTGGATATTATTTAGTCTGGGTGAAAGTTATAGGGTCTACAAGCTATGGTACCAATTACTGAAAATTTATAAATTTGATCACATCTGATGTACTGACAGCCTCTCATTTCTTGAGACCCTAACATGTCAAAAAAGTACAAATACCCCCCAAATGACCCTTTTTTGGAAATAATACATTCCAAGGTATTTAGAAAGAGGCATTGTGAGTTTTTTGAAATTGTCATTTTATCCCACAATTCTTTGCAAAATCAAGATTTTATTTTTTATTTTTTTCCACAAAATGTTCATATTAGCGGGTTATTTCTCACACACAGCATATGCATACCACAAATTACACCCCAAAACACATTCTGCTATTCCTCCGAGTACGGTGATACCCCATGTGTGAGACTTTTACACAGCGTGGCTACATACAGAGGCCCAACATGCAGGGAGCACCATCAGGCGTTCTGGAGCACACAGGCCAACTCTGACATTTCTCTCCTACATGTAAAAATCATCATTTATTTGCCAGAAAGTTACATAGAACCCCAAAACATTATATATGCTTTTTTAGCAAAGATCCTAGAGAATACAATGGCGGTCGTTGCATCTTTTTATCGCGCATGGTATTTGCACAGCAATTTTTCTAACGCGTTTTTTTTGGAAATAAAACAGTTTTGTGCTTTAAAAAAAAAAAAAACAGTAAAGTTAGCCCAATGTTTTTGCATAATATGAAAGATGAAGTTACGCCGAGTAAATAGATACCCAACATGTCACCCTTCAATATTGCACACGCTTGTGGAATGGCGCCAAACTTCGCTACTTAAAAATCCCCATAGGCGACGCTTTAAATGTTTTTACTGGTTACATAGTTGGTTTTTAGTTGGAGAGGGCCAAAATTATTGCAAAAATTATTGCAAAATTATTATAACGTTCGCAGCGATACCTCACGTGTGGTTTAAACACCGTTTTCATATGTGGGCGGGACTTGCATGTGCGGTTGCGTCTGTATACGAGCACACGGGTACAGGGGCACTGTAATTTTTTTTTTTAATTGTTCATTTTACTTTATTTTAGTTTGACACGTTTTTCCCCAATAATAAACGTTTTGATTACTTGTATTCCTATTACAAGGAATGTAAACATCCCTTGTAATAGGAATATAGCATTACAGGTCCTCTTTACAGTGAGATATGGGGTCAATAAGACCCCACATCACACCTCTAGGGTGGGAAGCCTGAAAAAAAAAAAAAAAAACGATCGCAGAGTATTGTGCCGGGGGGTATTGCAGAGCATTGTGCCGGGGGGTACTGCAGAGCATTGTGCCGGTGGGTACTGCAGAGTACGGCGCAGGGGGGTACTGCAGAGCACGGCGCAGGGAAGGAAGGGGTTAATGCAGGGATGGCTGAGCAGGGATGGATGGATGGATCTGTGACTGCAATAGTCACAGATCCATCCCACACTGCTGCTGCCATCCGCGCTCCCCCTCCCACACTGTACCGCTCCGCTACAGGAGGTTTGTTTACATGTAATCGCTCCGTCATTGGATGGAGCGATCACGTGGTAAACGGCTGCTATCAACGGCAATTTACCGCGATCACAGACATTCCCGGGGGCGCGATTCTGGGATCACGTTATATAACGTGATCCCAGAGTTAAGCAACCACCTTGCCGTCGTTATTTGACGGCGGCTGGTGGTTAAGAGGTTAAGGAACGCCGCATTTACATTTACGTCGGCAGAATGGCACGGACAGGCACATCAACGTACCTGTACATGGCTGCCTTGACGTAGGTCGGGGGTCCAATAGGGACCCCCCCGGTACATGCGACGGTCCCGGTGGCTGTGCGAGCGATCCGTGCTGAGGGGGCGGCGGTTCGTTTTTGTCCGCCCCCTCCAGATCGCTCCCAGCCATTGCGTGCCCTCGCCTGTGTGTCACTTCCTCCTCCTGTGTAAACGCAGGAAGAGGGAAGTGATGTGATCTCTGCTCTCGGCGGTTTTTTCAACCACCGCTGAGGAGAGATCACATCACATAGTAAGTCTGCACATAACCAGTACACTCAGGCACACTTAATCCCTTGCGATCACCCCCCCCCCCCCCTGTCACAGTGTCACTGAATGCAGTGATCATATATGTATGATCACTGTATTTAGTGTCAGTGTGACAGGCAATGTTAGGTCCAGGGTAGCCCCCGTACCCCCCCCCCTAATAAAGTTTTAACCCCTAGGTAGCTATTTATTTTATTGCGATTTTTTTTTTTACTAAAGACATGTGGCTAAATAAATTTTGGCCTAAATGTTTGACTAAAATTTAGTTTCTTTGATTTTTCTTATAACAAAAATTAAAAAAAATAGATTTTTTTTCAAAAATGTCGCTCTATTTTTGTATATAGCGCAAAAAAATAAAAAAAAATAAAAATAAAAAATCGCAGAGGCAATCAAATACCACCAAAAGAAAGCTCTATTTGTGGGAAGAAAAGGACGCAAATTTTGTTTGGGAGCCACGTCGCACGACCGCGCAATTGTCAGTTAAATCGACGCAGTGCCGAATCGCAAAAAGGGGCCTGGTCCTTTACCTGCATTTTGGTCCGGGTCTTAAGTGGTTAACCACTTCCCGCCCGGTCAATAGTCAATAACATGCCGATGCATGCCCGCGGGGGTGTGCAGCACGGCGATCGGTGATGCGGGTGTCAGTCTGATGGCGGATCACAATGTAAACAGGAAGAGCCGTTGATCGGCTCTTCCTCACTCACGAGTAGAGGAGAGCTGATCGACGGCTCTCCTGACAGGGGGGGTTTGCGCTGATTGTTTATCAGTGCAGCCCTCAGTGTCCATCTATCAGTGCCCATGAGTGCCGCATACCAGCTCCACCTCATTGGTGCTCGTAATTAAAGAAAACATACTTCTTTACAACAAAAAAATAATAATAATTAAAAACTTTTTTTTTTTTTATTCAGTTTTTTTTTTTGTTGCGCAAAAACTACAAAAAAAAAAAACACCAAAAGAAAGCTCCATTTGTAGGAACAAAATGATAAAAAAAAATGTTTGGGTACAGTGTAGCATGACTGCGCAATTGTCATTCAAAGTGCGACAGCGTTGAAAGCTGAAAATTGGCTTGGGCAGGAAGATGCGCAAGTGCCCGGTATGGAAGTGGTTAACCACTCCAGCAGGATTTACCCACTTCCTGGGCATGTTCGCACACGCCACATGCAGAGCCCACGCGGTGCTGCGCTAACCACAGGTAAGGAGACATATTCCCGATGCTCAGCTGCAGAGATCAGGAAAGGTCTCGCTGGCGGGCTCTGCAGTCTGCACGTGTAGTGTGCGAACACGTCGAAGCTCATCCCTATTCCTGACAGGCCATTTTTTGCTATACGGCACTGCGTCGATTTAACTGACAATCGCGCAGTCGTGTGACACCCAAACAAAATCGATGTCTTTGTTTTCCCACAAACAGAGCTTTCTTTTGGTGGCATTTGATCACCTCTGAAGTTTATTTTTTTGCTATAATAAAAAAAAAAAAAAAATTCTTCATCTGTTTAGGTCAATATGTATCCTGCTACACATTTTTGAAAGAATTTTTTTTATATTTGCAATAATTGTATATTGGTTTGCGCAAAAGGTTACAGCATCTACAAAATAGGGTGGGGTATATATTAATAGCATTATTATTTAAAAAAAATATTTTGTACTAGTAATGGCGGTAATCAGTGATTTTTAGTGGACAATGAATATACAGTACCTCAGTACAGTGCCTATGACGTCACGTCAGGTAGAGGAATTATACAGCTTTGCCATGCACACAGATGCCTCACATAGTAAGTGAAATTTAGTTTTTACACATGTGATAGAAAGGATGAATTCAAGAATAAAAAGTCCCCAGTACCATGAAAGAGGTGTTGCAATGTTGCCATATATATGGCCGTAGTCAGTCCCCTCACCTGCTCGGACACGGTTCTGAAGAGGCAGGAGGCGTCCTTGGCCGTGAGTTTCCTGTACAGTCCCAGGCTGCCCAGGTACTCGTCCATGGTGACTTCATTGAGAGACTTCTGGCCGAAGTATTTCTTCCAGCCCTTGTGCATGGCTGCGAGCGTTTCCGAGTCCCACGCCGCGCTACAATACACGGCCACCTGAGTGGAGGCGGCCGCCGCCTCAGCGCCCTTTAAATAGCCCGACTCTCCTCCCAGTCAGCTGTCCGAGCCTGAGCCGTTCTATTCACAACGCTGCCGTGTCCGGCTCGCTGACACCTTGAACTACTGGAGCCGACACCCTCCACAAGTAGTCCCAACTTCCTTCCACTTCAAGTCTGGAAAAAAAAAGAAGCAAATGTTAACCCTTAAGCTATGCCTTCCACTGGGCTATTGTTCTAGTCCATATCCTGGGCCCATTCCCAACATATCCCACCCATGGACAAGGCAATGTGTCTCCTGCCCCATAGTCTCAGTGCATTGCATTGGTAGAAGTAAGCTGTATTTCTACACATCACATCACTACAAGCTGTTCTATGGAAAGTTGAATGAAATGCCATTTGGAGACTAATAAAAAAAAAAAAAAAAGATAAATTAAGTGTTGTAACAAAGCATTGCACGGTCTCCACACACCGCATAGCGCTAAACCTTCTACAGAGTATAATGGGTACCTGTGATGTGAATGGGCCCCTGAGGAGAGAACCTTTCCATTGTGAATAGTGTGATTTAGAACTCCTGTCAGGTTATTATCGCTGAGATTTACCCTCGCCATATTTCCTATCAACCGTTAAAAATGGAAACTTGTCACCCCAAAAAAAAAGTAGAGAGGGAATGTTCCAAAGAGATGGCTAAAGCCCCGTACACACGGTGGGACTTTTGCCCAACCAACATCAAAATCCGACACTTTTCGCATTTGTCCGACCGTGTGTACGTTCCATCGGACCAACTTTTTTGGCTTTCATCGGACAAAAAGTTGGGTCTGCGAACGGACCAACTTTCAGGCAACAAAAGTCCGATGGTGCAAAATCCGATCGTGTGTACAGCAAACCATCGGGCTTTTGGACAAATTACAAATGCGCATGCTCAGAACCAATGTTAAAATCAACCAACAATAGCAGAAGTTAACCAAAGGATGGCGGTAAAGAGCAGAAAAGAGCAGAAAAAGCACGTGATGATGGGAAAGTTTTAGAAAAGTTTGCAGAAAAGTCTGACTGTGTGTATGCTATGGGTGTGACCGGACAAATCAATTAGGACAAAAATCCAAGGGAAATTTTGTTGGATGTCCTACCGTGTGTATGGGGCTTAAGAGAGACACGGCATCTCAAAGATTTCCTCTCACTTTCTGTTGTGTCTGCAGAGCAGGAAGGGCAGAAATCTCCCCAATTTGACACAGGCAACAAAAATACCTGACAGGAGTTTTAAGGTCCATTAACACAGACGGGCGACCATTGGGAGAATCAAGGATTCTTTTCCAATTCTTATATACACACTGGGGCTTATTTTCTAAATGTAAATCCACTTTGCACTACAAGTGCACTTGGAAGAGCAGTCACTGTAAATCTAAGGGGAAGATCTGAAACTAGGGGAAGCTCTGCTGATTTCATCCAATCATGTGCAAGCTAAAATGCTGTTTTGTATTTTCCTTGCAAGTCCCCCTTTAGATCTACAGCGACTGCACTTACAAGTGCACTTGTAGTGCAAAGTGGATTTTCCTTTAGTAAATAAACCCCAGTGTGTGCGAACAAGCACAACCATATTGTACCTTTACAAATCAAAGCTCGCCAGACAATGGGCACACGTAAGACAAAACAAAAACCAACACCTTGGCTACATCCGATTTAAGTCAAGCACGGGTGGGGGAAATTAATTGTAAACCAAACCCCTATCAAGCCTAAAGAATAAATGCAGTCACCCGCGGGGTGGCTGAGCGTCTAACCCCGGGAGTGTGTTTCTCTGAATTGTAAATGCATATAAGGCCCCTTTCACACTGGGGGGGAGGTGCGGTGGCAGTAAAGCGCTGCTATTTTTAGCGGCGCTTTACTGCTAATTCCGTGGCGTTATTCGGCCATTAGCGGGGCAGTTTTACCCCCCACTAGGAGCCGAGAAAGGGTTAAAACCGCTGGCAATGTGCCTCTGCAGAGGCGCATTTCCGGCGGTATAGCCGCACTGTCCCATTGATTTCAATGGATGGGAGTCGGTGAAGGAGCAGTATACACACTGCTCCAAAGATGCGCCTAGCAGGACTTTTTTTCCCATCCTGCTAGCTGACTGCTCCAGTGTGAAAGCCCCCGGGCTTTCACACTGGATAAACAGCAGCAGCTGTTTAGGGTCGGTTTGCAGATGCTATTTTTAGCGCAATAGCGCCTGCAAACTGCCCAGTGTGAAAGGGGTCTAAGAAAAAAGCAACTGGGAAAGGAATTTTTTTTTCCCAAAAAATGAATTCTTTAGAAAGAAACTGCAGTATTAGAAAGACTAAAAAAGATGGGCACACATATTCCAGGGACTCTGACTAGCCCTGGCAGTTTGTGCCCAGGGACAGCATTTCTGGCTGCAGCTAATCGTCCCATTTACACGTGTCTTTAGCCTATTCACCCGTCTGCACTATTCAAGACTGGAAAAAAATATCTTGTTTGGATTTTAATTAAAAAAACTGAAAGTAAAATAACATTTTCATCTCTATACAGAACAGTACTGACATTTACATTGGCATGGGCACCAGCCTGCTATTAAAGTATTACATTAATAAAGTATTTTATATGTATGGCCTACATTTCATAGCTGCTATAAATTACTTTGGGGGTTGTATCCAAGCGCTGGTATTTTTAAATACTATTGATAAAGTATTGTGTGTCTTAAAGTATGGGCACCGTTCTATCATTGCATTCATGTACATAAAGTCCATTTAAAGTAGTAATTCTACCAACAAATTCAACATAAAATTTAAATTGGCTATATGAGGATTTTTCTTATAAGGATTCATGTAACATTTGCTGTGATATATGAGGGGAACTCAGGATTACTCCATGTGTGAGCACAGGTGGGAATAAATGTGTGCTTATTATGGTTCCATCACCTGTGATATTAACTAGTCCTAGTAAGCATCCAGACCCAGGCTTTAGAAATGGGTCAGAAAGACTAAACAATATGACAGTCTTTGGGGGGATTAAAACCCTTTCTGTTATTTGGTGTTTACATGTTAAAATCTATATTTTTTGCTAGAAAATTACTTAGAACCCCCAAACATTATATACATTTTTTTTTAGCAGAAAATAGAATGGCGATTGTTGCAATATTTTATGTCACACCATATTTGTGCAGCGTCGTGTTTTAAACACAACTTTTTGGGGAAAAAGACACTTTCATGAATTAAAAAAAAAAAAAAAAACATTTTTTTGTATGATATGAAAGATGATGTTACACTGAGTAAATAGATACCAAGCATGTCACGCTTTAAAATTACACACTCATGGAATGGCGACCAACTACTTTACCCAAAAAATCTCCATAGGCGACGCTTTATTTTTTTTTACAGTTACCAGATTAGAGCTACAGAGGAGGGCTAGTGCTAGAATTATTGCTTTCGCTCTGATGATCTCAGCGATACCTCACATGTGTGCTTTGAACACCGTTTACATATGCGGGCTCAACATCTTAGGCGTTTTCTTTGGTGTGCAAGGATGGGCGCGCTTAAAAAAAAAAGATCTTATTTATTTTTATATTTCTACATTGTGTTTTAAAAAAAAAAATTTGATCACTTTTATTGCTGTTAGACAGTAATAAGTGGTGACAGGTACTCTTTATGGAGGGATCGGGGGTCTAAAAGACCTCCAATCCCTCCTTTGCACTTCAAAGTATTCAGATCGCCAAAAATTCTGAATACTGTATATTTTTTTAAATCCGGCGCTATTGGCAGCCGAGTAAACCGGAAGTGACGTTGTGACGTCGCTCACTTTTTTAGGCGTAGGGCAAAACAGCATAGGGTGACTAAAGCCCCATACACACGGTCAGACTTTTGGCCAACCAACTTCAAAATCTGCTACTTTTCAAATTTGTCTGATCGTGTGTACGCTCCATCGGACCAACTTTTTCAGGTTTCATCTGACAAAAAGTTGGGTCTGCGAACGGACCAACTTTTCAGCAACAAAAGTCTGATGGTGCTTTGTGTGACCGTGTGTACAGCAATCCAACCAACTTTTGTGCAAAGTGCAAATACGCATGCTCAGAACCAATGTTAAAATCAATCAACAATAGCAGAAGTTAACCAAAGGGTGGCGGTAAAGAGCAGAAAAGAGCAGAAAAACCACGTGATGATGGGAAAGTTTTAGAAAAGTTTGCAGAAAAGTCTGACTGTGTGTATGCTATGGGTGTGACCGGACAAATCAATTAGGACAAAAATCCAAGGGAAATTTTGTTGGATGTCCTACCGTGTGTATGGGCCTTTAGGCTACTTTCACACTCAGGTGCTTTACAGGCGCTATATCGCTTATAATAGCGCCTGCATAGTGCGCCTGTAAAGAGCCTCTTCGCTCACCCTGCAAGCCACATCTTTGAGGCGCTGTAGGAGCAGTGTATACACCGTTCCCACATCGCCCCTGCCCTTTGAAATTAATGGGCAGTGGCGCCAAAGTGCTTTTTACCCTTTTTGCAAGGGTTAAAAGTGTCCCGATAGCAGCCCGAAAAGCTATGCAAAAGGGATGGTAAAGCATCGCTAAAAGTAGCAGCACTTTACCGCCGATGCTCCCAAGGCACAAGTGTGAAAGTAGCCTTAGGCCCCTTTCACATCGCGGCAAGAGCCGCGTTGGCGGTATAGCGCCGCTATTTTTATTCTATAGCGCCGCTATTTTTATTCTACCGCCGGAATTGCCGCGAGTTGCGGCCACTAGCGGTGCCGTATTAACCCCCGCTAGCGGCTGTGAAAGGGTTAATACTGCCGGCAATGCGCCTCTTATTGCATGCCTCCCAACTTTTTGATATGGGATTGAGGGACACATATTAGCAAAAGTATGTAGGAATAGGATACACCTCCCACCACACCCTTTAACCATTTAAGGACCACCTCCTGCACATATACGTCGGCAGAATGGCAGGCTGGGCACATGCACGTACAGGTACGTCCTGTGCTAGTACCCAGCCGCTCCCGCGACCCGGTCCGAAGCTCCGGGACCGCGGGACTCGCGGACCCGATCGCCGCTGGAGTCCGGCGATCGGTCCCTGGAGCTGAAGAACGGGGAGAGCTGTGTGTAAACACGGCTTCCCCGTTCTTCACTGTGGTGGCATCATCGATCACATGATCCCTTTTATAGGGATACACAATCGATGATGTCACACCTACAGCCACACCCCCCTACAGTTGTAAACACATATGAGGTCACACATAACCCATTCAGCGCCCCCTTGTGTTTAACTCCCAAACTGCAAATGTCATTTTCACAATAAACAATGCATTTTAAATGCATTTTTTGCTGTGAAAATGACAATTGTCCCAAAAATGTGTCAAAAGTGTTCGAAGTGTCTGCCATAATGTCGCAGTCATGAAAAAAATCGCTGATCGCCGCCATTAGTAGTAAAAAGATTTTTTTTTTATAAAAATGCAATAAAACTATCCTCTATTTTGTAAACGCTATAAATTTTGCGCAAACCAACCGATAAACGCTTATTGCGATTTTTTTTTACCAAAAATAGGTAGAAGAATACATATCGGCCTAAACTGAGGAAAAAATATTTTTTTTTATATATTTTTGGGGGATGTTTATTATAGCAAAAAGTAAAAAATTTTTCAAAATTGTCACTCTATTTTTGTTTATAGCGCAATAAAAAATAAAAACCGCAGAGGTGATCATATACCACCAAAAGAAAGTTCTATTTGTGGGAAAAAAAGGACGCCAATTTTGTTTCGGAGCCACGTCGCACGACAACGCAATTGTCTGTTAAATCGACGCAGTGTCGAATCGCAAAACCTGGCCGGGTCCTTTAGCTGACTAAAGGTCTGGGTTTTAAGTGGTTAAAGGAGAATTATAAAAAAAAAATGATTAGTTAAACTCACAAGGGCTTTTTTTTTTTTTTTACACTATTATTCCTTTATATTGGTCTTTGAAGTATACAAATGCAGCAATTTAAGAAATTGGATGAAAGGTTTAGCACTGGGAAACACTTTTAAAAGTGCATTATAAAAAAAAACAAAAAAAAACGATATATATCAGACCAAAATAAGGGACAAATGAGTAGGAAAGAGGGACAAAGGTTTTTTGTTCCAAATCAGGGATAGTCCCTCAAAATCAGGGACAGTTAGGAGCTATGCATATTGTTATCCCTCAAACCCTCTTTGTTTACTATGAAACAGCAAGTTTTCACTCCTCCTTATGGCCTCATGTGCACAGATGTAGATAGGCATGGCTGGAGAAACTCAGATGAGATATGCAGCTTGTCATATAAGGAATGGCTGTACACCCCTGTACTCATATAAACACTGATGCTTAAAGTGGAGGTCTAAAAAAAGGTCTAAAAAAAAATAAAAAATCACCAAATTGCTGCAAAAAAAAAATGTACTTACCAGAAATTGCTCTTCCTAATCTGCCTCTTCCTATTCATACATCGCCATGAGACTCGTGCACAAGGCTTCACTGCCTGTTTCCCTTAGTGAGGATGGCGGCGCCGGGAACTGCCACGATCGAGGGATCGGCCTCGGGGGGGGGGGGGGTTCGACATCATGGGGCGCCTAGGACAGGTAAGTGTCCTTATTAAAAGTCAGCAGCTACAGTGTTTGACTTTAAAAAAAAAAAGAATTGCAGGTGGAACCCCCTTTTTAATTTCATTGGCATTTACCTGTGCATCTGTGTTCAACGTATTTTCCTGAACGCACTCAAGAAAATACGTATGTGCACATAAATACTCATCTGATACACACATAGAGGTGCATACAGCCTATCAATTCGCAGGCTTCATCTACAGTGTTTTTCAACCTTTTACGATGAAGTACCCCTGCAGCTCTAAAAAAATACAAAGTACCCCTGTTTCGAGAAAGTAATTTTGATTGTTTGGGTGTCATAGTTTCTATGTGTGTGTAATTTCAATATGTGTTTGTGATGATTTTCGTTCGTTTGCAATATCATTGTATGTGTGCATGCTGCCTGATCAGTGCCCAATGCCCATCAATGCAGCTTCAGCAGTGCCCATCAATGCAGCCTGATCAGCGCCACCTTATCAGTGCCCATCAGCTCAGCCCTAGCTGTGCCCATCAGCGGAGCCTCGCCAGTGCCCATCAATGCAGTCTTGCCAGTCACCAGTGCCCATTAACGCAGCCTCAGCAGTGCCTACTAGCACAACCTTGCCAGTCACCAGGGCCCATCAGCACCACCTTGCCCATCAATGCAGCCTGATCAGTGCCCATAAATGTAGCCTTACCTGTGCCGATCATCTCAGCCTGATCAGTACCCATCAATGCAGCCTGGTCAGTGATCAATCCCTTTGTCGTTCTGATTACATTTGTGTCAGATCCTTGATCCAGAGAAGTAGTTCTCTGCTCACTTCCTAACCTGTCCAAGGCCCCATTATCCTACAGTCTTTATTCCATGCCATGTGGATTTGCCTTAACAAGCCATTGATAATGACAGCAGCTCTGTGTACATATGCCAAAATAGTGCATTACTTTCCATTATTCTCTTTAGGCAGCCACTTGTGTAAGAACTGGAATACTGGCTTTAGTAAACTAGGGGGGTTATTTTTGAAAGGCAAATCCACTTTGAACTACAAGCGCACCTGGTGGTGCAGTCGCTGTGGATCAGAGGTGCCGGGTACTATGTAATGCAAAAGGGTCTAGCGGTGCAGGGTGCTGTGTAATGTAAAGGGGTCCAGAGGTGCAGTTGTGGAGAGGGGGTACACAGTAGTGACTAGGGATGAGCCGAACACCCCCGCATTCGGTTGGTCGTTTTTTCTGGAGCAGTCATTTTAAAGATGCAGCATCATTAAAATCACTGCTCCAGAAAAAACGACCATTTAAAATTTTTCTTTCTCAAAGACGTTTTCACAGGCATACTATAGACACCCAGCAGGTATAATATTTAAAGGAATTTTTATTTTTATTTTTTTTTATTTAAGCATTATGATGCTTAAATATATATATATATATTTTAATTCTTCTAAATATTGTACCTGCTAGGTGTCTATAGTATGCCTGTGTAGCTTTATGGTGCACACTGCAGACGACACAGGCAATACACCACGTGAGAATACTGCAGCTAGCACAATCAACTACCTGCCATTAAATTAGGAAGAACTGATCTAGCTAAACTACACAGTGTATAAATATATGTACAACACCTGGGATGCATATATATCCTCTACACATTGTAAATTTAACTGACTAGCCTGCCTGCTCTATCTAGCTAGAAAAAAAAGACTGACATCTAACCAGCCCCGCAACACACTACATGAGGCCGCCCTGCAGGCGGCTTTTATATTGTGGGGCGTGTACTAAAGCCCTGAGCCATAATTGGCCAAAGCCACCCTCCTCTGCAGGTACTGCCTTTGTGGCAATAATGAGGTCTGATGAACTGCAAACTTTGTGGGGAGAATGTAGACGTATTACCTAACAAAGTGCCATCCTCACTTCCCCCAAAAATCAATAACAAAAATAGTCATATTTAAATCTCATATCTATGCTAAAAAGTAAAACCAATGTGAAGAAGGATTAGAACACCTGTCAGATTGTATTGCTGTCTGTGCCCACCATTAGGGAGATTCACCCTCTCTACATGTCTCGTCTTCAGTGGTGGCTGGTGTTTTTTTTTTTTGGAGGGGGCAAAACACCTCCCTAGGCTACCTGTGGAGTGGCACTAGCACAACAGCCACCCATCCCCTGCGGCGCCGCGCTTACACCCCCCTACCACCACCCGTTGTCCTTACCTTGGATGCGGGCAGTGAGATCAGCGATCGGAGCTCTTCATCTTTCAGCGCGGCGGGCTCTGGGAAAGTTGCTCCGGTGTCTTCTCCTGGAGCAGCTTCCATGATGCGTCTCCCTGTGCAAAGCGTCCAATAGCATCACCTGACGTTGGCCAATTGGGAAATGGGTTTCATACCTGCTTCCCGATTGGCAGGGAGGAGGATCAGTGTTGCAACAGCGAATATTTATTTGCTGTTGCAACACACCTGGATGGGCTCTGGATGCATCCTCTGCAACCCCGCTATTTTGAAGCCTATTTGAGCCCCTGGCTCTAATTAGGTGCTTAAAAAAACTGCTCTAATTCATGTGCCTGGTGATCTGAAAGGGCCGGACACATGAATAGGGGGTGATCGTGGATAGATTCATGAATCTATCTACTACATATAGGGTCTTGGTAAGGAGGCAGCGCCCAGGCGCCCCTAATGGATGGGCCTGCCACTGCTTGTCTTGCCTCCATTTAGCATTGTAAAATTGTAAAAGTAAAAGAAAGTCCCAAATTTAGATTCCCTTGTACACAGGGACACAGCATCGGTTACCTCCCCCAGTCAACCCCCTCCCCCCACACAGTTAGAACACACCCAGGGAATACATTTAACCCCTTCCTTACCCCCTAGTGTTAACCCCTTCCCTGCCAGTCACATTTATACAGTAATTAGTGCATTTTTATAGCACTGATCGCTGTATAAATGTGAATGGTCCCAAATTTGTGTCAAAAGTGTCCGATATGTCTGCCGCAATATCGCAGTCCCAATAAAAAAATCGCAGATCGCCGCCATTACTAGTAAAAAAAAAATAATAAAAAAAAAACATAATTCTGTCCCCTATTTTGTAGGCGCTATAACTTTTGCGCAAACCAGTCCCTTTTTGCCATTTTTTTCTTTTTTACAAAAATACGTAGAAGAATACGTATCGGCCTTAACTGAGAAAAAAAATATATTTTTTTTAAAAAAATTGGGGTATTTATTATAGCAACAAGTAAAATATATATATATTTATTTTTAATTGTCGCTCTTTTTTTGTGTATAGTGCAAAAAATAAAAACCGCAGAGGTAATCAAATACCACCAAAATAAAGCTATATTTGTGGGGAAAAAAGGACATCAATTTTGTTTGGGAGCCACGTCGCACGACGCATGACGCAGTGCCGGAAGCTGAAATTTCGCCTGGGCACGAAGGGGGTTTAGGTGCCCAGTAAGCAAGTGGTTAATACCGTGTATTGCCCCCTTTAACATCAATGACAGCTTAAAGTATGTTGTGGTATTTGTGTATGAGGCTCTTTATCTTCTTAGAAGGTAAAGATGCCCATTCTTCTTGGCAAAAAGTTCCTGTAAATTCTTGGGCTGTCTTGCATGAACTGCACATTTGAGATCATCCCAGAGTGGCTCATTGATATTTAGGTCACAAGACTGAGATAGCCACTCCAAAACCTTCATTTTTTTCTGCTGTAGCCAATGACAGGTCGACTTGGCCTTGTGTTTTGGATCATTGTCATGTCGGAATGTCCAAGTAATGCCGCGTACACATGGTCGTTTTTTGCGATGAAAAAAAACGACGTTTTTTAAAACGTCATTTAAATTGATGGTGTGTGGGCAAAACGTCGTTTTTTGTCTTAAAAAAAACGACCAAAAAAAAATTCCATGTTTGAATTTTTTGTGTCGTTTTTCAAAACGTCGTTTTTTGTTTCACAAAAAGTCACCGTGTGTAGCAAAAACGTCGTTCAAAACGACGTTTTTCAACCCGCGCATGCCCAGAAGCTAGTTATGAAGCGAGCTTCAATGGAAAAGAGTGGTGAACGTAACCTCGCTTTTTGTGAAAAAACGATGGTGTGTATGCAAAATTGTCTTTGAAAAGTGACGTTTCAAAAACGTTGTTTTTTACTTCACAGAAAACGTCGTTTTTTGTCATCGCAAAAAATGACCGTGTGTACGCGGCATTAGTCCCATGCGCAGCTTCCTTTCTGATGAATGCAAATGTTCCTCCAGTATTGTTTGATACTGCATTCATCTTGCCATAAATTTTGACCAAATTTCCTGTGCCTTTGTAGCTCACATCCCCAAAACATCAGCGATCCACCTCCGTGTTTTACAGTAGGAATGGTGTACCTTTCATCATAGGCCTTGTTGACTCCTCTCCGAATGAAACGTTTATGGTTGTGGCCAAAAAGCAAAATTTTGGTCTCTTCACTCCAAATGACTTTGTGCCAGAATCCCAGAGACTTGTCTCTGTGCTGTTTGGCATATTGTAAGTGGGATACATTGTGGCATTTACGTAGTAATAGCTTTGTTCTGGCGACTCAACAATGCAGCCCATTCACATTCAATTACCTTCTTATTGTGCATCTTGAAACAGCCACACCACATGTTTTCAGATAGTCCTGTATTTCACCTGAAGTTATTTGTGGGTTTTTCGTTGCACCCCGAACAATTTTCCTGGCAGTTGTGGCTGAAATTTTAGTTGGTCTACCTGATGTAGTTCCGTTTCAAAAGAAGCCCTCATTTTCCACTTCTTGATTAGAGTTTGAACACTGATGATTGGCATTCTCAATTCCTTGGATATCTTTTTATATCCCGTTCCTGTTTTATACAGTTCAAATACCTTTTCTCGCAGATCCTTTGACAATTCTTTTGCTTTCCCCATGACTCAGAATCTAGAAATGTCAGTGCAGCACTGGATGAAAGATGCAAGGGTCTGTCAGGAGTCCAGAAACTCCTTGACCTTTTAGGCTGGGTTCACACTATACTACACGACTTTCATCCTACCTTGCTCTGCAACATTGGTCCTACACTGATCCTACATTGGTCCTACATTTATTCTACATTGGTCCTACATCCATCCGACTTTCATGAACAGGAAACTACTTTCATCCGACTTTGCCCTAGACTTGATTTCCGACCTTCAATGAGTGGGGATCCAACTTAAATCCGTGCCAATATCAGGCACTGTGTTTGATATGAATCTTGAGGGGGAACTCTACGCCAAATTTTAACAAAAATGCAGCCCCCCCACCCAAAGCACCCTGCCCCCATGTTGATGAGGACAGGGCCTCTTCCCGACAACCCTGGCCGTTGGTTGTCGGGGTCTGCGGGTGGGGGCCTTATCGGAAACTGGGTGCCCCTTTTAACAAGGGGGCACAGATACTGGCCCCCCACCCTAGGTGAATGAGTATGGTGTACATCATACCCCTACCCATTCACCTGGAAGAAAAGTGTCAAAAAAATAAACATACTACAAAGGTTTTTAAAATATTTTATTAGTCAGCTCCGGGGCCCCCCTCTCTTCCTAAGCTCTTTTACGAGGGGGGGGCTTGCTTCTTCGACATCTTCTGGGGGGGGTCCCAGTCTTCACCGCCATCTGGTTATCTCCTGCCGGGTGGGAGCCGCTTTCTTCTTTAGCTCTTTTACAGCGGCCCCCTCCCGGGCTTCCTCTGCCGGGGGGTGCCCCAGCTTCTGTCGCCTTCTGCCTTCTGCGATGTTGACACGTCGCTTCCTCCCACTGTAATGCAGTGTGCGCGACTCGCACCGATTTATATAGGTCTCTTTTTACGTTACAGTCCCAGCATGCTCTGGGTGGTGACCACCCGGAGCATGCTGGGACTGTGACGTCATTACAGCGGGAGGAAGCGACGTGTCAACATCGAAGAAGAGGAGAAGAAGGCAGAAGGCGACAGAAGCCCCCCTGCCCCAGAGCACCTACCTCCCCATGTTGAGGGCATGCGGCCTGGCACGGTTAAGGAGGGGGGGCTCTTGCTCATCCCCACCCCCTTTCCTGACCGGCCGGGCTGCTGCTCGGATACGGGTCTGGTATGGATTTTGGGGGGACCCCACGCCGTTTTTTCAGCATAGGGGGTTCCCCTTTACATCTGTACCAGACCCATGGGCCTGGTATGCTCTTGGAGGGGAACCTATGCCATTTTTTTGTTAAAATTTGGCGTGGAGTTCCCCCTCAAGATCAGTAGAATACAAGTCGCATGCCAAAGTCGGAGCATGAAAGACTGCGTTGCGACTTTGATCCTACTTCAATGATATTCAATGGAGTGAAGTAGGATCAAAGTCGGACCAAAATAGTACAGGGAGCAATTGCAAAGTCGCTCCGACATGTGTCGGACCAGTTAAGACGCTTCCCATAGGGAAACATTGCTTTTCACACGTCATGCGACATGAGCTCCCAATGTCGGACTAGTGTGAACCCAGCCTTATACACACACTAATTCAGGGCTGGCCTTTGGGGTGTGCGGGCTGTGCGGCCGCACAAGGCGCCATGAACGACAGGGGCGCCGTGCGGCCATCACAGCTCGCAGGCAGTTTACCCTGAATGATGTGTTGAATGGGACAGGGGCGGCCGCCGCCCGGGTCACTGCTCAGCAGGCAGCTAGCATGGCACCTCGGCGCTGCAGAGGGGGGGGCGCCGTCGCGCCCAAAGTGTCTGACTCACACTGGTCCCCTTGGCCCCCCCTTCCTCCTTCCTCCATCCTCTCCCCCGCTACTGTCCTGGTGTAGCGAGGCGCTGTTGCGTAAAGCATGCATGCGTAATGCATGCAGCTTCAAATTCTAACGGCGCCAGCCACCAGTAGCAGAGGGCACTGAGTCTGACTGAAGCCGGGACCGGGACGGGAGGAACAGACTGCTGCCGTACACGCTGAAGAAAAGTAATGGTAAGGCTGCCCGTCCGGTCCCCTCCCCTTCTCCTAACCTAGCATGCTGACAGGTGTCATTCCCTCCTCCCCCTCGCCTGTACTCCAATGAGGAGGGTGGACACCAGACCTGAAACTGAATTTATAAAAAAAAAAAAAAGTACAAAAAAAATGATGTTATGTCACCCCCCTCCTCTGTGTCACCCCCCCTCTTTTGTGTCACCCCTCTCTTTTGTGTCACCCCCCCTCTTTTGTGTCACCCCCCCTCTTTTGTGTCCCCCCCCTCCTCTGTGTCACCCCCCCTCCTCTGTGTCACCCCCCTCTTTTGTGTCACCCCTCTCTTTTGTGTCACCCCCCCTCTTTTGTGTCCCCCCCTCCTCTGTGTCACCCCCCCTCCTCTGTGTCACCCCCCCTCCTCTGTGTCACCCCCCCCTCCTCTGTGTCACCCCCCTCTTCTGTGTCACCCCCCCTCCTCTGTGTCACCCCCCCCTCCTCTGTGTCACCCCCCTCTTTTGTGTCACCCCCCTCCTCTGTGTCACCCCCCTCCTCTGTGTCACCCCCCCTCCTCTGTGTCACCCCCCCTCCTCTGTGTCACCCCCCCTCCTTTGTGTCACCCCCCTCTTCTGTGTCACCCCCCCTCCTCTGTGTCACCCCCCCTCCTCTGTGTCACCCCCCTCTTCTGTGTCACCCCCCTCCTCTGTGTCACCCCCCCTCCTCTGTGTCACCCCCCCTCCTCTGTGTCACCCCCCCCTCCTCTGTGTCACCCCCCCTTCTGTGTCACCCCCCTCTTCTGTGTCACCCCCCTCTTATGTGTCACCCCCCCTCTTCTGTTTCACCCCCCCTCTTCTGTGTCACCCCACCCCCCTCCTCTGTGTCACCCCCCCTCTGTCATCTTACCCCCCTCCTCTGTGTCATCTTACCCCCCTCCTCTGTGTCAGCTCACCCCCCTCCTCTGTGTCAGCTTACCCCCCTCCTCTGTCAGCTTACCCCCCTCCTCTGTCAGCTTACCTCCCCCTCCTCTGTCAGCTTACCTCCCCCTCCTCTGTGTCAGCTTACAGCCCCTCCTCTGTGTCATCTTACCCCCCTCCTCTGTGTCAGCTCACCCCCCTCCTCTGTGTCAGCTTACCCCCCTCCTCTGTCAGCTTACCCCCCTCCTCTGTCAGCTTACCTCCCCCTCCTCTGTGTCAGCTTACCTCCCCCTCCTCTGTGTCAGCTTACCTCCCCCTCCTCTGTGTCAGCTTACACCCCCTCCTCTGTGTCAGCTTACACCCCCTCCTCTGTGCCAGCTTACACCTCCTCCTCTGTGTCAGCTTACACCCCCTCCTCTGTGTCAGCTTACACCGCCTCCTCTGTGTCAGCTTACACCGCCTCCTCCCCTCTGTGTCAGCTTACCCCCCTCCTCTCTCTCATACTTAGCCCCTCGCTCACCTCCTCTCTCCCACCCACCACTCTTTCTCTAACCCCCCTCTCTCTCTCTCTCTCTCTCATCCTCACCCCCACCAACTCACTTCACCCCCTCTCTCTCACCCCCCTCACCTCCTCCTCTCTCCCACCTGCCCCTGGCACCCTGTGATTGGGTCAAGTGGTCATGTCCATCGGGGAGTGGCCCGGGCATTCAGTGTGACAGGCGTCGGCAGTAGGAAGAAAAAAAAGGTGAGAGACTTGTCTCCCTCGTGAGTTTTTGCTGCTGGCTCAGGGGAGTAGGTATTGGTCTGGGGAGTGGGAGGGAGCAGCCAGAAAGTCAGTGTCTAACGTGTTATGCCTCCATAGTAAAATGCTGGGGCTTTTACTATAGGAGGCATTGGTGGACTACAAGGCCCAGCATTTTACTATACGGGCATTGGTGGACTACAAGGCCCAACATTTTACTATAGGAGGCATTGGTGGAGTACAAGGGCCCAGCATTTTACTGTAGAGGCATTGGTGGACTACAAGGCCCAGCATTTTACTATAGGAGGCAAGGCCTCCTATAGTAAAATGCTGGGCCTTGTAGTCCACCAATGCCCCCTTATAGTAAAATGCTGGGCCTTGTTGTCCACCAATGCCCCTATAGTAAAATGCTGGGCCTTGTAGTCCACCAATTCCTCCTATAGTAAAATGCTGGGCCTTGTTGTCCACCAATGCCCCTATAGTAAAATGCTGGGCCTTGTTGTCCACCAATGCCCCTATAGTAAAATGTTGGGCCTTGTAGTCCACCAATGCCCCTATAGTAAAATGCTGGGCCTTGTAGTCCACCAATGCCTCCTATAGTAAAATGCTGGGCCTTGTAGTCCACCAATGCCCCTATATTAAAATGCTGGTCCTTGTAGTCCACCAATGCTGTAGTGTCAATGTGTATTGTGTAGTTGTCTGTGGGTAGTGTATTGTGTAGCGGTCAGTGTGTATTGTGTAGGTCTGTGGGTTGTGTATTGTGTAGTGGTCTGCGGGTAGTTTATTGTGTAGCGGTCTGGGGGGGGGGGGCGCCACAGGATTAGCTCGCACAGGGCGCCTGAACACCTAAGGCCGGCCCTGCACTAATTACAAGTAACCAGATCACAGGTGAGGATGGTTACCTTTAATAGCCATTCAAACCCCTTTGTGTCAACTTGTGTGCATGTTGTCAGGCCAAAATCACCAGGGTATGTAAACTTTTGATTAGGGTCATTTGGGTAGTTTCTATTGTCATTATGATTTAAAAAGAGTAAACACAGTTGATTGGCTGAAGCCATTTCTTATAAAACACTAACCATGAGTGAAAAGGGAAAATTTTATACTTACCTATCGGTAATTTTCCTTTCCTGATGCAAGCATGACAGCATATACGTATGGGAAGGCTCCGCCCCCCTGCCCAATCAGGACCGGTTATACTATAAAAGTAGGTCTCCTCCCCTATCCCCGCATTCTCGTAATTTATTATCACTGCGGAAGGCCCTACTAACTGTTTCAGGCCTCTGTATTTTCTTTTTTTTTAAAGGGAGAGACCTATATGCTGTCATGCTTGCATCAGGAAAGGAAAATTACCGATAGGTAAGTATAAAATTTTCCCTTTTCCTGACACAGCATGACAGCATATACGTATGGGATGTAAAAAATTACTAGACCAGACGGGTGGGTCATGCTGCATTAGTTTTATTATATTATGTATATTCCGTAACTGTGACATTACTTCATGTCACTCCTTGCAATACCGCGCGACCAAACTGTATTGTCGTTAAGGCCGCCGGGTCCACTTTATAGTGGTTTAGGAATGTATTAAAGGTCGTCCAGGTTGCGGCCCTGCAAATGACCTCGGGGGTGACTCCCCTGAAATTCGCCCATGATGTCGCCATCGCACGTGTGGAGTGCGCCCTGAGTTCTGCTGGAGGCTCTAGTTGTTTTGCCACATAAGCTCTCCTTATGACCTTGACTAGCCACGTTGCCAACGTCCGTTTAGATGCTGCCAGCCCTTTTCTGTGGCCTCCATATACCACAAACAGATTTTCTGATCTCCTAAATGTTGCCGTCCTTTCTATGTAGGTTTCCAGGACAGCTCCCACGTCCAAGTTATGGGGTACACCTGTTGTACCTGCCTGGTATGTTGGAAGTACCATTTCTTGATTCATATGAAATGCAGTGTTGACCTTCGGTCTATAGTGTGGTAGAGTCCGTAACACTACCCTGTCTGTCATACGACAAAAGTATGGTGGTTTGCAACCTAGGGCTTGTAAGTCCGATACCCTCCTGCCGGAGGTTATTGCCGTGAGGAACACCGCTTTTTCTGAAATATCTTTCAATGTTGTATTCTGCGTCATGCTGCCACTTTCCTGTGATAGGAAGTCTAATACTACTTGCAGGTCCCAAGGTGGGACATATGATCTCCTTACGGGACGAATCTTTGTGCATGCTTTTAGGAATTGACGGATTAAACTCCTTGATGCCCATCTTATATCTGATAGTGCTGATAAAGCTGAGACTTGTACTCTCAGTGTATTGACACTGAGACCTTTGTCTAGACCTGCTTGGAGGAAACTTAGAATTTGTGGTTCTGAAGGTGTTCTTGGGTCGAACTGTTGTGCTTCAGCAAAGGATTTGCATACTTCCCAAATCTTTGAATAAATCTGGTTAGTGGTGGATGCTCTAGCTTTCAACAAAGTCTCCACCACCTCTGTGGTAAGTCCTGCGTCTGTCAGTCTTCTCCCCTCAGCTTCCAGGCAGCTAAATGTAGAATTCCTGGATTTGTATGCATCACCTGACCTTGTTGCAATAGGTCCGGGATGTTTGGCAATGGCATGGGCTGGTCTACTGCCAACGCTTGAAGTAGTGGGAACCACGGTCTGCGTGACCACATTGGGATTATCGCTATGACTGTCCCTGGATAAGTTCTCACTCTGTTGAGTAACTTGAAGATTAAAGGAATCGGAGGGAATACATACGCCAGCCTGCAGATCCATTTGGCGTTGAGAGCATCTGTTGCTTCTGCCTCTTGGAACTTTGCTCTCGCTAAGAAGCGCCTGCACTTCGTATTGGTTGCTGTCGCCATCAAATCTAGGTCTGGATACCCCCATTGCTTGCACACACAATGGAAAACTGACTGATTTAGTTCCCACTCGTTGGGATCTAAGGTCCGTCTGCTCAGTCTGTCTGCCAGAAAGTTCTGCGGCGCTGGTATGTAGACTGCTGTAAGATCGAGTAGGTTTTGTTGCGCCCACTCCATTATGGGTGACACTTCCTTCATTAATGCCTGGCTTCGTGTTCCGCCCTGCCTCTTTATATATGTGACTGCTGCTTTGTTGTCCATCTGAATGACCACTCTTTTGTTTCGTATTTGCGTCTGGAACGCTTCCAACGCACATCAGGCCGCTCTCAATTCTATGATATCGGAGACCTCCTTTGTCTTGCATTTCCATCTGCCCTAGGCTAACAGTGCCTCGTGGTGTGCCCCCCATCCTACTGTCGATGCATCCGACGTTATCACATAAGGTGGGTCTGTTACCAACTGGTGACAGTTTTGGAGGTTCACCGGATCCTTCCACCACTCCAAAGACCTTTTCATTTTCACTGTTAAGTGGATCTTTTGTCTGGTTGATTGTCCTTGCCACTGCTTGAGGAGACCCCTCTGAAATGATCTCATCCTCCAATGTGCCCATTTTACCATCGGTATGGTTGAGGATAGTACCCCCAAAATACTGAGGCATTTCGATGCCGGTAGAAATTGCTTCCTGGATACCTCCTCCAGCTTGTTCTGTAAGGTTATCATCTTTTGTTTGGGAAGTTCTATAGTGTTCCTGTGGGTATCCAAGATCGCCCCTAGGAACAGGATTCTTTGTGATGGGTCTAACTGGCTCTTTTCCCAATTAATCATCCACCCAAACTCTTGTAGTGTCTCTATTAATATGTGCCGATGCCTCAAAAGGATTCGTGGGTCTTTTGCTGTTAGTAAGATATTGTCCAGATAATGGAACGCTTGAAGGCCCTTCCTGCGTAGAATAGCTATAATTGGTAGCAGAATTTTTTAGAAGGTTCTGGGTGAAGTTGCTAGGCCAAAGGGTAGGCACGTGAACTGGAAATGCAGATCCGCCACCGCAAATCTTAGGTATTTGTGTAGATGTGCACGGACTGGGACATGTAAATATGCATCTTTCAGGTCCACAGATAACATCCATTCGCCTCTCGTGAGGGCTTGGGTTACCGATTGCAAGGATTCCATCTTGAAACTCTGGACTCTTATAACCTTGTTCAGTTCCCTCAGGTCTAGTACGGGCCTTAAGTCGCCTGTCTTTTTCCGAACTAAGAAAAGTGGCGAATAGAAACCTTGCCCTCGTTCTCGCTTTGGCACTGGTTCCACTGCACCCTTGCGCAGTAAGGTCTGCACATATTTTGTAATCAGTTGACGTTTGTCCCTGTCCTGAGGTAAACGTGTGGGGCAAAAATGTGGGTTCACGGGAGTGACTAAAAATTTCCATTGATACCCTGTCTGGACAACCCCCGTTATCCATGATTCTTTGACTTGTTCCGTCCAGACATGAGCAAACCTGCGTAGCCTGGCTCCTACTCCCCCTGTCTGGACGGAGAAACCTTCAAAAGGGCTTCTGCTGCTCTGATGATGTGTTCGCTTTCGATATCCGGGCCACCGCTGTCTGTGGTGGCTTCGTGCCCCTTCTATATTCTCTGAGGGGCCTGAAGGGTCTGAAGTCCCTCACCTTGTTGGGATATTGCTTTCTCCCCTGAAAGTGTCTCTGTTTCGGCCTTACGTCCTGAGGGAGCAGCCCTGACTTGCCTCCTGTCACCTTTGATATTGCCGAGTCCATCATATTCCCGAACAATGCTGTCCCATTAAAGGGTATGCGACACCAATTAACCTTAGACGATGTGTCCGCGGTCCATGGCTTAAGCCATAGCGCTCTCCTCGCCATGACAGAGGATTGCATGGCTCTAGTTGAGCAACGCAGAGAATCTATTGCTGCTTCTCCAACGAAGTCACCCGACTGTATGATATTGTCCATAACCTCCAGGGATGGCGACAGGTCCGCACCTGCCTGTATTTCCCCTTTTATATACTCTGCCCATACCGTAATGGCTTTGGCCAGCGTTGCCAGTGCTAACATAGGTCTGCAGGCACTACCTGCGGCTAAATAGGTTCTTTTCAAATCAGAGTCCATTTTTCTGTCTAATGGATCCTTAAAGGATACTGCATCGTCCATTGGCAGTGTCACATGGCGTGCCAACCTCATGATAGCGGCATCCACCAATGGGGGGGTCTCCAGATTATGCATATCTTCCGCCTTAAAGGGATACATTCGCATGAATCTATTGATAGGCGACCTTCTCCTGTCCACCTTCCCCCATTCTTCCTGAATCACTTCCTTTACCTCTTCGATAAGAGGGAATGACAGTGTCGTTCTCTTTAGTTGAGGGTAAAACTTTCTTTCCTTCGCGGGATGAGTTATCTCTTCCTCCCATTGAAGCGCTTCTCTCACAGCTGTCACCAAGGGTTGCACTGCTGAATATCTAAAGCTTAGCTTTGTATCATCCACCTGACCCTCGTCCTCAGACTCCCACTCTGGGGACTGATCTCTATGTCTCTGGGCTACTGTATGACCCCTGCTTGACCACCTGGGTTCACTGGTTGTAGGTTTTGAATCGTGCATAGATTCCTTCACCGTACGTTTTATTATTTGGATTATTTCGGCTCTTTCATTATCCTTATCTGCTGCCGCTTCACGCGGGCAATCTTTACACAAAATTTTTCCTCTGAGGGCCATTCTTCCACATCCCACACAGAGATCATTCATATCTTCCTGCTGGTTATGTTCTACTCCATGTCGGCTCTTATCGTGAGCCTTAGAGTGTGATGCTGATCTCTCAGAGCTTGAGGCATGCCTGTGTTGTGTCTCTTTGCTCTTGGAGGAATGATGTGGTAGCTGTGGGCTGAAAGCAGATTGCAGCCAATCATTAATGCACTCTTTTTAAAAGGTATGCCATGATGACACATATACTTTACCTGCCCTCACCTTAATATATGTGGCTGGTCCCTAGGAGAGCTCATGATTCTGTAATTCACAGATAATCCCACTTTAGTAACTTGTTATCATAAGATCCTCATGCATCTCTCAACATGTCTCTTTCCTACCTGGGTCCTGACTCGTGCGCTTGTGACGTCTGGCCGTGTCGTTGCTGCATAGTCTCTGTGCTGAGCTCTGTGTGCAGCTTGTCTCCTCGCTATGAGCCGGCGTCTCACGTGACCAGAAGTGCTCCGGCCGCCATCTTACTGCACCCGGAAGTTCGCCCGTCGCCATCTTGCGAATGGGCAGATCTATTCTTTTACATTAAGATAGCTCTCCTAGTCCAGATACCTGCACCCTCGCTTCTACTTTCTTTTCCGTCGAGGGTGAGGTCTCCCCCAATAGGCGTTCAGTCTGCCTGCACAGCGGGAAGCTTCGCTACAGGAGAGGCATGAACCTGTGCGGCTTGGCGGGAAGTGTCCGGCAAGGTGAGGGAAAAATAAAAATAAAATGTCCTGCTTTCCAGCAGTAGTACAACCGCCTGTAGCAGTGAAGGAAAAAACAGAGAATGCGGGGATAGGGGAGGAGACCTACTTTTATAGTATAACCGGTCCTGATTGGGCAGGGGGGCGGAGCCTTCCCATACGTATATGCTGTCATGCTGTGTCAGGAAAGAAAAGTTTCCTGACGCATTCATGGCAGCACACACTGGGTTGTGACTCCGCCCCCACAACCTGACAGGATTGGTTAGCTATAAATTTGAAGGGGAGACGCCCCGCATCATTCTCTTTTTTTATCCTCACCTGACAAGATTGGACGAACAAGCAAGAAGCATGCCTCTTACCGCAAATCGCCCCAGCAGGTTCAGCCTCTCCTGTTTGGAAGTCCCTCCTGTACAGTCTCTAAATGAGCTTTATGGTGGGAACCCCGTTCTGGTGGTCTCAGGGGCTCTGGAATTATACTGGCATCTGTAGCAAGCTTTAAAAAAGCTTCAAATCTCGCAGTGGCCCCCACTTTCGCTCTGTCTTTCCTTCCAGTGCAGTGTGTGCTTCCACAAAGGTATTTGTATCATTATATTTATCACCTAAGGTTAGTCCGTTTTGTACCTTTGTCTGCCTGTTTTTTTCTCAGCTCTGCTGAGCCCTGTGGTTCCTCTGACACCCCATATTCTCGGGGTCACCGCTGCGTACCCCTTGGCGCTCTGCGCATGCGCGCAGCTCAGTGATGACGCCGCCTGTCTCCTCTGCCCTTTTCCAAAATGGCGCCGGGCGAGCGGGATGCTTCTGCGCATGCGCGCGTCATAAAAAAAACAAAACAGTCCTATTGCTCTGTAGTTCTGGCTGCCGTACTGCTGCTCTGCTCTATTCAGAGTGGAGATTGCACCAGGTGTGTGCAGGCATGTCCCAGATCAGCCTGGGCTAATTGATTACACACAAAATAAAAAAAGGAACAAATAGGATAGAAGATATAATACAAGCGCCCAGAGGCGATTCAGTTTGCATGTGCCGCGCTATATAAGTTTTCATCATTCATTCATTCAATACATTTATATATTAATTTATAACATACCATAGGAGAAAGTGTATCCATAATTAAACAATTAATATAATCCAAAAAAAAGGATAGATATATGTATATAAAATTATTATATTAATTTAATAAATAGAAATGTTGGGGGGGAACATATTGTAATGTTTTCCCTTCTCTCTTTTTTTCCCACCTTTTTGGGCTGTCTCTCTGCTATCCTCATGGGGGCCACTGCCCTCGCAGACCACCATCAGCTGACCAGGTATAGAGGCCGTCCAGAAGGTGGTTAGTAGAGGGGAGACAAAAAAGAGAGCCTGGCCACTGACGCTACAGTTTTGGTAGCCCTATCGGGTCAAGAGACGCAAGTTTGCGGCACAGAGGGAGATTCTAGCCATGCTTCCGGCAGAAGGCGCAAGAAATCGCTCAAGGTTACCCTCTTGATTTCTTCAATCAAGGCAAAGCCGCTCGCGTCACAGCACTCCCGTCATAGTCGGTCCCACCGCAGACGATTACCTTCATCCCAGACAGAGCTATCTTACCCACACCACGGCAAATGTTTGCCAAATATGCGGGGCGCCAGCCTTGCCAGGGGAATTGGCCTGCTGCTCGTGCTTCATTGAAGTAACCAAGGATTCAGAGGCCAGAGTAGATACTGAGCTCCTAGGAGAATCGCCACAGGGATCATATGTGGGCGATCCTTCCCCAAGCACATCGCCCGGCCGTTACGCCAGGTTGCAGTAACCCTCTCTAAGAATGAGGAGTGTGAGCAGGCGTCGGACTGTCTCTTTTTGGTTGAACCATTTGCCCATTCAGTCAAGGAAGCGATCGGCTGGGAGGAGGTTATGGCAGAACTTCTGAAGGTTCAGAAATATTTCACGGTGCTGAAAAGGGGGTCCTGAATCATTTCCCTTTATCGAAGAGCTGGAGAACCTCATAAAGGATAAGTGGGGGGGTCGCATAAGCGGGCCAGTATGAGCAACAAGTTTGCAGATTGTACCCCTTGTGGGAGTCTAAGATCGATTCTTTGATCAATGCAACTACGGTCGATTCATCTTTAATGCGACTCGCTAGAGACGTTTCTCTACCGATTGAAGACGCAGTTACCTTCCGGGACGCTCTTGATCGTAAAATCAATATAGAACTGAAGAAAGCCTGCTCCACTACAGAAGCCACTTGTAGGCCGGCTATCACCACAGCGGCAGTCGCTAAAACTACCGCTGCATAGGCAGCTAATGTTGAGAATCCCATTCTAGAAGGAGCCGACCAGGGGAAGATATTCTCCTCCCTGCAGGAAAATTAAGTTGGCTTACGGCTCCTAAGGGGGCGACTTCATGGCTGGGTAGACCCTGGATAGCGAAGGCAGCGTCAAAATTAACTGGTGCAAAATTCCATATGGCGGCTCAAGTGTATTCGGCACAAAGATGGACTCGGCCATCTCCAAGGTTACCGGGGGAAAGTCTGAGCTGATTTCTCCGATAGGAAAACCAGAGCCCCAGAAGGGCCCCGCTTACAGGCGTGATCTTCCTGTCAAGTACAGGGATGTTAGATCCTACCGCCCGGCAGGGAATTTAGGAGGGACTGGAAGACTCGACCCTCCTTCATGTAGATACAGTAAGCCAATCACAGCTGGGGAACAGCAGAAGTCCTTTTTGAGGGTCCGTCTGCCCACCCAGCTCAGGTGAGCACCAGACTCAAGAGATTCGCTCGGATATGGGCAACTCGTATAACAGATCCATGAACACTATCCTCTATCAAGACCGGTCACAATTGGAAATTCATGGGCGCATTGCCAGGGAACACAAAGGGAGGGGGTTTTATTCCCCTTTATTTCTGGTACAAAAAAAAAACGGGGATCCACGTCCAGTCTTGGACCTAAAGAAGTTCAACAGACGATCAAAATAGAGGCCCTCAGATTGGAAAAGCCTTCAGTCCATTTTGTTGTCAGTGGACGTGGGAGACTGGATGCTATCTCTAGATTTTTCGGGCGTTTACCTTCACATCCCAGTTCATCTTACCTTCCAGAGGTCCCTTCGGTTCTCAATCGATCAATCCCATTTCCAATTTTGGTGCCCCCCATTCGGCATCGCCTCAGCACCCAGAGCATTCGGCAAGTTAGGGTGTTCCTAGGGGCAGAATAAAATACCAGGTTGTACCGGGTGCAACTCCCTCAAGAGAGGCTAAAGCCCTTGCTCCAGAAGATAGAGTCTGCTATCATCCAGACGTCTAACTGTCAGAGCCTGCCTCAGTATCCTGGGGTCCATGTCAGCATCCATACCCTTGATACAGTGGCCCCTGTGGCACATGCGAGTCTTACAGAACTCCTTTCTCAAGCAGTGGAATAGAACGTCAAATACTCCAAACCATTCACATCCCGAACTGGGTAAAGCAATTAGTATGGTGGTGGACACACCCGTCCGACCTCAGGGAGTCCATTCCAAAAGTTCCCCCAAGTCCAGAAGTAGTAACATCGGACGCCAGCCAGGGGTGATGGGGTCCACACTATCTAGACTGAGTAGCCCAAGGACAGTGGCATTTTCGGGCTCAGGGCATAGTGTCAAATATTTTAGAGCTCAGAGCAGCCTTTCAGGCCCTCCTGGCCATTGCGCCTCTTCTAGAGAGGAAGAGTGTCCTGATCAGGATGGACAACAAGTAGCGGTGTCATGTATCCAGACACAGGGGAGCATCAGGAGTCGCACGCTTCAGGAGGAAGTGTGCCTCTTCTAGAGAGGAAGAGTGTCCTGATCAGGATGGACAACAAGTAGCGGTGTCATGTATCCAGAGACAGGGGAGCATCAGGAGTCGCATGCTTCAGGAGGAAGTTTGCCCATAATGGAAGGGGCACAAGTGCACCTGTTAGATCTGTGGGGAGTATGCGTCCCAGCAACACAGAATTCGTTGGCCAACTACCTAAGCCGAGAAACACTTTCAAACAATGAACGGTCCCTGAACCAACAGGTATTCTCCATTCTTACGAAAACTTGTGGAGTACCAGAAGTCGACCTAGCGGCCACGCCAAAGAACTCCAAGTGTCAGAGGTTCCTGTCCAGAGCCCACTTTCCATTACCTGAAGGGACAAACTGCCTAGTTCTTCCATGGAGCTGCGAGCTAGGGTACATTTTTCTTCCAACTTCTCGGATTACAAGATTCCTGTCCCGACTTCGGAAGTCCTCAGCCACAGTTATTGTACTAATACCGTTCCGGCTGAGGAGGCCATGGTTTACGACCCTGCTACAACTAGGTACGCGGCCTCCAATACATCTTCCAGTAAGCTGGGATCTCATACATCAGAGGCAATTCTTCCATCCAGCCCAGAGAAGCTGCATTTGCCAGCTTTGAAGCTGAGAGGGCTAGGTTAGGGGAACTAGGATACTCTCAGGAGGTAATATCAACCTTAGTACAAGCTCTAAGGAGCTCCACTGATGTCACCTATACTAGGATCTGGGAGAGGTTCGTGTCATCGCAGCAAAGAGATTGGAATCCCATCTCAAATTCTTGAATTTCTTCAGTCAGGGTTTAACAAGGGCCCGAGCTTGGGTACCCTGAAGGTGCAAGTATCTGCCCTTTCAGCCATGACAGGTACTAGATGGGCTCTTCATCATCCGGTCACTCTGTTCCTCAGGGCCTACGTAAGATCAGACCACCTAGGAGGCCAGCCTTTCCAACAGGGGATCTCTGTGTAGTACTCGAGGCCCTGTCCAATCCACCTTTTTCTCCATTCAACTTAGTCTCACCGTGGAACCTAGCTCTGAAGATGGCTTCCCGTATTGCTATCACCTCAGTTAAGAGGGCGTCGGAGATACAAGCACTTATGGCTATGGAACCCCTATTCAGTGTTCTTCCCTGACAGAGTGGTTCTGAAGCCCTCAGACCATTTTTATCCAAGGGTAACTTCCTCCTTTCATTATAACCAGGACATCGTCCTTTCGCCTTTTACTAATGAGGGGCGAGTCCCATGACTAGGATGTCAAGTCTACCATCTCCAGTTACGTCACAGCTACATCTCAGGAAGACGGATTCTCTCTTGATTATCCCACACGGGAGCAGACGAGGTCAGCCAGCTACCTCCCGTACCATTACCTCTTGGTTGTTAAAGCTATCAAAGAGACCTATTCCATCCAGCAACTTACGACTCCTAGAGGGCATTAGGGCTCATTCGACAGGGGCAGAGGCCACTTCTTGGGCAGCATATTGCGGGACTTCACCGGAAACCATAGGCAGAGCAGCAACTTGGTCTTCCCAATACATCTTCATTTCTCACTACAGAGTGAATTTTGCTCTCCTGGCTACCGTCGACTTTGGCAGATCTGTTCTTAGAGCCAATTCCTCAGCGCTTTAAAGAATAAATATTACTGTTTTCTTGCACCCTCCCGACTGGCGAGTTATATCCCAGTGTGTGCTGCCATGAATGCGTCAGGAAAACGGAAAATTGTATACTCACCTTTCCGTAATTTTCCTTTCCTGACGCATCTTCATGGCAGCACACAGATGCCCACCCTGCTGTTTTTATGATGATATATACAGAGAATGATGCGGGGCGTCTCCCCTTCAAATTTATAGCTAACCAATCCTGTCAGGTTGTGGGGGCGGAGTCACAACCCAGTGTGTGCTGCCATGAAGATGCGTCAGGAAAGGAAAATTACGGAAAGGTGAGTATACAATTTTCCGTTTTTGTTATTCATATTCTCTAAAAAATAGCCAAGAAATCATAAATTCTGCCAGGGTATGTAAACTTAAGAGCACAACTGTATATACCTAGCTAGCAGACTAAAAACCTGAATGCTCTTGCAGAGAGATCCTTGATACTTTCTCCTTGTGCTCAGTCCAAAGCTACTGCTAAATATCTTTCTATATTATACAGTTGATCATCCCATTTACCAGTAGTTTACTGTCAGTTGCTTTAGTACAACCCCAATTCCAAAAAAGTTGGGATGCTGTGTAAAATTTACATTAAAACAGAATGCAAGGATTTGCAAATCTCAAAAACCCATATTTTATTCACAATAGAAAACATATGTGTTACGTGTAGCATTTTAACCACTTAACCCCCGGACCATATTGCTGGTCAAAGACCAGAGCACTTTTTGTGATTCGGCACTGCGTCGCTTTAACTGACAATTGTGGCTCCCAAACAAAATTGGCGTCCTTTTTTTCCCACAAATAGAGCTTTCTTTTGGTGGTATTTGATCATCTCTGCGATTTCTATTTTTTGCGCTATAAACAAAAATAGAGCAACTATTTAAAAAAAAAATCCAATATTTTTTACATTTTGCTATAATAAATATCCCCAAAAAATATATCAAAAAACATTTTTATTTCCTCAGTTTAGGCCGATACGTATTCTTCTACATATTTTTCGTAAAAAAAATCGCAGTTAGCGTTTATTGATTGGTTTGCGCAAAATTTATAGCGTTTACAAAAAAGGGGGTAGTTTTATGGCATTTTTATTAATATTTTTTTTTTTTACTAGTAATGGCGGCGATCAGCGTTTTTTTTCAGTACCGAGACATTATGGCGGACACATTGGACAATTTTGACAAATTTTTGGGACCATTGGCATTTTTATAGCGATCAATGCTATAAAAATGCATTGGATTACTATAAAAATGCCATTGGCAGTGAGGGGGCAGGGAAGGGGTTAAGTGTGTTCCTGGGTGTGTTCTAACTGTATGGGGGGGGTTGACTCACTAGGGGAAATCACTGATCTTCTGTTCATACATTGTATGAACAGGAGATCAGCGTTTCCCCCGCTGACAGGACCGAGAGCTTAGTGTTTACACACAAAGCTCCCGGTCCCCGCTCTGCAACGCACGAGCGCGCGTTCCCGGCAGCGATCGCGCCCGCCGGGCACGCGCGCGGGACTCGGGGGACGAGTGGGGGCACGCACGCGGGCCGCCGGCGGCCGCTAAAGGGAGGACGTAGAGCTACGTGCTCTCGCCCAGCAGTGCCGACCTGCCGCCGTAGAATGACGGTGAGCTGGTCGGCAACTGGTTAAAAAAAAAAAAAAAAGTCATTTTGAAATTGATGGTAACACTTCTCCATGTTTACCTTGGTGTAGCATCTCTTCTTTTAAAAACACACTACAAATGTCTGGGAGCTAAAAAGATAGTAGTTTTGGGAGAGGAATGTTGTCCCATTCTCATCTGATATATGATTGTAACTGCTCAACAGTCCTGGGTCTTCTTTATCTTTTTTTTTTTTGTTTCAAAATGCTCCAATTATTTTCATTTGGTGAAAGGTCTGGACTGCAGGCAGGCCGTTAAGCACCTGGACTCTTCTACTATGAAGCCATGCTGTTGTCATAGATGCAGTATGCTGTTTAGCATTGTCCTGCTGAAATATGCAAGCTTTTTCCTGAAAAAGATGTTGTCTTGATGGGAGCATATGCTGATCTAAAATCTGGCTATATCTTTTAGCACCGATGGTGCCCATTCCATACACACTAATCCACTCCCATACTATCAGAGATGCAGGCTTTCAAACTGAGCGATAAGTCAGAAGGTCCCTCTCTTTTTTTAGTCCATAGGACACGGTGCCCATAGTTCCCAAAAAGAATGTCAAATTTTGATTCGTCTGACCACCAAACAAAACAGCTTTGCAACAGACCGTTTTAAATGAGCTCTGACCCAGAGAAAACGACTGTGTTTGAGTCATGTTCAGACATGGCTTCTTCTTTGCATAATAGAAAAACGTTACCTTGCATTTTTCGATACCACGGCAAACTTTTTTCACAAACAGTGATTTCTGGAAGCATTCCTGAGCCCATGCAGTGATGTTCCTCACAGAATAATTGGGCTGATTTACCAAGCCTGTGCGCCAAGACTCATGGTGCACAAGCAGGAGTAAACCTGTTTTTGACATTTACCAAAGAAACACGCTGCCAGTGCAGCGTGTTTCCTCATTTACTAAAGTGCCTAATGCGCCCAGAAGAGGGCGCACAGCACGCCAGTACAGAGCTGGCGTGCGGCATTTAGTAATGTAAACATCGGGGATTCGGGCGGGAGTTTATGAGGGGAGGGAGGGGGGTGATGCAGGGGAAGTGTAGTGACATGTGTTTAAACTTGTGTGGCGGGCCGATTTGAAAGGGAAAGTGACTTTTGGGACCCGATCCCCGTGCCCTTGCAAAGTACGCTAGAACCTCGGAAGGTTCACTTGCATACTGGGCATGCGCAGAGGGAAAAATCGGAGCTCACCGCGCGCCTCTTCAGTACGCCGGGAAATCCTTGGTAAATACCAGGCGGCGTAGCAGTGTTTGCACTGCCTGGAGCGGCGCACGGCAAGCTCCGAGCTGTTCTCGGGCTGCGCTGACACTGAAGGGGAACTCCGCGCCAAATTTCAAATGTGAAACCGGCGCGGCTTCCCCCCCAGGGGTACAATAGGCTCTCCGGCTTGGTCCGGAACGTGAGGGGTTAACCCACGCCAAAATCGGCGTGGGGTTCCCCCCCAGATCCGTACCAAGCCCTCATCCCAGGCATGCAGTCTGGCCGGACAGGAATGGGGGTGGGGACGAGCGAGCGGCCCCCCCCCTCCTGAGCCGTACCAGACCACATGCCCTCGACATGGGGGAGTGTGTGCTTTGGGGGAGGGGGGCGCTGCCCCCCCACCCCAAAGCACTCTTGTCCCCATGTCGATCGGGACAAGAGCCTCTTCCCGACAACCCTAGCCATTGGTTGTCGGGGTATGCGGGCGGGAGCCAATCAGAATCTGGGAGCCCCGTTTAATAAGGTGGCCCCCAGATTTCGGGCCCCCACCCTATGTGAATGAGTATGGGGTACATCGTACCCCTACCCATTCACCTGGTGAACGTTTTCACTTTTGAGGGTCTTCCGCCGCCCCCTTCAAATTCTTCTGCCTGGACGGGGGTCGTACATCCCATCCAGGACTTGGACGTGGCGGGCTTCTCGTCGCTGTCTTCTGCCGCTGCCCCCTTCACCACGAAGCTCCGTGCTTGTTTGATGAGGGCAGCGGGCTTCCGTCGTCTTCTCCGGGGCGAGGGTCGTACATCCCACCCCGGATTTCGTCGCCGGGTTCTGCCTGGCTCCTACTAGGGGCCAGGGCTTCTTTTGCCGTCTTCCGCCGGAGGGCGCCACTCTCCGGGCTTCTCGACGTTGTCTTCCGCCGCGGGGGCCAGGCCTTCTTCTTTGCCGCCCCCCTCGATTTTTTCGGCCTGGACGGGGGTCGCACATCCCATCCAGGACTTGGACGTGGCGGGCTTCTCGTCGCCGTCTTCTGCCGCTGCCCCCTTCACCACGAAGCTCCGTGCTTGTTTGATGAGGGCAGCGGGCTTCCGTCGTCTTCTCCGGGGCGAGGGTCGTACATCCCACCCCGGATTTCGTCGCCGTCTTCTGCCGCTGCCCCCTTCACCACGAAGCTCCGTGCTTGTTTGATGAGGGCAGCGGGCTTCCGTCGCAGTCTTCCGCCGCGGGGTGACACTCGCGGGCTTCTTCTTCCATTCGATGTTGACACGGCGAGGTCCGGCGCTGAAATGCCTTCTGAGCGGCGGGCAAGGACTTATATTGGCATTGGGCGTGGGCGTGGTTATGCCAACATGTGACCTTAACCCATGTGACAGTGATGTCACGTCACATCACTGTCACATGGGTTAAGGTCACATGTTGGCATAACCACGCCCACGCCCAATGCCAATATAAGTCCTTGCCCGCCGCTCAGAAGGCATTTCAGCGCCGGACCTCGCCGTGTCAACATCGAATGGAAGAAGAAGCCCGCGAGTGTCACCCCGCGGCGGAAGACTGCGACGGAAGCCCGCTGCCCTCATCAAACAAGCACGGAGCTTCGTGGTGAAGGGGGCAGCGGCAGAAGACGGCGACGAAATCCGGGGTGGGATGTACGACCCTCGCCCCGGAGAAGACGACGGAAGCCCGCTGCCCTCATCAAACAAGCACGGAGCTTCGTGGTGAAGGGGGCAGCGGCAGAAGACGGCGACGAGAAGCCCGCCACGTCCAAGTCCTGGATGGGATGTGCGACCCCCGTCCAGGCCGAAAAATTCGAAGGGGGCGGCAAAGAAGAAAGCCTGGCCCCCGCGGCGGAAGACAACGTCGAGAAGCCCGGAGAGTGGCGCCCTCCGGCGGAAGACGGCGAAAGAAGCCCTGGGAGGAGCCAGGCAGAAGCGGAGGAGCCAGAGGTGGGGCGACACCCCCGTTGTTCTCCGCTGTTTTCGGCCGGCCCCCCCCGGATGTAAAAGAGCTTCATTTTGGGGTGGGGGCACAGTCGAGCATGGCGGAGAGCATGGGTGGGTGTTTCCCCCCCCCGGCAGAAGACGGCTAGAAGACCGAGGAGTGGCGACGCCCCCGTTGTTCTCCGCCATTTCCGCCGGCCCCCCCCGGATGTAAAAGAGCTTGATTTGGGGTAGGGGGCCTGGCCGAACATGGCGGAGAGCATCGGTGGGTGTCTCTCTCCCCGGCGGAAGGCGGCGGCGAAGACCGGGGGGGGGGTAGGTGTACCCCCCCGGCGGAAGGCGAAGACCGAGGAGGGGTTTCGCCCCCGTTGTTCTCCGCCATTTCCGCCGGCCCCCCCCGGATGTAAAAGAGCTTGATTTGGGGTAGGGGGCCTGGCCGAACATGGCCGAGAGCATCGGTGGGTGTCCCCCCCCGGCGGAAGGCGGCGGCGAAGACCGGTGCGGGGCTGGAGCCCCCCGGCAGAAAACGTCTGGAAGACCGAGGGGCTCCGCCCCCGTTGTTCTCTGCTTTTTTCGGCCGGCCCCCCCCGAATGTGAAAGAGCTTATTTTGGGGTGGGGGCCTGGCTGGACATGGCGGAGATCATCGGTGGGTGTCCCCCCCCGGCAGAAGACGGCGAAGCCCGGGGCCCAATGGGCTGGTGGTGGGGGGTCCCGGCAGAAGACCCCCGGAGCTGACTAATAAATTATTTTTTTCTGTGTGTTTTTTTTGGTGTTTACACTTTTCCACCCGGTGAATGGGTAGGGGTACGATGTACCCCATACTCATTCACATAGGGTGGGGTGGCCAGAATCTGGGGGCCCCCTTAATATAGGGGGCTCTCAGATTCTGATAAGCCCCCCGCCCGCATACCCCGACAACCAACGGCCAGGGTTGTCGGGAAGAGGCTCTTGTCCCGATCGACATGGGGACAAGAGTGCTTTGGGGTGGGGGGGCAGTGCCCCCCTCCCCCACAGCACACACTCCCCCATGTCGAGGGCATGTGGTCTGGTACGGCTCAGGAGGGGGGGGGGCGCTCGCTCGTCCCCACCCCCATTCCTGTCCGGCCAGACTGCGTGCCTGGGAGAAGGGTTTGGTCTGGATCTGAGGGGGAACCCCACGCCGTTTTTTGGCGTGGGTTTAACCCCTTATGTTCCAGATCAAATCTAAGAGCCTGTTGTGCACCTGAAGGGGGACCCCCACGCCGTTTTTTTTTGTAATTTGGGGTGGAGTTCCCCTTTATCCCGGTCCTGTCAGGGGGGGGGGGAATGCCTGCTCGTCTGTCCCTACAATGTATGAACAGCGATCTGTCATTTCCCCTACACAGTCCCACCCCCTTTACAGTTAGAACACACCCAGGTAACATATTCAACCCCTTCCGCGCCCCTAGTGTTAACCCCTTCCCTGCCAGTGTCATTTTTATAGTAAGCAATGCATTTATATACCATTGCTCGCTACAAAAATGCCAAATCTCACAAAAATGTGTCCGCCACAATGTCGCAGTAGACAGAAAAAACAATGATAGCCACCATTACTAGTAAAACAAAAAATTATTCCAAAAAAACCCATAAGACCAACCCCTACTTAGAACTTTTGCCCAAACCAATCAAACGCTTATTGTGATTTTTTGCAACCAAAAAGATGTCCAAGAATACTTATCGGCCTAAACTGAGGGCAAACATTTTTTGAATATATTTTGGGGGAGATTTATTATAGCAAACAGTAAAAAAGATGTTTTTTTAGTTACCAAATTGTCGCTATATTTTTGGGTCAAGCAAAAATAAGAAAAAACGCAGAGGTGATCAAATACCACCAACAAAAAAAAAAAAAAAAATTTTTAGGGGGGGGGGGGGGGGGGATGAGGACGCCCAATTTTTTTGGGGGCCACGTCGCACAACCACGCAATTGTCAGTCAAAATGACGCAGTGTTGAAATGCAAAAAATGGCCCCGTCAGTGACCAGTAATATGCTCTGGGGCTCAAGTGGTTACAAATTAAGAATACACTAAAGTTAGCCCAATTTATGGCCATAATGTGAAAGATGATGTTACACCGAGTAAATAGATACCCAACATGTTACACTTTAATATTGCACACACTCATGGAATGGCGCCAAACTTCAGTACTTGAAAATACCCATAGGCAACGCTTTTTTATGTGTTTCAGGTTACCAGTTTAGATTTACAGAGGAGGTCTAGTGCTAAAAGTATTGCTCTCGCTCTAACGTACGCTATGATACCTCACATGTGGGGTTTGAACGGGGGTTCAATATGTGGGCGGGGCTTACACATTTAAGGCCCGCCCCCATATATGGAAACATTCTTCAAACCACACATGTGAGGTATCATAGCGTGCGTAACAGCAAGAGGAATATTTATAGCACTAGACCTCATCTGTAAATCTAAACTGGTAACCGGAAACAATAAAAATGCTGCTTGTTCGCTTCTGACTGCGAGCTACTAGGGACAGGGGCTTTTAAATTATTACTATTTAGGTTTGTTACGTAAAAATTCTATAAGACCTCCCGTTCAGCTTGTAAAGCATCACTTCATGGGGACCAAAAAAAAATTTAACACCTCTAATGCTTTCATCCGCCATTGCAGATTTGATTCTGGTACTGCATTTCGAGTGAACTGGGCATGCTCGAACAGTTAGAAAAAGAAGTTGGAAGTTTCATCCTGAAAATGACTTGCATCTTTCTGAGCATGCTCAGAAAGCTCTTTTTTTGGCTTAGTAATTTAAGGACATCCTTAACAGGTGTAAGCAGTTACAAGTGCACACAAACTAGAGGCTGACATTTCTTCATGTGTTTCCAATTGGTTCATTAGCACACATGTTATAAAAAGCGTGGATACTGCACGTGTCAGCTGCCCCTCAGAGGGGGCAGATTTGCTGGCTGGAAGGAATGGCGGAGTGAAACAGAGATGTTTTGGAGCAAGTTTTGTATTTTTTGATGTTTTCTCTGCTACATAATTTTGCTAAATGTTTCTCAAGATGTTAATGACTAATGTTTTAATCCTGTGGGTCTATCCTGTTATTTCAAAAGCATGATTTATTTTCCAATGACTGTGAAATAAACGTTGGTCTTTTTTGTTTTTAGGTGTTTTTATATATTTTTGGTGTGTTTATTTGTAATTTTTTTTTTGCTTTCCTTGTTTTGTGGACCAATAAAATTACTTTCAAATTTTGAAGTTTGTTTTGTGATATTTTTTTCATGCTATGGATTTCAACCGCTGCAGCTGAACTAGTTTGGGCCTAAACCATCAAGTGTGATTTGTCTCTAAGCTCTTTCCTGGTGTGTATGCATGAAATGTTTAGTCACCAGAAAAGGAAGGACAAAGCGGTAAGTATTGTTTCCTAGAACTGATGTCCAGACTGACTTTTTAAAGCACATGTGCAAGATGTAGGAAAAGCTGCAAACAGGGCCTGTTGGAGGGGGGGGGGGGTGGTGTTTTTTTTTTTTGGACAGGCTTGAAGTGCTGATTTACAGCGCTGTGCTTGAAACTAGCACAAGACAATCCTATTCTAATTGTGGGTTGTTTGAGGGAAGCCAATTGAGTGTTAGAACCCCTGCTAGTGTTTTTAGGTTGGGCTTTGTGTCCCTTTTCCTAAAATTGGCTTCACTTCCTGTCACACAGCTGAACAGGAAGTGAGGTTAAAACCCTACCAATGGTCTTTTCTTCGGGGCACAGGTCAATCTAACTAGTGTCACCATTAAGCAAATTGCACTGCAGTGTACACCCCAAATGATTAGTTACTTTGGGGTTTAGTAAAGGCAAAGCCGCTCTGCAGTAGAAGCGTAGGCAATGAAAATCAGAAGGGAAGCACTGATGGTTTTTACTTCCAATCCCGCCAAGTTTTGAGTTTTCTTCCTTGCTTGTCCACTTGTAGTGCAAAGTGGATTTGCCTTTAGTAAATGGACCCCAAAGTCCAAGATTCCTACTAATTTGGGGTGTACACAGCAAAATGCCATTTCCAAAATGGGAAACTATTTATATTGATCTGTGTGTCCCCAACAAAACATTACTCAGGTGTTTCCCTCACTTCCTGTTTGGCTGTGTGGCAGGAAGTGAATGAATTAAGTAGAAAGTGACAACATTTGTGAGGTGTCTTTACCCTATCAGGGGTGCAGGCATCCCCAAAACAAACAAGAAAATAGTTGATTTAACATTGGGTGGTGTTTGTGGGGGTCCCTAACACACATTCATACATATTAGCAACGCTGGATCCTGGCCTATTGGCATGGTTATATTTTCTTAAGCCTCTCAATAAAATGATCTGAAATTTGGGGTTAAACTGGAACAATAATCATCACTTTTATTTTTTGGATTTCTTTCATTTTGGATAGAGTTGGTGGGGGGGGGGGGGGTTAGAAGCTCTGTCAGTTTATTTTGTATTATCCCTGTCCGTTTGGGGAGATTGGCCTTCACTTCCTGCCCCATAGCCAAACAGGAAGTGATCGAAAAACTAGGCAAATTAAGGGCCCCCCCAGGTCCCCCCCCACAGAACTTGTGTGTGTCCCCTGAAAATTCCTGGGTGGGTCATAAAAAAACAGGGTGTGGCCTTGACAGGAAGGGTGGGTCATTTTTCTATTAGGGGGGTGCCAAAATTTGGTCAGGCCTAGGGCAGCACAAAACCTAAATCTCCTACTGCACATTAGGGCTTATTTAGACAGGATCCAATTTACAGCATGTTTTTAGATTGTGGGAGGAAACCCACACAGGGAGAACATGCAAACTCCAGGCAGATAGTGTCACGGGCGGGATTCGAACCAGCAACCCTTTTGCTGCTAGGTGAACATGCTACACACTACGCTACTGTGCTGAACGAACATGATTGCAGCTGAAAGCATGAGATGTTTTTTTTTTTACCAATTCCATGCTTTCCAGCCTGGAGGACAGATGTGGGGTCTAATTGACCCCGCCTTTCTCTATAAAGAGGACCTGTCACACACTAGTCCTATTACAAGGGATGTTTACATTCCTTGTAATAGGAAGAAAAGTGAAAAATAATACAAACAAAGGGACAAACAAGTGCAAAAATTAAAATATTAAGTAAAAAAATAAAATAACAAAGGAATTTAAATGCTCCTGTCCCTAGTAGCTCGCACTCAGAAGCGAACACGCATGCAAGTCCCACCCACATATGTAAACATCCTTCAAACCCCACATGTGAGGTATCATAGCGTGCGTTAGAGCGAGAGCAATAATTTTAGCACTAGACCTCCTCTGTAACTCAAAAGTGGTAACCTGAGAAAAAAAGTCAAGCGTTGCCTATGGAGATTTTTAATAACGAAGTTTAGCGCCATTCCATGAGTGTGCGCAATATGAAAGCGTGACAAGTTAGGTATCTATTTACTCGGTGTAACATCATCTTTTACCTTATCCCTAAAAATTGGCCTAGCTTTACTGCTTTCTTATTTTGTCATTCATGAAACAGGTTTTTTTTTTGAAAGCCAAAAAAAAAAAAAAACGTTTGAAATTTTTTGGCACAAATACTGTTGGAAATGTGTCCGAAAAAATGGCCGCCACTTTATTCCCTAGGGTGTTTGTTAATAAAATATATATAATGTTTGGGGGTCCTGAGTAAGTTTCAAGGAAGAAAATATAATTGTTACATGAAGGAGAGAAGTGCCAGAATAGGCGCGGTATGGAAGTGGTTAAAGTGCACCAATAAAAGTGAAAAATTCCTTGAAATTTCGTACCATGGGGGGGGGGGAGGCAATTAGGGGCGCCATCAGGAATTATGGGGCCCCTTACACAGCTTCAGGCATGGGCCCCCTGGAGCAGAGAATAGGGGGGGGGGGTGCCGCCTGATATTAAGAAGGGGGGGGGGGCTGCCGCAATTTGATAAGCGGGGGGTTCCTTTACTAAAAAATACATATAGAAAAATATATATTAAAAAGGGTGGTAGCCATCCGGGGGCCCTGGGGACCACTGGGCCCTTTAATAAAAAGAAACTTCTGGGCTCTTTAATGAAAAATAAATTACAATATCTACATATATAAAATAATAAAAAAGGGGGTTGCCTTGGGAGCTCTGGGCCCTTTAATAAAAAATAACTACCAAAAATCTAAAAAAAAAATAACATTGGGTGGGAGCTGCGGTGGCTCAACGTGAATGGCACTGCGCTGACAAGCCGTTCACCTCTGCAGCCAAGGGTTCGGATCCCGGTCTCGGCTACATGTGAATTGAGTTTGGTGGTGTCAGCCCGGCTCCCGGTGGGTGTGCTATGCAAGGTACGCCTGTGCTTAGTATGCCCACCCCCCCCCCCCCAAAAAAAAACACCACACTTGCACACACTTTGGCCATGAGGTCTCCTAAAATAAAGGGAGGCGAAGGACCTACAGGGCTGGCTGGGTGGGCTACACTCCTTCATAGGGGGAGTCCCTCTGTCCCATCGGGCTCCCAAGTGTAGCAGGTGGGGTGAGGCCCCCCTCACACCCACCATTGCCACCGGGGGCATGGAGAAGGATGGCGATTGCAAGTCCAGCTCCTCTCTCTCGACTTCACGCACAAAATACACTTTAAAAAAGAAATTAAAGTAAAAAGTAACAAACCTGGGGAAAATGTTTATAACATTTTTAGAAGCAAAAAGGGGCCCTCTGGGAGCTTTCAAAATTATATTATATATATATATGTTTAAAAAATAACCAAAAAATATATCATATGTTTTTTTTTTGATTTTTTTGTAAAGGTGGGGGGTTGTCATCTGGAGCCCTGGGGATCTCCGGGCCACTGGGGACCAGGCCACTGGGGACCTCCAGACCCCTAAACCAAAACATTGGCCCTTTAATAACAAAAAATTTGGGGGGTTGCCACCCGGGGCCCTGGGGACCTCCAGACTGCTAAAAAATATTAAATTCCAAAAATTGGCCCTTTAATAAAAAATCCTACAAAAACCAACTAACAAATATATATACAAAAAAAAAAAGAGGGGGGTTACCATCTGGGGCGCTGGGGGGCCTCCAGGCATCTGGGCACCTCCGGACCCCCGGGCCCCTTACAGGTGTACAGGGCCGCCATCATGAATTTTGGGGCCCCTTACACAGCTTCAGGCATGGGCCCCCTGGAGCAGAGAACCGGGGGGGGGGGGGGTGCTGCCGCATGAAATTGAGAAGCGGGGGGGGGGTGGTGCCACAAATTGAGGAGCGGGGGGGCCCTTTACAAAAATTTTGACAGAAATAAGAAATAAAGAAAAATATATATAAAAAAGGGGGGTAGCCATCCGGGGCCCTGGGGACCTCTGTGCTCTTTATCAAATAAAAATAAAAAAGAGAGAAAATACATATATATATATTTTTTAAATATAACATTTATCGAAAAAAAGTAAAAAAACAAGGGGGTAGCCTTCCAGGGCCCTGGGGACCTCTGGGCCCTTTCCTTAAAAAAAAAAAAAACAAATATATTAAAAAAAATATATTTTTTTTTAAATATATATATTTTATTTAAAAAAAAGGGCTTGCCATCTGGGGCCCTTAGTGGCCTCCGGGCCCCTGGGGACCTTCGGAGCCCTTAAACAAAAAAAAAAGTGTTTTTTTTGTTTTAGGGTGGTTCCCATCCGGGCCCCTGGGGGCCCCTGGGGACCCCCGGGCGGTGTAATGCCTGTACCCCCCTAATGGCGGCCCTGCAGGTGTACTGCCTGTACCCCCCTGATGGCGGCCCTGGGTGTAATGTCAGCATGTGAAAAATGACATTCTGAAGGAAAAAAGCCATTTAAAACTGACTCGCGGCTATAATAAATTGTCAGCTCTTGGAAATTGCAGGAGAATTCATTCATTAAAAACACCAAAAAAAAAGCGTGGGGGTCCCCCCAAATTCAATAACCAGACCCTTTAGGTCTGGTATGGATATTAAGGGGAACCCCGCCATCAATTTTTAAAAAAAATGACGTGGGGTTCCCCCCAAATATCCATAACCAGACCCTTCAGGTCTGGTGTGGAATTTAAGGGGAACTCCACTCCAAATTTAAAAAAAAAATGGCGTGGAGTCCCCCCTAAAATCCACACCAGACCCCTTATCCGAGCACGTTGACCTGGCCGGCCGCAGAAAAGAGGGGGGGACAGAGCGCGGCCCCCCCCCTCTCCTGAACCGCACCAGGCCACATGCCCTCAACATTGGGAGGGTGTTTTGGGGTGCCCCCCAAAACACCTTGTCCCCATGTTGATGAGGACAAGGGTCTCTTCCCCACAACCCTTGCCCGGTGGTTGTGGGGGTCTGCGGGCAGGAGGCTTATCGAAATCTGGAAGACCCCTTTAACAAAGGGGCCCCCCAGATCCCGGCCCCCCCCCTGTGTGAAATGGTAATGGGGTACCTTGTACCTCTACCATTTCACGAGTAAAAAAAAAGTGTCAGTGAAAAAAAAGACAAGAGCCGGTTTTTGACAAGTCCTTTATTATCTTCTTTCTTCTTTCCTTCGGGTTTCTTCTTCCTCCTCCTTCTTCTTCCTCTGCTTCTGTCTTGGGTCTTCTATTCCCGCATCTTGCCCGGCGTGTTCTTCCATCTTCTTCCGCTGTCCTTCTCGTCCGCATCTTCTCCTTCTTCTTCTTCGCCGGAGCGGCCGCTTCCAATTGAAATCCCCGCTGTCTGCCGGACCACGCCCCCCCCTCTGACGCCTCGGGCAAGCTCTTAGGAGTGTGCTGCAAGTGCGTCCAGAGGGGGGCGTGGTCACATGTGAGAGGGCGGGCAATTCAATTTGAAGCTCGTGCGCGGCTTTTTCTTTGCCAGAGTCGCCGCTTCCAATTGAATTGCCCGCTTTCTGGAACATGTGACCACGCCCCCCTCTGACGCACTGGCACCACACGGGGACTTTCCTAAGAGCTTGCCCGTGGCGTCAGAGGGGGGCGTGGTCCGGCAGACAGCGGGGATTTCAATTGGAAGCGGCCGCTCCGGCGAAGAAGAACAAGAAGAAGAAGATGCGGACGAGAAGGACAGCGGAAGAAGATGGAAGAACACGCCGGGCAAGATGCGGGAATAGAAGACCCAAGACAGAAGCAGAGGAAGAAGAAGGAGGAGGAAGAAGAAACCCGAAGGAAAGAAGAAAGAAGATAATAAAGGACTTGTCAAAAACCGGCTCTTGTCGTTTTTAACCCTTTACATTTTTTTTACTCGTGAAATGGTAGAGGTACAAGGTACCCCATTACCATTTCACACAGGGGGGGGGGCCGGGATCTGGGGGGCCCCTTTGTTAAAGGGGTCTTCCAGATTTCGATAAGCCTCCTGCCCGCAGACCCCCACAACCACCGGGCAAGGGTTGTGGGGAAGAGACCCTTGTCCTCATCAACATGGGGACAAGGTGTTTTGGGGGGCACCCCAAAACACCCTCCCAATGTTGAGGGCATGTGGCCTGGTGCGGTTCAGGAGAGGGGGGGGGCCGCGCTCTGTCCCCCCCTCTTTTCTGCGGCCGGCCAGGTCAACGTGCTCGGATAAGGGGTCTGGTGTGGATTTTAGGGGGGACTCCACGCCATTTTTTTTTTATTTGGGGTGGAGTTCCCCTTAAATTCCACACCAGACCTGAAGGGTCTGGTTATGGATATTTGGGGGGAACCCCACGTCATTTTTTTTTTAAATTGACGGCGGGGTTCCCCTTAATATCCATACCAGACCTAAAGGGTCTGGTTATTGAATTTGGGGGGACCCCCACGCTTTATTTTTTTCGTTTTTTTAATGAATGAATTCTCCTGCAATTGCCGGGAGCCGACAATTCATTATTGCCGCGAGTCAGTTTTAAATGGCTTTTTTTTTTTTTTTTTCAGAATGTCATTTTGTGCAAAGACATATTTCTAACCACATGAAAAGTGCACTTTATTCACCTGCTGACATCCCCCCCCCCCCCCCATGGTACGAATTTAAAAAAAATTATTCAAATGACGTGGGGGTCCCCCCAAATTCAATAACCAGACCCTTCAGGTCTGATATGGATATTAAGTGGAACCCCGCCGTCAATTTATAAAAAAAATGACGTGGGGGTCCCCCCAAATATCCATAACCAGACCCTTCGGGTCTGGTGTGGAATTTAAGGGGAACTCCACTCCAAATTAAAAAAAAAATGGCGTGGAGTCCCCCCTAAAATCCACACCAGACCCCTTATCCGAGCACGTTGACCTGGCCGGCCGCAGAAAAGAGGGGGGGACAGAGCGCGGCCCCCCCCCTCTCCTGAACCGAACCAGGCCACATGCCCTCAACATTGGGAGGGTGTTTTGGGGTGCCCCCCAAAACACCTTGTCCCCATGTTGATGAGGACAAGGGTCTCTTCCCCACAACCCTTGCCCGGTGGTTGTGGGGGTCTGCGGGCAGGAGGCTTATCGAAATCTGGAAGACCCCTTTTACAAAGGGGCCCCCCAGATCCCGGCCCCCCCCCTGTGTGAAATGGTAATGGGGTACCTTGTACCTCTACCATTTCACGAGTAAAAAAAAAGTGTCAGTGTAAAAAAAGACAAGAGCCGGTTTTTGACAAGTCCTTTATTATCTTCTTTCTTCTTTCCTTCGGGTTTCTTCTTCCTCCTCCTTCTTCTTCCTCTGCTTCTGTCTTGGGTCTTCTATTCCCGCATCTTGCCCGGCGTGTTCTTCCATCTTCTTCCGCTGTCCTTCTCGTCCGCATCTTCTCCTTCTTCTTCTTCGCCGGAGCGGCCGCTTCCAATTGAAATCCCCGCTGTCTGCCGGACCACGCCCCCCCCCTCTGACGCCACGGGCGAGCTCTTAGGAAAGTCCCCGTGTGGTGCCAGTGCGTCAGAGGGGGGCGTGGTCACATGTTCCAGAAAGCGGGCAATTCAATTGGAAGCGGCGACTCTGGCAAAGAAAAAGCCGCGCACGAGCTTCAAATTGAATTGCCCGCCCTCTCACTTGTGACCACGCCCCCCTCGGACGCACTTGCAGCACACTCCTAAGAGCTTGCCCGAGGCGTCAGAGGGGGGGGCGTGGTCCGGCAGACAGCGGGGATTTCAATTGGAAGCGGCCGCTCCGGCGAAGAAGAACAAGAAGAAGATGCGGACGAGAAGGACAGCGGGAGGAACAGAAGATGGAAGAACACGCCGGGCAAGATGCGGGAATAGAAGACCCAAGACAGAAGCAGAGGAAGAAGAAGGAGGAGGAAGAAGAAACCCGAAGGAAAGAAGAAAGAAGATAATAAAGGACTTGTCCAAAACCGGCTCTTGTCTTTTTTAACCCTTTACATTTTTTTTACTCGTGAAATGGTAGAGGTACAAGGTACCCCATTACCATTTCACACAGGGGGGGGGCCGGGATCTGGGGGGCCCCTTTGTAAAAGGGGTCTTCCAGATTTCGATAAGCCTCCTGCCCGCAGACCCCCACAACCACCGGGCAAGGGTTGTGGGGAAGAGACCCTTGTCCTCATCAACATGGGGACAAGGTGTTTTGGGGGGCACCCCAAAACACCCTCCCAATGTTGAGGGCATGTGGCCTGGTGCGGTTCAGGAGAGGGGGGGGGCCGCGCTCTGTCCCCCCCTCTTTTCTGCGGCCAGCCAGGTCAACGTGCTCGGATAAGGGGTCTGGTGTGGATTTTAGGGGGGACTCCACGCCATTTTGTTTTAAATTTGGAGTGGAGTTCCCCTTAAATTCCACACCAGACCCGAAGGGTCTGGTTATGGATATTTGGGGGGAACCCCACGTCATTTTTTTTTTTAAATTGACGGCGGGGTTCCCCTTAATATCCATACCAGACCTAAAGGGTCTGGTTATTGAATTTGGGGGGACCCCCACGCTTTTTTTTTCCTTTTTTTAATGAATGAATTCTCCTGCAATTGCCGGGAGCCGACAATTCATTATTGCCGCGAGTCAGTTTTAAATGGCTTTTTTACTTTGAAAAATGACATTTTGTGCAGAGACAGTTCTAACCACGGGAAACATGCGCTTTTTCACATGCTGACATTAGAGCCCCCCATAGTACGAAATTTAAAGGAAAATTACACTTTTATTATTGCACTTTTAGCATTATTAAAATCACTGCTCCCGAAAAAACGGCCGTTTTAAAAAATAAAAAAAGCATTGGTACATGTCCCCTGGGGCAGGACTGAGGTCCCCAAACACTTTTTAGGACAAAACTTGCAGATTAGCCATTAAAATTCACTATTAAGATTTCCCCCCATAGACTTATACAGGGAGTTCGGCGGCGGCTTTAGTTATCAATCACATCGCGCTGCTGCTGCCGCCGGTTCATGCGCCTAATTAGGGATTCATCCAGCGCACTAATTAAGGCATGTACCGGCGCAGCGCAGATTCATTAGTAAATCAGCCCCAATGCCTCTTTTTAAAGTAGTGCCATCTGAGGGCCATAAGATCACAGGCATCCCATATTGGGTTCTGACCTTGTCCCTTGTGCACAGAGATTTCTCCAGATTCTCTGAATCTTTTCATGATATTATGTACTGTAGATGATAATATATTAAACGTTTTTGCAATTTTGTTAACTGGTTGCGGACCGCCACATGTACATTTACGTCAGCAAAATGGCACAGGCAGGCACATCAATGTATATATACGTGCCTGCCTTGCCGTGGGTCGGAGGTCTCCGATCGGGACCCCCCCGGTACATGCGACGGTCCGGTTTGGCGTGGGAGCGATCCGGGACGAGGGGGCGGCGGTTTGTTTTTGTCCGCCCCCTCCGGATCGCTCCCAGCCAATGCGCGCGCTCCCCCCGCTCTGCACTTCCTCCTCCTGTGTAAACACAGGAAGGAGGAAGTGATGTGATCTCTCCCCACGGCGGTTTTTTCAACCACCACTGAGGAGAGATCACATCTCACAGTAAGTCTGCACAACACTACACTGACACAGACACATAGGCACATTTAACCCCCGCGATCGCCCCCCACCCCCTCCCCCCTGTCACAGTGTCACTGAATACAGTGATCATATGTATGATCACTGCAGTTAGTGTCAGTGTGACAGTCAGTTAGTGTTAGGTACAGGGTAGCCCCCGTACCCACCCTAATAAAGTTTTAACCCCTTGATCACCACCCTAGTTAACCCTTTCACTCCCTATTGCCAGCGTCACTAAGCGATCATTTTTCTGATCACTGTATTAGTGTCGCTGTTCCCACTAGGTAGCTATTTTTTTTTCATTGTGATTTTTTTTTTACTAAAGACATGTGGCTAAATACATTTTGGCCTAAATGTTTGACTAACATTTAGTTTATTTGATTTGTCTTATAACAAAAGTAAAAAATAGTTTTTTTTTCAAAAATGTCGCTCTATTTTTGTATATAGCGCAAAAAATAAAAATCGCAGAGGCGATAAAATACCACCAAAAGAAAGCTATTTGTGGGAAGAAAAGGATGCAAATTTTGTTTGGGAGCCACGTCGCACAACCGCGCAATTGTCTGTTAAAGCGACAGTGCCGAATCGCAAAAAGGGGCCTGGTCATTTACCTGCATTTTGGTCCGGGTCTTAAGTGGTTAAACAATTTTTAGACGCAGCTTGGTAAACCCTGCCCATCTTTACTTTTGCGACACAGACTCTCTAAGGCCCTTTTCACATATTGCCGCGGTTTCCCATTGTTTTAAATGGGAAGGAGCGGTGAAGCGGTATACACGCCGCTCCTCTCACCGCTCCAAATATGCTGCTGACAGGAGATTTTTTTCTCTCCCGCCAGCGCATCGCCTCAGTTTGAAAGCCCTCCGGCTTTCACATTGAGTAGGCAGTGAAGGAGTTTTTCAGGCGATATAGCAGCGCTATTTTTAGCGCTGTACGGTCTGAAAAACTCCTCAGTGTGAAAGGAGTCTAAGATTCTCTTTTTATACCCAACCATGTTACTGATCTGTTGCCAATTAACCTAATTAGTAGAAAAATTTGCTTCCTTGTAAGGGCTCTTTCACACATCCGTTCAGTTTTCCCCTTCAGTTTTTTCCCCTTCAGTTGATCAGTTTTTCATCCGTTTTTCGTCCGTTCCGTTTTTTTTGATGGAAGAAAAATAGGGTTTTCTTCCGTCCAAAAAAATGGAGCTTACCGCAGATGGATGTTAACGGACGTTTAGCGGATGCTCATCCGCTAACGGACGCTAACCCATAGGGAAGCATTGAGGTCCGTTAACGGACGTCCAAAAAAAACAGACGAACTGAACGGACATGTGAAAGGGCCCTAAGTTATACTTACTTTAACAGGTTTTTGTTTCCTTATCGTAACCTTTTTGAGACTTGTTGCTGCCATCAATTTCAAAATGACCTTATTTTTTTTTCTTAAAATGGTACATTTTCTCAGTTTAATCATTTGATATGTTTTCTATTGGGAATACACTATGGGTTTGTGAGATTTGCAATTCATTGCATTCTGTTATTATGTCGATTTTATGCAGTGCCCCAACATTTTTGGAATCTGGGTTACAATGGCATAGCTTATGACAGTAAACACACTGTTTTAGGTATATGGGACAGATTAATTCCTTGTTGCATTTAACCTCTTTTACTATAGAACATCTTAAAGCAGTATTAAATTCAAAAGCAGACATTATATTACAACTTACCAATTCTTAGATGTGATAGCTGTATTAGTTTTCTTTTTAAGGCTTTCATTCTTCTATTTTCATCTGGTGATCCAGTCAGCACGTCTGTGGTTTTCAAATGCTCTCTGGCAGAATGCATCAATTTACATGAACAAGACAAACCACTTAATACTGGCAGGGGTTATTAAAATGATCAGCCTCTATTTATGCAAAACCTTTATTCTTTAACTACTTGCCGACCAGCCGCCGCAGTTATACGGCGGCAGGTCGGCTCGGCTGCGCGAGATCACGTAGCTATACGTCATCTCGCGTTTCAGTCAATAGGGGCGCACGCATGCCCGATCACCGCTGTGCATCCGCGATCGCTCGTTACAGAGCGAAAACCGGGAGCTGTGTGTGTAAACACACAGCTTCCGGTCCTGCCAGGGGGAGAAATGACGGATCGTCTGTTCATACAATGTATGTCAGTCCCACTCCCTCTTCAATTAGAACACACACAGGGAACATAATCAACCCCTTTCTCACCCCCTAGTATTAACCCCTTCCCTGGTAGTGGCATTTTTATAGTAATCAATGCATTTTTATTTTTATAGCACTGGTCGCTATAAAAATGGCAATGGTCCCAAAAATGTGTCAAAAGTGTCCAAAAATGTCCTCCATAAGGTCGCAGTACCGATAAAAATCGCTGATCGCCGCCATTACTAGTAAAAAAAAAATATTAATAAAAATGCCATGAAACTATCACCTATTTTGTAAACGCTATAACTTTTGCGCAAAGTTAGGAAAAAAAATGTTTTTTATATATATTTTTGGCGATATTTATTATAGCAAAAAGTAAAAAATACACCAAAAGAAAGCTCTATTTGTCAAGAAAAAAAGGACGCCAATATTGTTTGGGAGCCACGTCGCACGACCGGGCAATTGTCAGTTAAAGCGAAGCAGTGCCAAATCGCAAAAAGGGGCCTGGTCATTGACCAGCAATATGGTCCGGGGCTAAAGTGGTTAAAGGAAAAAGGTGTGAGCTAGATCAAGCCCTTAGGGCAGAGGATTCATGTAGCATTTACTTCCTGGAATCCATCTACCCTTAGTTCAAGCATGCAGGCAGGAGGCTGTGCTTATCTGAGAGTCTCTCCTCAGTCACCAAAAAAAGTTTAAAGTAGATGTAAACCTGAATCATGAAATTTGACCTAAGCACATATATCTGTAAGGTTTCCTTATCGCTCTCCAAAGCCCCAAGTCTCATGTTAAACCAGTCTGAAACTTGTGTCCGGCTGGGTGCTATAAATTAGCAGAGAGTTGGTCTATTCGCAGCACAGTTCTACACATTCCTTCATTCACCTATGTGGAGGGAAGGGGGGGGGGTTGTGCCTTTCCTCCAATCAGCTGTCACACAATGTATGTCAAGAATCCACACCCAATGCTGAAAAGGAAGAAAAATGATAATCTCTAACACAATGGGCATTATTCTAAAGTTCTAAAAATGGCGGTAAATAAGACCAACACAGTCCTGTGTCACATTTCACATCAGTGGGTAGATTTAAAAGGTGTTATTGGACTAAATAGCGGCCAAGGATCTACCAACTCTTATGCACCGTTAATTAAAAGTGTAGTGAAATGGAGTGGCATGGGGTTCCTCATCAGGCTCTGCCCACCCCTACAAAAAAAACATTTGGCGAAATGTCTGTCAGTATGGTTGGCGCAGTGGCCAAGGAGAAAAAGAGAAAAAAAAAGGAGGAAAAAAGAAAGAAAAAGAGAGACCAGTGTGGACACTCCTTTCCCACTACAGACACAAACAAAAATTGCATACCTGTCTGTGACTAGGGCGCAAGCACCAATACTTTAGGTGCTGTACCCCAACAATTCTAAATAGTCTGTAAAATTTTACAAATATCTACAAAGATGTTCCATTTATAAAAAATGTTTTCACACAAAATGTACACAACTTTTACCCAAGATTCACACATTTTTTCCAATTGGATTAAGTTGGAAAACTTTTCAAACCCTGTCTGAGTTGTGTTATTCTTTTGTGAAATCAGTTGTAAATAGACCCCCAAGGGTCCATTCTCACTACTGCATACTGTAATAAATGTTACTCACTCTGAATGGCACCTGCATTGTAGCGCAGTGCATGGCAACATTTTAGCCAGATGGTGTGCTGCCAGGCCGCGTACACACGATCGTGTGTATGGGCGAGCAGACAGGTTTTTCCAGCAGACAAGTTTTAAAGCATGCTTTAAAACTTGTCCGCTGGAAACCCGTCCGCCCGACATGTCTTCTGGTTAGTACACTAACCAGCGTACATATCTGTCTGCACATGCGTCGAATGGATTCGACGCATGCGTGGAAGTATTTTACTTCCCGGTTCGGTGACGTGGCGGCGTCAACGTCACCAAGCTGTCTGCCGGTGGGGATTTTGGTTTGATCATGTGTACACGATCAAACCAACATATCCCAGGAGACAAATTTGATCAAAAAATGTTTAGTCGTGTGTACGCGGCCTTAGGCTGCCCATTCACTTAACGCACAGAACAACATGCCTTAATACAGCACAAGAGTGTGAATGGGCCTCAATGTCCACTGATATATTAAAAAAAGGCTTCTCTGCATTAAATTTATGCAAAGCCAATTATACATTTTTCATCTACTTTTTTAACCATAGCACAATTTAATTTCTAACATGATATCCGAGAGGTATATTTATTCTCCTGCTTCTTTAAAAGCCAGAAATGTATTTTCTTTTGGTCATCTCCGATTGTGACATCATTCTCTGTTTGAATAACTGTTAAACACTGAGCAAAACCTAAAAGGCTCATATAGAACCTATACAATGTATGATCAGTCATTCTACACTGCATAGAAGGCCAATCCAATATTAGGTATATGGGCTCATTAGAACTTCTAGATGGCACAATTCAATTCTATATTATGTATGAAAAGACCTTCTGTGCAGGGCCGATCCAAGGCAGGGTGCACAGGGTGCATTGCACCCAGGCGCCTGCAGAGGTGGGGGCGCCGAACATCTAACAGACTCTCGAACAGAAGCCCTCTTTGTGTCCATCACAGAGGCCCCCCTCCTGGTCCCAATAACATACTCTGCTTCTCTTCCTGTATTTTGTTTATTGTTAAAAGATCATGTAAGGATCCCAGATTAATGAAGACTGTGTGGGGGAGCATCTCTGTGGTTGAGTCATTGCCATAGAAACATGTGTAAAGGGGAGGAGTCTAAATATTTCTGCACCCAGGCACCTGGGATCGGCCCTGCTTCTGTGCTGCAGAGAACGCCTATGCCAATCCAATGTATGATCTTTTTATACTTGCCTGGATACGCTGGTGTGCTCTCAAACTATAAAAAATATTCATTTAGTTTACATGGCTTTCTCCCAAATGTTCTTGTATGGCTGTGGTTTTAACATTAGATGAGTTTCTTTATGCAAGAACTAATGGAAAGGTTCTATGTACTCTACACAATTTGTGTAATGGGAGAATTCTAAAAATCAATAATTTAATATTATGTTTGAAATGTTCATCAATGAACACTTAGGTAAGTGGTAGGTAATGATCATGTAAGCAGAATCCAACCACTTGCTCATAACTTGCAGTAGGCTCTGGGTTAAGAGTAAAAGCCAAAAGTTTAGATAAAAATAATTTTTAACCCTATAGATTTAGTTACCTAACCCAGCTTTATGGAGGTACATCCCATGCTTTGCAGGATCCTGGAGAAATCTTTACCGCACGAATGCTTCGTCCTCTTCATGTCTCTAAACTTATGATGCACAGGAGGTTAATAGCTTCAATCGGGGGCTAAATTCAGTAGAAAAGGGCCCCGGATGGGAACCCACCCCCTTCTCCCCATCCATGGAGAAAAGTTCCTTCATGGTGTACATAATCTGACTGTGGAAGAGGATTATGTGATGCTTCAGATGCTCCCACAATAACAGACAGTAAAGTTATGAAATTAATTCTACTCCATGGATGAGATGGGAGAAGGAGTGGGTCCTTGTTGGGATGTTTTTCTATTTAATTCAGCTCAGAGACCCAAAACTACTAACCCCCACATACTGGGAGCTCAGAGACAGGAAAGGGACTGGCATCCCTGCAGTAAAAATTCTTCCAGGATCCAGCTCTCTGCATGACATACTGCATTACAGGCAAGTTAGGCTGATAAAGTGGTAGATCTAAAAATAATTTTAAACTTAAACTTCAGCTTTACCTAAAGTGACTGGAAAACACTCAGTTTTTATTAGTCCCATTCATTGAGAAAACCCATTACTCAAAACACACTTTTACATAGAAATGTTCTACTCAGTAAACAGGATGCGCATATATAAAATCCACTGTATAAAATGTAATAGTAAAGACAGGTAAAACAATACACAAAATATAATACAAACTGGTTTAATATAATATTTTGACCAACTTTCCTGAAAATAAATATCTTTTCAGGAACATGTCACAGCAGTTTAATTGACATATGCCTCCAATAGCAGGCTTAACAAAATGTCTGCACATAACTCTGGTAAGTGCTGATTTTTTTTTCTAGACACCCTGAGGAACCCTAAAACTAGCACATGAAAGCCAAGCATACCCCATGAGTGAATATCCCTATGACATGCCATACAGAGAAGTACAAGCATTGTATAATGAGCTGCAGGATTATGGGCAGGCAGCTTGTGGTGGTTAGTAGGGCCAACAGTTATTTATCTTTGTAATAGTGAAACATCATCAAAATTACATGATTTTAAGGCATCGGCCAATTAAATAATCATGTAATGCTAGTTGATGCTAGAACACTTAACTTTGAGAGTAAGGGCACTTTCACATTGAGGCGGTAAGGACAGTAGCAGTAAACACTGCTAGTTTTAGCGGCACTTTACTGCCATTTAAGCTGCGTTTGGAAGGGGTTAAAAGCACCCACAAACTGGCACTATGCTTTGCAGGTGCTTCGGCAGTGCTGCTTTTTGATTTCAATGGGCAGGGCTGTTTAAGAGTGGTGTATACACCACTCCTAAACCGCCCCAAAGATGCTGCTTGCAGGACTTGCTCGGTATGAGTATGTGGCCAGGTTGTGGAAGTCTCACACATGTGGTATCGCCCTACTGAGGAGGAGTAGGAGAATCTGTTTTGGTATGTACATGTTATGTGTTAGAAATATTGTATAAATGGACAACTTTGTGTTTAAAAAAAAAAAAAAAAAAAAAAAAAAATGTGTTATAACCACTTTCCGCCCACCGGCCATCATATGACTTCCTTGACTTTGTGTGGGGATATCTGAATGATGCCTGCATCATTTAGATATCAGCTTTTTCAGCCGGCGATTCCCTACACCCCAAGGATGATCATAGTGGTTGTTTTGCCTCCTGTAAGAATGATCAAGCGGCGGGGGGGGGGTAGGGGTTACATCCCCCGCCCCCATCCGGTGCTTCTACCGACTCACCGCTACAAAACGAAGCCAGGACTTTTTCTTTTTTATTTTATTTATTGAGGCTTCCCAGCCTCGAAGCGAGATGTGGGGTCTTATTACCCCATATCTCACTGTAAAGAGGACCTGTCATGCCATATTCCTATTACATGGGATGTTTACATTCCTTGTAATAGGAATAAAAGCAATAAAAAAAAAAAAAAAAAGCAATAAAAAAAAAAAAAAAAAAAAAAAAAAAAGCAATAAAAAAAAAAAAAAAAAAAAAAAAAAGTATCAAACTAAAATAATACAAAAAAAAAATACATTTTTTAAAGCGCCCCTGTCCCCATGTGCTCGCATGCAGAATCAAACTCATACGCAAGTCCCGACCACATATGAAAACGGTGTTCAAACCACACATGTGAGGTATCGCTGAGAACGTTAGCGCGAGAGCAATAATTTTGGCCCTAGACCTCCTCGGTAATTCAAAACATGTAACTAGTAAAAAAAATGTAAACATCGCCTATGGGGATTTTTAGGTAGCGAAGTTTGGCGCCATTGCACGAGTGTGTGCAATATTGAAGGGTGGCATGTTGGGTATTTACTTGGCATAACTTCATCTTTCACATTATGCAAAAACATTGGGCTAACTTTACTGTTTTGTTTTTTTTAAAGCGCAAAACTGTTAATTCCCCCCCCCCCCCAAAAAAAAAGAAAGCATTCAAAACATTTCTGCGCAAATACTGTACGAAATAAAAAAAGTTGTACGACCGCCATTGTATTTTCTAGGGTCTTTGCTAAAAAAAACATATATAATGTTTTGGGGTTCTATGTAATTTTCTAGCAAATAAATGATGAATTTTATTTTTATGTAGGAGAGAAATGTCAGAATTGGCCTGGGCGCTCCAGAAGGCCTGAAGGTGCTCCCTGCATGTTGGGCCTCTGTATGTGGCCACGCTGTGTAAAAGTCTCACACATGTGGTATCGCCATACTTGGGAGTAATAGTAGAATGTGTTTTGGGGAGTAATTTGTGGTATGCATATGCTCAGAGCTGTATCCTGGCCCAGGCCTAGGGCAGCACTTTTCAGGGGGGGGGGGGGGGCAGCATGAAAAGAGTCCCCGCCGGCTTGCGCTACACTGTTAGGAAAATCAGTCTAACGCCCCCAAAAAGCGGCCGCGCTGCTTCTGGTATGCGGGCAGCCGGCATTCTGTAACTGTGGGGGGGCTTCCAATTTTGACTGTTTATCATCCTGGACCACAAACCTTCCTTACTGTGCTATATGTTTCTGCTGCACCATCTACTTAAAGTAGAACTATAGGCAACAGTTTTTTTTCCATTTTGGGTAGAGTAATGGAGGGTTATAGCCTGTGTCAGTTTATTTTTTACCATCCCTGTCCCATTGCGAAGATTTCCCTTCACTTCCTGCTCTATGGGCAACCAGGAAGTAAGAGGAAATCTAAGTATATTAAGGGAATCCATTGCCCCCCCCCCCCCATGCCCTCAGAACTAGTGTCCTCACTCGAAAATTTCAGGGCGGGTCTTAAACAACACAGGGTGTGGCCTTAACAGGAAGTGGTGGGTCATATTTAAATTAGGGAGTGCACGAGTTTAGTCAGGCCTAGGGCAGCACAAAACCTAAATACACCTCTGCATATGCTGTGTGTGAGAAATAACCTGATTTTGCAAAGAAATGTGGAAAAAAATTACAACTTCAAAAAAACTTACCATGCATCTTTCTAAATACGTTTGAATGTCTTCTTTCCAAAAAGGTGTCATTTGGGGGGTCTTTGTACTTTTCTGGCATGTTAGGGTCTCAAGAAATGAGATAGGCCATCAGTACTTAAGGTGTGATCAATTTTCAGATATTGGCACCATAGCCTGTGGACGCTATAACTTTCACAAAGACCAAATAATATACACCAATGTGTACCTATTATTACCAAAGATATGTAGCAGTATAAATTGTGGCCAAAATGTATGAAGAAAAAATTACTAAGTTTCTAAATTTTATAACAGAAATTAAAAAAAATTTATCTTTTTTTTTTTTTTTTTACAGAATTTTCAGTCTTTTTTTTCTTTTATAGCATAAAAAACCCAACATTGATTAAATAGCACCAAAATAAATCTCTATTTGTGTGGGAAAAAAAATTCATATGGGTACAGTGTTGTATGACATTGTATGTCATTCAAAATGTGAGCGCACCAAAAGCTGAAAATTGGTCTAGTTAGGAAGGGGGTTTAAGTGCCCAGTGGTTAAATACCACCAAAAGAAAGCTTTATTTGTGAGAGCAAAATGATAAGAATTTCATTTAGGTTGTCACTGAAAGTACAAGAGTGCTGAAAGCTGAAAATTGGTCTGGGAAGGAAGGGGGTTAAAGTGCCCAGTATTGAAGTGGTTAACAACAAACTGAAGTCTTTTAAGTGGGGACGGAGGTAAAATTAAAAGACTAAAATAATATGGCTGCATAAGTGTGCACGCCCTAAACTAATAATTTTTGAAGAACCCTTTGGTTTTATTACAGCACTCAGTCTTTTTGGGTATAAGTCTATCAGCATGGCACATCTTGACTTGGCAATATTTGCCCACTCTTTGCAAAAACACTCCAAGTCTGTCAGATTGCGATGGCATCTCCTGTGGACAGCCCTCTTCAGATTACCAATCAGATTCAGGTCTTGGCTCTGGCTGGGCCATTCCAAAACTTTAATCTTCATCTAATGAAACCATTCCTTTGATGATTTGGATGTATGCTTTGGGTCGTTGTCATGCTGAAAGATGAAGTTCCTCTTCATGCCCAGCTTTCTAGCAGAAGCCTGGAGGTTTTGTGCCAAAATTGACTGAAATTTGGAACTATTCATATATTTCTCTACCTTAAATAAGGCCCCTGTTCCAGCTGAAAAGAAAAACAGCCCCAAAGCATGATGCTTCAACCACCGTGCTTCACTGTGGTGATGTGCAATGTTGTTTTTGCGCCAAACATATCTTTTGGAATTATGGCCAAAAAGTTCAACCTTGTTTTGAAGCGGAGTGCCTTTAATGTTGCTTTAGGCCTCTTGGCAGCCTGACCAGTTTTCTTCTTGTCTTTTTCTCAATTTCAGAGGGATGTCTAGTTCTTGGTCATGTCACTGTTGTGCCATACTTTCTCCACTTGAAGATGACGGTCTTCACTGTGTCCCATGGTATATCTAATGACTTGGAAATTCTTTTGTACCTTTTAACAATGAGATCCCTCTGGTGCTTTGGAAGCTCTCTGCGGACCATGGTTTTTGATGTAGGGTGATCATGTGACTAAAAAATAAAAAAAATTCAGGAAAGATCTAATAGAGCAGCTGAACTTTATTTGGGGCGAAATTAGAGGCACTTTAAAAATGATGGCAGATGTGTACTGACTGCTATTTACATGAGTTCGAATGTGTTTGCTTAATTCTGAAAACAGCTACATCCCCAGTTATAAGAGGGTGTGCACACTTATGCAACCACAATATTTAAGTTTTTTATTTTTACTCCCCCCCCCCCCCCCCCCCCTCTAAAAGATTTCAGTTTATTATTCAATGAAGATGTACAGTGTATAGGTCACATTAAAAAGGTGGAAAAGGTTCAAAAATGATCTTTGTCATTATTTTACATCACAGAAACCTGACATTTTAACAGGGGCGTGTAGACTTTTATATCCACTGTATAGGTTCTGTTCATATAGGACAACATTGTAGAAAGAACTAAGATGATACCTACCCCCAGCAACCCTCTAGCTTCTGCCTTGTATTCAAATGAAAGATAAAAAAATAAAAAAAAAGGATCTGATTGTTGCCAATATAGACTTTTTACAATTTATTCTCAGGCAATTAACAAGGTCAAGTTTTTAAGGCATTGGTGCATTACCCGTTAGCTAACGAACACATACAGCATATTTCACCTTCACAGTGTGGAGCCATTAAGGCGACACATCTGTAGCAGGCCTTCAGGACAGTGGTTTAGAAATGGGCAATAACATGCCATGAAAATGAAAGCTATTAAAATACTATAGTCTATAAATATTTGGAGGAGTCCACATTATAAGCGTGTCTAAATATTCCCATAGGAAATAGATTTCTTCTACTTATAAACTGCTATGTAAACCCCACTGCTTTATCTAAAAATTCAGCAAACTTTTCAGGTTGGCCTGGTGAAAAAACCTTCAGAGATGATAGATCCATGGACTTTAGCGTGTTCCCCAGGGTACTGTGCAAAAAAATAAGAAACCAAAAATTACATATCGATATAGGACAGTTGTAGTATGTTTAAAACAATTAAAATGTACACAGATGTTCTAAATCCATAATCTCTGTTATATCATCTATTTCACTTGTACTTTAGAACCCCAGTCAACACAAATGTCTGGCCATGAAAACTTTTCAGATGTTCTGATTCTTTGCCACTTTATCCAAAAGTGAAGATTGTCTGGTGTTTCGTTATTGACTTGGCTTTAACATTTAATAAAATATTACTATGTTTGTTATAACTTACAAAAAAAATAATTCAATAAAATATCTTATATTCTAAACATATATGGCTGCTGTCCTATCCCTTTCGTTTGCAATGATCCTTTATCAAAATTAAAAAAAAAAAATTAAAGAATGAAAGCAGTATTAAACTCAAAACCAGTCATTAGAAGTGGTGGTTGCATTGGTTTTCTTTTTTTAGTCTTTTTCCTTCTATATTCACCTAGTGACCTGAACAGTAACACACCTGTATTTGGAGTGTTCCCACTCTGGATGCAGTAGCACAAAGGGCAAAGCAGACAGAAGCATTGTCAGTACTAAGGGGGGGGGGGTATTCAAGGCTAAGTTTACCTTTGAAAAACATTAATGTTTAATTTGTATTTAGGTTGATGGAACATGTAACATGGTTCAACTCCTGTCCTAATCCCCCTGTGACAGCAGGCCTGGGTTCTTCTCCTCTAAACCGCTGTCACTTTTTAAAAACAGCATGGCCCCTCCCACACAACTGTAGCATTAATTCACACATTCCTGTGAATGAATAAACTACATGTACTGTCTTCTGCCATGGAAGACGGACTAAGGCCTCATGCAAACGATAGGATAGCCAGAGGACAAACGGTCTGATACCGTTTTTATCGGTCAAAACCGAGCATGTGTGGGCCCCACAGGTTATTAAACCTTGGGTTAAAAAAAAAAAGACAACTTGCTTTAAAATTAACCTATGGACTCCTAACTGATAGGTCAAAACCGATCGTTAGTAGGCACGACCATCGGTTAAAAATCCACGCATGCTCAGAATCAAGTTGATGCATGCTTGGAAGCATTGAACTTCATTTTTTTCAGCATGTCGTTTTTTACGTCACCGCGTTCTGATATGATCGTTTTTTTAACTGATGGTGTGTAGGCACATTAGACCATTAGTCAGCTTCATCGGTTAACCTATGACAACGGTCCTTCAGACCGTTCACATTGGATGGACTGATCGTGTGTACGAGGCTTTACAGTTTCAGTTGGCTGCGGAGGCACGGATGAGTACTCTCATAGCCCACTGACTTGTTCTTTAACTTTCAAACAGAAAGCCAAAAAAGAGGTATGTGCCGAAAGCTGGAGGACATGTCTGCAGGAGCCCACATAGCACCCATAATCTACCGATCTCAGGTGCAATGCTTTCCAGTTAACAATAAATACACATTTTTTCTGCAAGACCGCTTTTGCAGCCTGATTTAAAATACAAAGGGCAGTCCCTATAAAAATGAATGAAGTGTAACACAATTAATGTCATTAACCCCTTCGCACCCAAGGGTAAAACACATTTTGCAACTTTGACATGTGTTTAGTAAAGTCGTAACTATCATTAAAACTACTTTGTGCATCCAGGTGTATTATACCTTGTTTTTTTTCCCCACAACAAATTGGGCTTTAATTTGGTGGTAAAAGGGTAATGGATAGCCCCTGTTTTTTTATCATCAAAAGGAAAATTGACCCAAAATAGTAAAAAAAATATATAAAAATAAAATTAGCTGTATACCAAAGAACAACATAACATAAATTCTCCTGCAGCTTACAATCGCAGGGATACCACATGTGTATGTTAGTTGCTGTATGTACCTGTAGTATAGCCCAGGAAAAAGGTGCCGATTAGGGCTGAAACAACTAATCGATTAATCGACAACTAATCGATTATGAAATTAATCGATTACAATTTTCATAATTGATTAATCGGCCAGTAACATAATGGGGTTAAAACAACTAAAATTAGCCCTTTATAGTACAAAAAAGCAAATTGTTACTGTAAATATTACTTTCACTGTCCCACAGTGAAAAAAATGAACCCCTTACAGTGGCGATTATTTGCTCTTTTTGTACTTATTTGTTTTTTTAACCCCATTATGTTACTAAACGTTTCAGGCCTGGGTTCAGAAACGCACTACAGTTCATTTACATGTTTTCCTATGGGACACGTTCACATCCATGATTTTTTTTTGGGCTGCTGAGTATTTGGAAAGGGCAAGGACTTTTTAACGCAAAACGGTGCCATTTTATTTAATATACTTCAATGGAGAAGGTGCCGAAAAGCGTGCAATGTGTTTTTGCGGCAATTTGTGTTTTGTAATCTACCCAACAACAAATTGGCCCAAAAAAAAAAAAAAAAAGTTTTTTTTTTTTTAAGGCTATTATCCAATTAATATATAAAAAAAAAAAAAAAAAACGGCCAACTAATCGATTAGCATCACGATGCTCGTGACCGGCAGTCCTGATGACCGCCGGCCACAATCGATTGCAGAATAGGGATGTGCGAGTGTGTAAACACACATGTCCCTATTCTGTGAGGAGATGCAGATCGTGAGTTCCTACAAGCTGGGAACCACGATCTGTCGTCTCCTATAGTGAGTTCCCTCCCCACAGTTAGAACACACATTAGGGAACACAGTTAACCCCTTGATCACCCCTCTAGTGTTAACCTTTTCCCTACCAGTGAGATTTACACAGTAATCAGCGCATTTTTTATAGTACTAATCGCTGTATAAAGGCCAATCCCACAAATGTGTCAAAAGTGTCCGATATGTCCGCCATAATGTCGCAGTCATAAAAAAAAAGAAAAAAAAAAAAAAAAAAGAAGAAGGATCGCCGCCATTACTAGTAAATAAAGAAATGCCATAAATCTATATCTTATTTTGTAGACGCTATAACCTTTGCGCTAACCAATCAATATACGCTTTTTGCAATTTTCATTACCAAAAATATGAAGAAGAATATATAAATTGGCCTAAACTGAGAAAAAAATTATAGTGCAAAAAATTAAAACTGTAGAGATGATCAACTACCACCAAAAGAAAACTCAAGTTGTGGGGGGAAAAAAAAGGACTTCAATTTTGTTTGGGTACAGCATTGCAATTGTCAGGTAAAGCAGCACAGTGCCCTATGGCAAAAAATGGCCTGGTCATTGAGCAGCCAATTCTTCCGAGGCTGAAGTGGTTAAAAACATAAATAAAAAATCCTGTGCAAAAAAAATGCTGACCCTGACATTTGACCCTAACCCTGGTGTTGACCTAGATTAAACCTTGATGGAAGGCATGTTTTAAAATACTATTTTGTGTCTACATCTGCAAGAACAGAGAAAGATACAATGGGCCAGATTCAGATACACTTAATTTTGCGCTGCGTAATCGAAATACTCTACGCTGCCGTATTTTACCAGGCTCTACATCGAATTCTGGTAGATTTTTGTCCGTACGCTACCGCGGCGTTGTCTATTTCTCGCCGCGTAATCGAAATACGCGATTAGGGGGCGTGAAGCATTTAAATTAAGCGCGTCCCCGCGGCGATCGAACTGCGCATTGCGCGAAATCACGTCGTTATGTCATTCGTTGTTTGAGTAGCGTCGTTTACGAACATTCCTATTCCCGGACGACTTACGTTAAAAATAATAAAAGACGTCGGAAAACGTAGAAATTCGACGCGGGAACGACGGCCATACTTAACATGGGCTGTCTAATATTAGACCAGCAAAAAGTTGGTATAGTGTCACGCAAAAAAAGATGACTAAAGATGCCGTAAGAGATTGCGATTGAAGATCGTAATTTCTGGGATCGCCGGCAAAAGCTCATTAGCATACCCCGATGCGGAAAACGACGGGAAGTCCACCCAGTGGCCGCAATTTTATTGCAGCGTAGATCCGAAGGCGTACGAACACATAATCCAGTCGAATTGAAGCCCGCAGCCGTCTATTGAGGTTTGAGGTTTCCGACTAGCTAAATTGAAATTACTCCAGTCTAACACCAGTTAGACAGGAGTTACGGCTCTCTGAATCTGGCCCAATGTATCTTTCTCGTCCATCCGTAGAGACAGAAAACATGGGGGTGGGCTTCACAGGTACTGGTCCATGTCCCAATCGTTAGAACGGGGCCCGTGGCATGATCCCAGCACAAAGGGAGGTACGCAAATACGTGACCCCATGTCAAAAAGTCTGTTGCAGTGGGGCTGCATATTTTTGTTACGCCAGCGCCAATGGGTTATTGTCCATTCTCCTATGTAGTCAGGGATTGCCATATGGGAGATGCACTTCTTCATAGACATTCACGTCTTCCAGCTTTTGATCATCAAATAAATCACTGACTAACTGTTTCAGCCGGTGATCAGGTGTGTAAATGAGCCCCTCAGTGACCTTTAATTAATGACAAATGTAATAAAACTATTTATGCGAGTGCCCTATGCGGCTAATGCATATCTGTATGTGAAGAAATGCAAACTTCTTATTCAGCTATATAATGACACGACAAGCCTTAGTGTTATACCTGCATGTGCAGTAATACAAATGTCCATCCTTATGCAATTGCTTGGCCAGTTCAAGCTGATGGTTGGACATCAGTTTTTCATTAATCACAACAATTAGATGTTTTTTTTCTTCAAGTGTTTCTAGGCAGCTTCCTGCACCTAAAAAATAAATGAAATTAGTTTTATGTACTTTTGTTGGCAACATATTTGATATTTTAAAGTTAAGAGAATAAATAGATATGGATATAAATATTAGATGTAATAGAACGGATAAAACTATTAACTGTATACAGCAGGGCTCAAAATTTCAAGTCCTGAGCTGCTAACCAGGCCTTAACCACGTAAGGACTGAGCCTCTTTTTCAGATATGTTTTCATTTAATTATTTTTTGCTAGAAAATTACTTAGAACCCCCAAACATTTTATAAAAAAAAATTCTAACACCATAGAGAATAAAATGGCGGTCATTGCAATACTTTTTGTCAAACCGTATTTGCACAGAGGTCTTACAAGCACACTTTTTTTAATTAAAAAAAAAATCAAGACAACAGTTAGCCCAATTTTTTTTTTTTTAAATATTGTGAAAAATAATGTTACGCCGAGTAAATTGATACCCAACATGTCACGTTTTAAAATTGCACCCGCTTGTGGAATGGCGACAAATTTTACCCCTAAAAATTTCCATAAATGACGTTTAAAAAAAAACGGTTTGTGTTACAGAGGAGGGCTAGAATTATTGCTCTCGCTTCAACGATCATGGTGATACCTCACATCTGTGGTTTGAACACAGTTTTCATATGCGGGTGCTGCTTAATTATGCGTTCACTTCTGCGCGAGAGTTCTTTGAGACTGTGCACTTTAAAACATTTTTTTTTTTAAATTTTACTTTATTTTATTTATTTTGACATGGTTTTTAAAAATAAAAAAATTGAGTCACTTTTATTCCTATTACAAGGAATGTAAAGGAATGTAAGCAGCTAGCTGCTGCCATAACAGAGATATCCATATTTAAAGTGCCAACGTATATATACAGTGGGTGTTCCGGAAGTGGTTAAGGGTCACTTGCCTCCAGTTGCCCCACCCAACCCTGCCGCGCGCCTAATTTTGCTCTTAAACATGCCCTGAGTGAGAAACTTATATAACTTATATAGCGCTACAAATGCAAACTAAATTGCCTCAAGGCACTTGGTATTCATTTCCTCCTGTTTAGCCTTCAGAAAAGATGGGTCTTGAGTTTTTTCCTAAAGGCCAGGTGATTCCCTTTCCCGTTCAGATATCGGTCGGTAAAGCATTCCAAAGTCGAGGTCTTGGGACTGCAAATCTTCATTCTCCTTTGGTTTTGTAGCGGGCCTTGGGGATTTGTAGTAGATTTTGGTTAGTGGACCGAAGAACGCGATTGGGGTTGTGGCGTTTTATTTTCTCGCATAGATATTGGGGGGTGGTTCCTTGAACACATTTGTGCGTCAGGCAGAGGGTCTTGAAAATGACTCGTTTTTTTTATGGGCAGCCAATGGGGGGACCTCAGGGATGGGGTAATTGATTCCCAGGGTTTTTTCCCTGTTACCAGTCGTGCCACCATGTTCTGGACCAATTGTAGACAAGTGTTTTTTATGCTTTTAGTTTAAGGCGACTGTCTGTCATCCAGAGTGAGGCATTTTTCTAGTCCGACGTGTTGGTCCTTTTTGTTGTTTATTCGGAAGTAGAGTTGAGTGTCGTCAGCGTAAGAGTGGTACAGTAGATCCTGGTTACTGATAATTTTGAAAAGTGGGCGAAGATAGATATTGAATAGACACTTAAACGTTTTATGCAGAATTAAGTTACAAAAATAAAGATTAACAAATTTATCAGTGCCCATCAATGCCGCTTCACCTGTGGCCAACAATGCAGCCTACCTGTGCAGGGGAAGAGAGAAAGAGGATTGGCGGTCGGATCATTAGAGCGCAGAGGAACATCGCTGTAACAGCTTACATTTAAATTGCAATGTGTTCCGGCCATTCGCCGTCACAAAGCCCCACCTCCTGGCCCCAGTACTTTGATACACGTCACACATCCCGGCATTGGATGGGTGATCTATGAAAGTACCCAGGCCAGAAGGCGGGGCTATGTGTGACAGCAAGTGCGGGGGACACTCAGCAATTCTAATGAAAGCTGTTACAGCGATGTTCCTCTGCACTCTTATGATCCGGCCGCCAGCTCGCCTCTCTCTTCTCTGGGGAGATTTCTGGGAGAACGGCTCCCATTCAACCCCACCTGCCAGCGGTGCTCACCCCCCACTCTAAGGCAGCTCACATTTTCCACTTGCAAAATGCTAGTAGAAAAATTTGAGGGCTAGTATAAAGTATACACTTATTGAACAAGAAAAGTTTATCAAGTATTGTGCAGGATTGTAATAATTTACTGAAAGTTTTATTTTTTTGCATATCACAGTTTTGTTCCTATATGGAAAAAGAGTTAGGCCCCGTACACACAAGCAAATACATCTGATCAAATCGGTCGGACAGACCGATTTGAACAGATCTGTCTGCTGGGATGTATTGGTTTGATCGTGTACACACGATCAAACCAAAATCCCCGCCGGCAGACAGCGTGCTGACGTGGCGGTGATGTTGGCGCCGCCACGTCACCGCACCAGGAAGTAAAACACTTCCGCGCATGTGTCGAATCCATTTGACGCATGTGCGAGCAGATATGTCTGCTGGTTAGCGTACTAACCAGCAGACATATCGGTCCGACAGGTTCCCAGCCGACAGATTTCAAAGCATGCTTTAAAATCTGTCAGCTGGCCAAATCCATCTGTTTGCCCGTACACACGATCGAATCTGTCTGCTGAAACGGTCTGGCAGACCGTTTCCTGCAGATAGATTTGATTGTGTGTACGCGGCATAATAGGACGATAATATTTACTATGTAACCATTTAAATTTCGCATTAATATATTTTTGAAAAACACATAGAAAATAACTGGTTGCTACCTGCATGGCTTATAACTAAATCTGCATTCCTAATGTCTTGGACAAGGGAATCTTTGTATCTGAAAGCATCCATACTAAAATTAGGAGTACTGTATGGCTCTGGCTCCACTGTTCCTCTTCCGATCTGAAGAATCATTCTGTTGTAACCAAGTTCTTTGAGGATCTGCCCAAAGACAAAAAGCTATGCATTATAAACGTATTCTATCTTGTATTAAACTAGTTATAGACTTGAGAGAGAGAGAGAGAGAGAGAGAGAGACATGCCCCTGTACAACATTCGTAAAACCTCATCTGGATTATGCTGTTCAGTTCTGGACAGTTCTCTAAAAAGGGTAACCGGGGAAACTGTAGAGAAGGTTAATCAAACTGATAATAGGCATGGAGGATCTCAGCTATGGAAAACAATTAACTGAACTGAATTGATTCTGCCTTGAGTACTGCCAATTAAGGGGGGGGGGGGGTATGATCAACATGCATAAATACACAAGTGGTCCATATAATAAACTTAGACCCCTTTCAGATTGAGGAGTTTTTCAGGCGGTACAGGGCTAAAAATAGCGCTGCTATACCGCCTGAAAAACTCCTGCCCCAGCAACCTCAATGTGAAATCTGGAGGGCTTTCACACTGAGGCGATGTGCTGGCGGGAGATAAAAAAAAATCTCCTGTCAGCAGCATCTTTGGAGCGGTGAGAGGAGCGGCATGTATATCGCTCCTTCCCATTGAAAACAATTGGAGACCGCGACTATACTATTAACCCTTTCACAGCCGCTAGTGGGGGTTAATACCGCACCGCTAGTGGCCGCAACTCGCGGCAATTCCAGCGGTATAGCGCGCCTATTTTTAGCGGCGCTATAGCGACAGTGCACCTCCACTGCCCCATGTGAAAGGGGCCTTAGTGTTGAGTTAACTTTCACAATTCAAAAGGACACAGTGGCACTCTATACTTTTGAAGGAAAAAAAAGGTAACCTCCACATATGGAAAGGATTCCCCACAGTATCAGCTGTGAAAATGTGGAAGACACTCCCTCAAGAACTAGTTGTGGCCAGGTCATCAGTAGATGGTCATTGTATACCCAGGGCCGTCTTAATAGAATCATGGGCCCCTGGACAAAGTAATGCTCTGGGGCCCCTACAATGATGACAGTGAAGGTAAACAGACATCAAGTAGGTAGGAGTGCATCTATCACTCTCAGTGCCATCATGGGACCCCCAATTTTCGGGGCAGTGTGGGCTCAAGGATCAGCTGCTTTGGGGAAAGTGCAGGGGCCCCCATGCAGCTGGGGCCCCTGGGCAGTGCCCAGGTGTGCCCTCTCATTAGGACAGCCCTGTGTATACCCATTTTTACCTACAGGTAAGTCTATAATAAGGCTTACCTGTAGGTAAAATGAATATCTCCTAAACCTGTACAGTTTAGGAGATATTCACCCTGCATGCAGCCGCTAACGTCATTGGTGCATGCGCAGTGAATACCCATTGTATCGTAACTAAGGACTCCCGTGCACATGTGCCGGTGTAACATCATCATGGCTCCGGCCACTCACAGCGCAGGAGCCGCAAACCCGGGAGCAATAAATGCTGAGGGGAAAATGTCAGTTCCCTTGGCGTGACGGGCATGCGATGCTGGGACCTTGTTCTAAGCTAATTATTTCATAATGAGCTAGTATGCAATACATACTAGCTCATTATGCCTTTGCCTTACCGTTTTTTTGGGTGTTTGCAAGTTTACAACCGGTTAAAAAACAAAACAAAAAGGAAGGCACAGGATGCATTCCTAAATGCACAAAATATAGCTGGATACTAACATTTATAGGTAACACCACCAGGGGTAGTTCATCCAGAGAATATCTGATTGCCTCTTGGGGGATGAGAGAATTTTTTTCCACCTGCTGGAGTGGACTGGATCGTGCTTCAGGCCTGGTTCACACTACTGCACCTCTATGAGTTTTGTTTTGCTCTAGCCCTCCCCTCCTTGTCACAGAGCAGTGATCTCCGTGTCACGAGCCGTTGTATTAAAGTCCTGCCTCCTGTGATAGAAGACTTACTGATCCAATGATGGGAAGTTAAGTGAGTCTGACGTCTTATAAAAGAAGGCGTGACTTGGTTACTGTGGCCGCCCAGCCCAGGCATAAAAAAAATCTATCTCCGTGACACAGCGGGATATCGTTGTTTTGTGTGATCCGGGCACTGGCCAGGCTGCACCGATACGTTTATTTTATATCTGCAGTCTCTGACCATTTCCTGTACTAGGTCTACAGTCTCACCATGTCTGCTAGAGGTGCACCGTATAGAAATTTTGGTAATACTATTAGCAATGAGTTTAATTAAGAGATTGCAGACATGATACAAGAGATGGTCAGAGACAGCAGACTGCATTTTTCTTGAGCTTTTCTAGCACTAAAGGTGCCAAGAATGTTCAACAATAACTTCAGATTCATTTAAATTAAAAAGTTGAATACACATACACATACATATATATATATTTTTTAACTCAAATTTTTCGTTAAAGGCATCCTTCATTTTCGGTACCAAAATTTCGATGCACCTCTGGCCAACATACAAGCTAAAAAGCTGAAATGTCACACTAGTGGAAGACACTGAACAATGCTACCAAACGAAATGTGCTCCAAGGGCACTTACATCATTATGCAATAAAGATTCTGTGTACTAAGACCCCTTTCACACTGAGGCAGTTTTCAGGCGTTTTAGCGCTAGAAATAGCGGCTGAAAACTGCCTCCCATCTCGCCCGAGTGTGAAAGCCTAAAACAATTCCTGCAAGCAGCAATGTTTGGGGCGGTTTTGGAGCGTTGTAAACAGCACTCCAAAAAACACCCCTACCCATTGTAATGAATGGGCAGCACTTTTGAAGCACCGCAACATGGGCACTGCTTACCACTAAGGCACGGGTGGCTCCAGGGTTAAAGTTCTACCCTAGTGCTCCCCTTCTTCCTTTTTAAATTTCCAATATATATATTTGTATACATACCTCTCGACTTGGTGTCCTCCAATGTGACATTCCAGGGTCCTCTTTTCCATGTGGCCATGGGCAGTCCTGAACGCTGCAGAGAATGACACTAGTGTAACATTCCTCTATGAGCCCAGCAGCCTGGGTTCACTGGCAGTTTGTTCAATGATACTGGACATCATTTAACACAGAAGAGACCGGACCAGCAGCATAAAGTGGAGAGGGGTGGTTACCACCCCCCCCCCCCCCCCGTATTAAGATGCTGCTATAGAACCCCATGATCTTTAGTTACCTCCATAGTTCTTGAGGTTCAGGTTCACACTGATAGCAGGAATGAAATTGTGTGGAGTTCAGCTAAACATGCATGGATTTCATTCTCAACTTTCCCAGGTTGCTGCACAGATTTCTATGGAAATCGCACCCCAAAGTCGCCAAAAAACTACTTTTGGGAATCGATGTGGCATCACACTGATTTGGAGGGTGCCATTGCCGCCAATTTAGCATGAGATTTTACATGTCAAATTGCTCCAATGTGAGCCAGGGCTTAATGAGAATTCTTAGACGACATTCACATGGACACACAAGTGCCAGAAGCAGCCACCTGCAAAAAAATAGTATTTTTTTTTTGCTTACGGTTATAAACGATGAATGACCACAGTGTGTGAGAGCAGCAGCAGCTGTCAGATTTGTACTCTGTACAAATCAATGGTTCGTGTTGCTGCTGTTTGCATATAACCTTTCATCTGAGCAGTAACATGAGACCAGAGCCTCCGACTCACCCTGGGGGCAGACAGTATGGGGGAGATTTACTAAAACTGGAGAGCACAACATCTGGTGCATGGCAGCCAATCAGCTTCTAACTTCTGCTTGTTCAATTACCCATTGACAATAAAACATGGAAGCTGATTGGTGTATGTATATATACATATTTGTGGGAAAGGAGGAGCTTCTAATAATATGGAAAGCCAGTGAAGGTCCACTTGAAGTGCAATGAGGTAGAACATTATACTATCAGAACCCATCCTCCACCAGTGTGGTTACAATACTGTGCCCCCCTCCAGTAATGATCACACACGAAGCCCCTCGCAGTTCTGTCCCTAGTAAGGTCCTTACACTTGTACAGCGTTCAGCGGACACGCAGGAGATGAGTTCATCAAAGCTGGTGGTCCCCACAGTGACAAACACACTCTTCCCCATCCCAGCTCCCGGCCTCTGTGTGCTATAACTGTCTCTTCCTGCTACCATGAGAGGCTCGCAGCTATTGGTTCTAGCGATCACTTCTTCATTGGTCACCAGGTGTCGCTGTTTACTATTGGATCACGCGTCCTGAGCCGCAGCTGTCACATGACCATCATATCACGCTGCTACTAATAATTGTAACAGAATGAAGAGAACACCTGAATGGAGAATGTTGCGGATCTAAAGGAAGACGGAAATAGTAACGAAGTCATTATACTCTACTAGAGGAAAGTGTGAGCTGAACGCCGGGTATAGACGTGTATGTTATTTGCACTAGAAGTCGCAGTCGAATAATCTTTGCCACGTTCTGGAAAAAAAAAAATAATAATAATATTTTGATTTAAATAATTATCATTCACCCCAAATAAAAAAATCTAAATTCAATATATAATTGGAGCTGATTTCTGCTGCAGGTAAAGCATGTGTCAGTTGTTCTTCAATACACTGAGCTCCCCCATCTCTCATAAGACCCACTGATTCACTGTCACTGAATCCTTTGAGCCCCTTCAATCTTCATGGTGGAATCTTTCTCAAACGTCACCCCTGTCTTAATAGCATCATGGGCTACTTTCAATAAATAAATTATAATTACTGTATTTGCCGGTGTATAAGGCAGCTGGGCGTATAAGACGACCCCCTAATTTTCCAGCTAAAAGGTTGATTTTGGGATATACTCATCTTTATAAGACGTCTGCCTTCAGATTCACCTCACTGTGCCCATTGCCTAACTCACTGTGCCCTTTGCATAGCTCACTGTGTCAATTGCCTACCTCACTGTGCCCATTGCCTACCTCACGGTGCCAATTGCCTACCTCACTGTGCCCATTGCCTACCTCACTGTACCCATTGCCTACCTTACTCTGCCAGGGGTGTATTTAGGTTTTGTGCTGCCCTAGGCCTGACTAAACTCGTGCACCCCCTAATTGAAATATGACACACCCCTTCCTGACAAGGTCACACCTCTTATTATTTAAGACCCGCCCTAGATTCCCTTCATTTGTATACATTTCCTCTTACTTCCTGTTTGGCTATGGGGCAGGAAGTGAAGAGAAATCTCTGCAAGGGGACAGGAATGGTAAAAAATAAACTTTCAGGGGCTATAACCCCCCCCCCCTACTCTATCCAAAATGAAAAATAAAGTTAAGTGCCTATAGTTCTACTTTAAGCACAAATTTCTGATAATTTTATGGAGAGGACTAAGAAAATGTAACCATGCCAATGGTGCAGCAGAACACCCCCCCCCCCCCCCACACACACACACACACAGTTGCAGAATGCCGGCCGCCTCCATACCATAAGCAGTGCGGCCGCTTAATGGGGGCACTAGACTAATTTGCCTCTCAGCCCAGCCTGCCCCATAAGACTGCCGATACACTAACAGTGTAGCACAAGCCGGCGGGGACTCTTTTTGTGCTGCCCCCCTGCAAAGTGCTGCCCTAGGCCTGGGCCTTGTTGGCCTAGGCCAGGATACAGCGCTGCACTCTGCCCATTGCCTACCTCACTCTGCCCATTGCCTACCTCACTCTGCCCATTGCATACCTCACTGTGCCCATTGCCTACCTCACTCTGCCCATTGCCTACCTCACTGTGCCCATTGCCTACCTCACTGTGCCCATTGCCTACCTCACTCTGCCCATTGCATACCTCACTGTGCCCATTGCATACTAGACATGTGCAGACTGGAATATTTTGTTTTGTTTTTTTGTTTTCGTCTGGAAAATACATTTATTTAGTTACTCCCGAAAATCGTTTTGACTTATTTCGTTTTTCGCTAGGAATAGCTTTCGTCCGAATTTCAAAGAATATTCGACGGAACTTCGAAACTTTACGCCGAATTGTACATTTCAGATCGAATATTCTGACTACAAGAATTCTAATGTTGTAATAATAATAATAATAAATATAATAATTATATTATTATTACTAGTCATAGTCAACCAACATTACAATGTTTCTATAGCCTATGGTTGGAGCATTAAAATCTATTATTTTGAATCTATAATCTCTCTATAATGTGGATGTTGAATCTATTCTCTATAATGTTGAATCTTTTCTCTATAATGTCGACTGCAACGAAAACGAAAATAAAGCATTTTTTAATGTCGGATCTTTCGGTTTTCGTTTCTTGCACTTACGTTATCGTTTGTTAAAACGATCACGAAAAAAACAGATTTTCGGACAAAAATGCATTCTAACGAAAACAAATGCACATGTCTATTGCATACCTCACTGTGCCCATTGCCTACCTCACTGTGCCCATTGCATACCTCACTGTGCCCATTGCCTACTCACTGTGCCCATTGCATACCTCACTGTGCCGATCTCCATACCTTATCCCTGTATGCAAAGTCAGACTGCGGGTGTCCCTTGTTCAAAATCTATGCCTCTTCGTCCTGTTCAGTGATAGGCGGAACACTCAGTCTCACAGCAGAGCCTGTGTTCATTGTTCCACCTATCACGGACGTCCTCTCATCCGAGGACGAGAGGACGTCTAACTCTGCATACAGGTACCTGTGTATAAGACGACCCCCGATTTTTGGGGGATATTTTTAAGTATAAAAGTTCATCTTATACGCCGGAAAATACGATAGTTGATAGAATTAAACATATATTTATTAGTACTTTCAATAATATAAATTTTACAAAAGGAAAAAATTCCATAAATCAAAGACTAGTCAACACAAAGGGCACAGTACATGGGGGAATGCAGAAGGGCACAACACTGGGAACAGGAGGGTACAATATAGGTTCCGGGACGTTTCCCGGGACACGACCATATTGGGACAGTTTAGTAAAAAGCATGACTGTCCCAGCAAATCCGGGACAGTTGGCAAGTATGATGTAATGCAAGATTATTGTGGGGTCCCCCATGTAATTGGGACACCTGGGCAGTGCCCAGGAGTGCCCTTGCATTAAGATGGCCCTGCCCCGCTTCCTTGCTGGGACCCTAGCTTGGCACTCTAGATACCTCTCAAGCTTTACCCACGCTGGCTTCCTCGGTGCATAGCTTCACACAAGGCTGCTCTGCAAGCTGGGACCCTGGCTTGATTCTCACTGAAGTTTCCAGATTCTTCACCGTCCCCGTCTGGTGAGAATGCTGCTCCGGTCCTTGCTTCAGTTACTCACTGTGGTTCCTGGTAATAAGACAGATAGTCCCTTACTGGCAACAGTTTTCCCTCTACCTCCAATCACGTCAGGTTCTCCGGCTGGCAAAACTGTCACCTCTGGTTGGACTGCAAGTCGCAGTCCAAATCCTGCTCTGCCCTCTTGATTCTGAATAGGCCCCCAAACAGCCTAGAAGCCAGATGAGTCTTTGAGAGAGTCTTACGCCACAGATGTTCAAGACAGCGGCTACGTTTTTTGAGGCTTTGTTATCTGTTTATCAGGGTTGTGGGGGTTGAGGCCTAATTCTGTGTGTAGGGGGGGGGGGGGCTTGTCCAGGGTGGAAGACAGGGATCTATTGTAGACAGAAGTGGCTAGATTGAGACAGGACAGGGGTGATAATTTGTCATAGAGGTGGTCAGTAGCAGAATATAGAAGAGAAGGGGTGGTGAAGCTTTCTGTGGGTGATTGTTAGACGATTGGAGGGAAAGGTAGTGGAATACAGTGAGAGAGTGAAACTAATAAGGTGGTGATCAGAGAGAGGAAAAGGAATATTGGAGAGGTTGCAATGGAGTGCATAAGTAGGAGAATACAAGGTCACGGCTGCTGATGTATGACATTCATATGTGGCAGCCAAAGGGTTAAATCATGGTTTCTTCCCACCAGTCATATGACCCTAGTCTTTCTTCTTCTGCTCTGGATTTAATGGTCCTTAGTCCTGAATAGAACTACACTCACACATCACAACATATTACAGTGTGAGCCCAGGTTCCTAGGGGGTATCCATGACAGTCTGGGCTCACAGGAAGTGGCTTTAAATGACATTGGAATTCCTTCAATGTGACTGCGGAGAAGCACTGCGGGACACAGATGGCTGTCTGTGGCACATAGAACTGGTTAGTGTTAAGAAAAGGGTATTATTATTATTTTTTTTTTTTTTAAGTAAAACTGTCCAAAGTCAGTTTGTCAATATTTTTTTTAACGTTTTTGTATCCAACATGTAAATAATATTGTTAAAGTTCGTGATTCTGTCTAAATTCAGCCAACCTCATTTTATGTATTTCTATCAAGAAATTGATTTATTTCACCACAGTCACTAGTCAGATTTGGCAGGTCTGATGGTGACTGGGAGTGCAGAAGCAATGACAATTCCTAGTATAAACATGCTCAGTACTAAAACAACTTATGACTATGGACAAAGGATACTAAAACCTCCCCATCATCCAGCTTGGTCTTACTTAAAGTGATTGTAAGGCTTAGTTTTTTTTTTTTTTTTTTTTAAACAAACATGTCATACTTACCTCCACTGTGCAGTTCGTTTTGAACAGAGTGACCCCGATCCTCAATTTCTGGGGTCCCCCGGCAGCTCTTGCAGGTCCTCCCTGCATCGTATAACCCCCCTAGGAGAAGCGATCTTCCGGGGGGGGTTACCTTGCGGGCAGGCACCTGAGACCAGCATTCAGAGCCTATAGATGTCAAATGTAGAACTCAGCCCCTGCATCATTGGATTTGATCGACAGAAGCGGGAGCCACTGGCTGTGCTGCTATCAATTTATCCAATCAAGAGCCGAGAACCCCAGGCAGAGAGGAAGAGTGTGTCTCTGGTGGTGGAATACAGGACTCAGTTGAGTAAAACAGGGAGGCTGGGGGGCCGGTCAGTGACAGAAGTTTTTTCAACTTAATGCATAGGATGCATTAAAGTGGAGGTCCACACAAAATTGGAACTTCCGCTGTGCGGATTCCTCCCCCCTCCAGTGTCCCATTTGGCACCTTTCAGGGGGGGTGCCGATACCTGTATAATACAGGTATTTGCACCCACTTCCGGCCATAGTTAGCCGCAGAACCTGCATGCATCTACGCCACTTCCCGCCCCCCCTGCTGTCTTCTGGGAGACACACGGGTCCCCGAAGACAGCAGGGACCATTCGGATTGCACAGCGTGATTTGTGCATTCACAGCAGGGAACCAAGAAGTGAAGCCGCAAGGCTTCACTTCCTGATTCCCTTACTGAAGATGGTGGTGTCAGCATCCGGGGACCGAGGGACAGGTCGGCCTCGGGTGCCGACATCGCGGATGCCTTGGACAGGTAAGTGTCCTTATTTTAAAAGTCAGCAGCTGCAGTATTTGTAGCTGCTGGCTTTAAAAAAAAAAAGTTCAGCGGACCTCCGCTTTAAGGTGAAAAAAACCCTTTAAGAAGTATCTGACCACACAACATTGTTTTTCCTTTAAGCCTAGAAACCAGTTAGCTTCATTATTTCCAGTTTCTAAGGAAAGGAAACACGAATCTAATCATTTGCGGTTAAAAAAAAAAAAAAAAAAAAATTAAGATGAAAGGTTTTCAATAGGGTTGTCCCGATACCACTTTTTTAGGACCGAGTACAAGTACCGATACTTTTTTTCATGTACTTGCCGATACCGAATACCGATACTTTTTTTAAATGTCATGTGACAGTTTTCAAACCACAATACAGACTAAGGATATTTTCTTTAGAATTATGAAGAACTCGAACTCAAGACTTTATAAAAGAATAAAAATTAGTAAAAATTAATAAAAATGTTTTATTTTCTTGTCACGCAGTAGTAAAAAACTCAAAGAATTTTCACAGAACATGTTGATAAATACAAAAAAAGTATTCTATTTAGGTATCAGGAGCATTTGCGCGAGTACAAGTACTCCCGCAAATACTCGGTATCGGTCCCGATACCGATACTAGTATCGGTATCTGGACAACCCTAGTTTTCAATAACACAAAAACATAATGAATTTCTAAACCATAGATTAACACAGAAACAAAACTATTGACAAAACCATAGATTTCCACTAGGTGGCACCATTACCCCTTTATCTATTGACTAGGTGCACTCTAATCTGCGATATACTGGGTATGCATCCAACGCCAACATTCACACAACAAATTAATAGTTTGTTCGGTTCATTAATAAATAGGAAAATGCCCTTAGCCTAAAATCTACATGTAGACTGTTGAGATCCTTGTCTTCCATATTTGAAGCTACATATAGTAAAATGTGTAAATATACAGTATCTTGCAAAAGTAAGTACACCCCTCACATCTTTTTAAGTATTTTATTATATCTTTTCATGTGATGTCCACTCCCCCTACCATGCTTGACTGTAGGCAAGACACACTTATCTTTGTACTCCTCACCTGGTTGCCGCCACACACGCTTGATACCATCTGAACCAAAAACGTTTATCTTGGTCTCATCAGACCACAGGACTCTGTATATGATTCTGAGCACGTGCACTCAGCTTCTATGGTCGACCATGGCAAGGCCTGTTCTGAGTGGAACCTGTCCTGTTAAACGCTGTATGGTCTTGGCCACCGTGCTGCAGCTCAGTTTCAGGGTCTTGGCAAACTTCTTATAGCCTATGAAATATAAAAGTGATCTTGTGCTAAAAAAACAATATACAAACATACAAACTGCAATTACACTATGTCAGTGCCTCTGTGTTTTATATGGACCGTGAGTGGAAATGAACCCTTGCTGCTTCTGGAGTGATGTTGGAGGACTAAACAGGAGGAATTTGTATACAAGGCTCAGTTTATCCTACACCAGTCTCCTAGAACTCTCACCTCTGAGATATAAAATCAGTCACATCAGTTGTCCCCACTCTCCTCTTCTATATACCACTGGTGTTCCTGTAATGTAGTGTCCTATGTTTCACACCACTATCCCTCTGCTGATCGCCTTCCTGAATAGAAAGATGAGGGGGAGAGGGAGGGCAAGAAACTCCAGCCAATACCCAGGTATCAAGCAAGAAAGGCTTCCAATGGTGTAGTATTAAAATAACTTTTAATCCATTAAAATGTGCATAAAATTGGACTAGCGGTATAAGTATGATGTGGCGTGTGTAGCGCCGTCTTACTGATCCTTCCAGAAACATTGGCTGCTTACATTGGTGGGGGGAGGGCTACTTATGGGGGGCGGGTTGCTTTGGAAGTAGAAGGGGGAGGTGTTTCTGATCGACAGCAAAGCATAGAGGGTTTAGTGGTCAAGAGAATATAATGTATGGCACAGCATACAGGATACAGCGGACTGAAATTTGAAAAAAAAATACCTTGTACATTGTGAACTGCAATACTCTGTATGCAAAAATACGAAAGAAGCTTGGACAGCCGCACTCCAAAAATGTTCCTTTAATTAAAAACGATCACAAAATAAACACGCCACAGCAAAAATTGGGACAAAAGCTAACGTTTCGCACTGTAGCTTCAGTACTTAGTCATAGGGGTTTTTTTTTTTTATCTTAATAGCTTCCTTTACCTTAATGCAGTGCTGTTTTCATGTCCTCATTGTTCGTTTTTTGCTCTCAAGTTGCTGTAATTCTTCTCTTATCTCCACACTTCCTGGTTGTCTGTGTCCTGATAACCACAGTCCTGGGAGCTTTCTCTCTGTGGTCACTAATCAAGGAGGTCTGATTACTGTGTGTCTAAAACCCCTCAGCACCAATCAGTTTCGTTTTCCAAACCATCACTGTCCTGTATTGGCTCAGTGGCTCTGTACAGCACAGGCAAGAAACAACATGCAAAAACGAAACTAGAAACTACAGGTACATTATATGTTTGATTTGTATCTATTTTTAATTGTTTTTAAAAGGAATCAGTTAACTATTTTGTCTCTATACCCAGTAAACAGTCATTTCAGCATAACATTTTTTTTTATTTACAACTCCTTTAAGGACTACTGGACTGTACTCCTGAATGCTGTACTCTGTACAGTAAGTTGTATGTTGTATATTTCTGAGTCCTGCAGTGTGTATGCTACGTTACATGCACGTTACCACTGAACTCTGCATGTTACATATTCCTTACCACTGCACGTTATACACTAGGATATACATTACATAATCCTGACTACTCTATATGCTGGGAGTGCAGCATTCAGGAGTGTGCAAAGTACACCACAATATACAGAATTCAGCAGTCAGAAGTATGTAATGTACAGCACAGCTGACACACTTCAGTGGTTCTGATTATGTAATATACAGCAGAGTGTAAGAGAGTTGTATTCAGGATAAAATAACATATAGAGCAGTATACAGGTGAAGTGTTCAGGAATATGCAACATACTGTACAACACAGCATATAGATTTCAGAAGTCTTTATTAGGTAACTAACAGTATACAATAAATATTTCTGATTATACAACTGTATGCTGCCTTGTGTAATATATACCTTTTACTGTTGTATCTTTCATAGTTATGGACACTGTACTCTGGGCGGTACATTACATATCCCGACTACTGCACTTGGTCCACTGGGCTGTTTATGACATACTTCTGACCGCTGCACTCTGTATATTATAAACACCTGACCCTTGCATTCTATATAATGTAATTAAATATTTGTGATTAAAGTATTCACTGTCTCATAAATTTCTGTTGCTAAGTAGACTTTGATTAATTTAACAAAGTGTTCCTTCAAGGTAGGCTCAGACCAATTGTTACCTCTATGTCTATATTTATTTGCAGAAAAGCATATGTAGTGGAAGAGTTCCCATTTAAAAAAAATGATGCTGTCTTATGTGTATCTGTGGCACAGTCAATAAAGCATATTTTTTGGGTATATACTGTAGACTGCAGGGACGTGCAGTGAGGTCAGTGACTGGTGAGGCACTAGCTAGTATTAGAGCCAGATACACACAGGTTATATACGCCATGAACATTAACAATAATCCTAGCACTAGACCTCCTCTGTTAAGCCCTGTACACATGATCGGTTTGTCCGATGAAAACAGACCATCCATCAGTAAAAAAAAATAGAACATGTTTTAAATTTTTCCTGTGGATAAAAAAACGATAGAAAAAAACGATTGTCTGTGTGGAAGTCCATCGGTCAAAAATCAATGCATGCTCAGAATCAAGTCGACGCATGCTCGGAAGCATTGAACTTAATTTTTTTCAGCACATCGTAGTGTCTTACGTCACCGCTTTTTGGCATGGTCGGATTTTTGATTGATGGTGAGTAGGCAAGACTGATGAAAGTCAGCTTCATCAGATATCCGATCGTGTGTACGAGGCTTAACTCTAAATAGGTAACCTCAGTGTTGCCAGTCGCCAGTATTTTTACTGGCAGCCAGTAAATAACAGGCACTTAACTCCTGCCAGTAAATGCCAGTAAGAGGCAAAGGTTGCCAGTAAAAAATACGGCTGTGAGGCATGGCTCAGAACTGGGCATGCGCAGCTCGGGTCTGGAGCCGGCCATTCAAGTGCCTGCTACAGTGTGTTCAGGTGGTACTGGTTGGGGGTCTGGCGGAGATGGTGCCTGAGAATGTCGTGTGATGTAATGGTGCAAGGGAGCCGAGCAGATCGCCCAGAGCCTCATTTGCGGATCTGCAGGACGGTAATGAGGCAAGCAGGGAGCGAGACTGTCAGTGTTGTTTGGACTGGAGGGGACTGAGAGGACCACCGGGGTGGGAGAGAAACTGTCACTGTGACTAAGGAGGGTACGTGTCAGTGATCTTTGCTGCTGTGCACTGCTTGCTGTCAGTTTCACTGTGAGGGTCCATTTCAAGTGTGCGTGCCGCCCATTCTAAATTCCTGCCCCTAAGTGCTCTCCCTGAGCCTCTTACTTACTATATTGAAAATAAAATAAGAAATATGCATTTTGCTTTAATATTTACCTTAAATCACATTGCTAATTGCATATTGTACAGTAATTATTTTAGCCTAAATTTCAAAAATTTGCACTTACAACTGTAATTTTGTAACTTTTGGAAATTCCAGTAAAAACCTGGCTGTGCCAGTATATTTTGGGTGTCGCGTCAGTAAATTTCAATCTAGTAGGTTGGCAACACTGGGTAACCTGTAAACATTTTTAAGGCAACGCCTATGGAGATTTTTAAGTACTGAAGTTTGGCGCCATTCCACAAGTGTGCGCAATTTTAAAGCGTGACATGTTAGGTATCTATTTACTCAGCCTAACATCATCTTTTATAATATACAAAAAAAAATCAGGTTAACTTTAGTGTTTTTTTTTTATTATTATTATTTATGAAACAGTTTATTTCCAAAAAAAATGCGTTTGAAAAATTGCTGCGCAAATACCATGTAACATAAAACGTTGCAATGACCACCATTTTATCCCCTAGGGTGTCTGCTAAAACAATATATATAATGTTTGGGGGTTCTGAGTAATTTTCTAGCAAATAATTATGATTTTTACATGTAGGAGAGAATTAGTGTCAGAATTAGCCTCGGTAGCAAGGGGATAATTACAATAAGTAAGTGTAACGGAATGGCCCGTGACAGACTGAGATATTCCTATGTCTAGGGTCACCTTATGTCCACTAGGGCCATAGGGTGACAAAGAATAATAATTCATATATTACAGAAGACATTAATAAGGGACATTAATAATAATTCATGTTTGCAGGATGTCTTCAAATATCAAAAGCTGTTAGCTATTCAATCTGGGCACACATGCTTTTGAAAGGTGTTAATTCAGGTCTACAAGACCAGAGTGAGTCATACCTTTGTATAATACGCTATTGAAATATCTTAAGGTGTTGGCTATTCACTGTAAAGACATTCCGTTGAAGGTGTTGATTGCGCCCACTCTCACAAGACTCTGCCATTGTGTGATAAAGCTGTCTAGATAACTTATTCAACTAGATGTCTGTGTTACTATTCAAGGTTAATTGAACACTATTGAAGATATGGTGCCGACAAGTCTACATGGTTAGCTTACCTGAATGCCTTTTAGAGTGTGATTGAAGCCCCCCATGGTGTGAAGGGGGGTGGAGACTACATTGTCCTGTGACTAACTGCATTATGCTTGAGACTGTATAAGAAGCTGAGAAAATACCAATAAATTGTCATATATTTGAAGCAAGTGCAGAGCTTGAGTCTCGTCTTGTTTATGGGAATGGATATGGATCGTGTATGCAGTATGGTCGCAGTGTGTCAGATAAGCTTGTCGTGGTTGGATGGAAGGTCGTAAGCGGTGGTGACCGTTACATTTGGTGGCACAGCAGTGGGATGATTCCATCATCAGAAGGACAGCTACAAGGACACATTACAATGGAGACGGTGGAGCAACAAGCTGAGGTGGTAAAGCTTTTACCCCCAGCTGAATCACTGGCAACAGAGCAGGGTGCGCCAAGCCTCTGCTCCCAACTAGCAGAAGAGGGGGACCCTGTGGTAGTGGATGGGACTGTGGTCTCCACTCACAGCAACCCAGCGGAAGAGCTGGCAACAGAACAGAGGGTCACGGACCTCTGCTCTCCACTAACGGAAGAGGGGGACCCTGTGGTGGCAGTTTGGAGCCATTTATTTGGGGTACAGTATGGATACCAGCATTGGAGGACTGGAACTACTGACGGACTTCGGAGTCAACCCGTTTGGGGTTACCACCTGTGTCCGTCTCCCACCGAAAGGGGAGAGATGTAACGGAATGGCCCGTGACAGACTGAGATATTCCTATGTCTAGGGTCACCTTATGTCCACTAGGGCCATAGGGTGACAAAGAATCATAATTTATATATTACAGAAGACATTAATAAGGGACATTAATAATAATTCATGTTTGCAGGATGTCTTCAAATATCAAAAGCTGTTAGCTATTCAATCTGGGCACACATGCTTTTGAAAGGTGTTAATTCAGGTCTACAAGACCAGAGTGAGTCATACCTTTGTATAATACGCTATTGAAATATCTTAAGGTGTTGGCTATTCACTGTAAAGACATTCCATTGAAGGTGTTGATTGCACCCACTCTCCCAAGACTCTGCCATTGTGTGATAAAGCTGTCTAGATAACTTATTCAACTAGATGTCTGTGTTACTATTCAAGGTTAATTGAACACTATTGAAGATACGGTGCCGACAAGTCTACATGGTTAGCTTACCTGAATGCCTTTTAGAGTGTGATTGAAGCCCCCCATGGTGTGAAGGGGGGTGGAGACTACATTGTCCTGTGACTAACTGCATTATGCTTGAGACTGTATAAGAAGCTGAGAAAATACCAATAAATTGTCATATCTTTGAAGCAAGTGCAGAGCTTGAGTCTCGTCTTGTTTATGGGAATGGATATGGATCGTGTATGCAGTATGGTCGCAGTGTGTCAGATAAGCTTGTCGTGGATGGATGGAAGGTCGTAAGCGGTGGTGACCGTTACAGTAAGTAATATACAAATAATTATTATATATTTAATTAATTATTATTATATATATAAATTTACTATATTTTCAAAAACTGTACTCAAGCAGGTGGCTTAACGGACAAATTACTGAAGTTTGAAGTTATAGTAGATAAGTAATTTCATAGTAAATAGATAAATAATATATATTTTGGGTGTCGCGTCAGTAAATTTCAATCTAGTAGGTTGGCAACACTGGGTAACCTGTAAACATTTTTAAGGCAACGCCTATGGAGATTTTTAAGTACTGAAGTTTGGCGCCATTCCACAAGTGTGCGCAATTTTAAAGCGTGACATGTTAGGTATCTATTTACTCAGCCTAACATCATCTTTTATAATATACAAAAAAAAATCAGGTTAACTTTAGTGTTTTTTTTTTATTATTATTATTATTATTATTATTTATGAAACAGTTTATTTCCAAAAAAAATGCGTTTGAAAAATTGCTGCGCAAATACCATGTAACATAAAACGTTGCAATGACCACCATTTTATCCCCTAGGGTGTCTGCTAAAACAATATATATAATGTTTGGGGGTTCTAGCAAATAATTATGATTTTTACATGTAGGAGAGAATTAGTGTCAGAATTAGCCTCGGTAGCAAGGGGATAATTACAATAAGTAAGTGTAACGGAATGGCCCGTGACAGACTGAGATATTCCTATGTCTAGGGTCACCTTATGTCCACTAGGGCCATAGGGTGACAAAGAATCATAATTCATATATTACAGAAGACATTAATAAGGGACATTAAGTATCACTGATACTCCAGCCTAACTCTACCTGAATCTGGCCCCAAGTTATTATCCTATAAATCAGGGGTCTCCAAACTTTTCAAACAAAGGGCCACTTTATTGTCCTTCAGACTTTAGGAGGGCCGGATTGTGACCAGTGGGGGAAAGAAAATGTCCTGGACCCAGCTCCAGTGAGAATAAATGTGGCCTTGGGGTTGGTGGTCAGTAGGAGGAGGAGGAGGGCCCCTATCAGTAGGAGGGGGAGTAGTAGGGCCCCTATCAGTAAGAGGAGGAGTAGGGCCACTATCAATAGGAGGAGGAGTAGGGCCCCTATCAGTAGGAGGAGGAGTAGGGCCCCCATCAGTAGGAGGAGGAGTAGGGCCCCTATCAGGAGGAGAAACTGTATCCCATCATTGATATTAGTAGAAGAAATAGTGCCCCCTTGTTGGTATCAGTGGGAGAAATAGTGCCCCAAGGGCCACATAAAGGCTAGCAAAGGGCCACATCTGGCCCTCGGGCCGTAGTTTGGAGACCCCTGCTATAAATGATATCATAATAATATATGATTTATCTTGTACCTTTTCGGCAGCAGCAGATTCTCATTCTCCCTCTGAACAGTGTGAGAAAAACATGGGACTGTGGGTAAATCTTATACACATAAACACACTTTTTTCTTCTAGTTAGGATGGCTGTGTGGGAGTATTTGACTTTAAGGCTGGGTTCACACCTAAAACAGTTACGGAATGCACAGGACGTATCAGGGCCGAATCTTTGCCTGAATTCGGCCCTGAAACTAAGCCAAACACACACAGTTTCTGTGCAAGCCGCTCCGCAGCCGCCCCAGAGATATGTGAACTGGCTCCATAGAGAGCCGGTCACATTTTCCTGTCATGCGAATTGGATGCAGGGAAACTGAATCCAATTCGCATAGGTGTGAACCCAGCCTCAGACAACTACCCCCTTCTATGACACTGCAGTGAGAGGCCAGACTCCACTACAGCATTTTTATTGGACAGCTTGGATCAATGGTGCTTTATCATTATAAAAACAGTGCTAAATGCGCCCTACTTTCTCAGCGCCACCCAGCGCTGAGGAGTTTTAAGGTTTTGATATCAATGATGAGAAAAATTATAGACAGTTGATATATTATATATAATGATGGGGAACTAAGCCCAAAATCACAATACTGAAATTAGCAGCCGCTTAAATTAAAAATTAGGAATGATAAACAAAAAATAAAAGAACAAAAATAGTCCAAATATATATTGCAGCAGCGCTTTTCGTTCTCACTGAAGGGAACAAACTTCTTTAAGAAATGGAATCATAAAGGAAAGGTCATGCCAATCTAATGAAAGAGAGTGTTCAAAAGGGGGGAAGGTTGTGCCCTGTAGATGACAAAGATGAAATGGATCCTCTCAGCAGTCCACAAACGTGACACCCAGTGACAACAGAAGACCCCTCTCGGGGGTGCGCTTACCACAATGATAAGTACAGATATCCTTCAACACCAGCAGATATCCTTTTCACCTTCTTAGAGTCTCCTTACCAAGCATATAGACCTGGGATCCACTCGTGTTCATAAAAGCATTAACAGAGAACACTACATAGCGTAATACTGTTTATCTTTTAATAAAAATAATGTTCCCCGTTCCCCCCTTCTTCATATATACGTACACAGTAAAAATGAGCAGAAGTGCAAATAACAGTGCTAATGCGAGGGATGTAGTTACCACCAGCCGTCCGTCCCTAACGAACACTACCGGATAAACCTCAGACAAGAGTGCACAACACTTCCGGATAATGCGATGAGTCACAGCCCTGACGTTTCGACCAACTCGGACGTCCTCAAAGGGTGTAGCTTCATCGCGTATGACTAGCCATTTAGCCAATAAGTAAGGTTCCATTGGTCCCGCCCCCCGGTCAGCAATCAATCAGGGGAGAGGGCTCGACATAGACAACATAACAGATGTCTGTCATAGACAATCAAGGGACATAGGCACTTCATTATATCAAATTAAATGCAGGTAAAAACACGGAAGTGTTCACCGGGGTACGGCTAACTCCACAAGCTGTCTGGTTAACCCTTAACACTCGTGTATGACAGTAACTCATCACGTAACTAAGGTTGGAAGAGAAGTAGTTGAACCTTAAATTGCATAGAGGGTTCTTTACTGTCAGAGTTAGAGCAGAACCTAACCAGCAAGCAGTGCAGCAAGACGCTCTCACCTTAGTCTGCTCACCCCAGGGATAGAGAGAGCAGGACGCTCTCAAACGAGTCGGCTCTCCCCAGGGTCAGTTCAGCTAGGCAGGGTCCTCCCACTGTGTGGCTCCTGGCTCCCAGACAGGCAGGGTTTCCACCCCCCTGTCACTGCTGTCCGCTCTCCTCGGACCTCTGTCGGTCAGCTCTCCTCCGGAGACTCACCACTTGGCTTTCCCCGGCTTCCCCTGGATTCCTCCTTCATCCCTTCTCCAGGGAAGCTAACAGGTAAGCCCGCGTTCTCAGGGCCATCCACTGGGACCGTTGGCGGCCGTCCTTTTCAGGACAAGCCGCTGTAACTACCCAAACACTACGGCTCTCCCCTGCTCCTTTTCCCCCTCTTCTGTACCCCCACATTACCATCACTATTCGAGGCATCCCCCCACCACTTCCCGGTCTCAATTTTCACCTTTATTGGTCGTTTCTCCAGACATCCGCGCCAACCTGTGGAGAGTCGCGGCGGCCGCGATCTAGGAAAGACCGCGGCTTCACCCGCAGCCTAGCAGCGCGCCGCTTCCCACACCCTGCAATCTCCGCCAAATTGCCCAGAAAACCCCCCCTACCCCAGAAGGACACCTTCTCTTCCCGGTTACCGATCCAGCCTTCCCCGGCATCACCGATCCACCCAACTGATAGCCCCCAGCCTGGATCCTGCTGCCTGATCAGCGGCCATCTTGCTACACCCAGCAACGAGGGTACCTTATATCCCCACTCCCCCCCTTTCTCAACACAAACAGAACTTGATCCAGGATTTCGCCCGATTGCCTCTCAAGGGGTCAGGAAGAAATTTTTTTGTCCCTGCCGCAGCATATTGGCACAGCACGACCAGGGTTTTTTTTTTGCCTTCCTCTGACCAAGCTAGGAGAAAGGATTCAGCTAATCTTCTCTCCATTGCCCTTGAAACCCCCCCCCCCCCCGGTGTTTGGTGACCATGGTTAATCTGCAATATTCTGCAGAAACCATTTGGGATCTGAGGCGATTCGCCGCAATACTACCAGCCATCACCAAAAAAGCCCTAAGAATTGAGCGACTATTGAGAATCGATCGACAATCGACTGTCAAAAATTTCAGCCATTTACTAGGGTTATCCAGATACCGATACTAGTATCGGTATCGGGACCGATACCGAGTATTTGCGGGAGTACTTGTACTCGCGCAAATGCTCCCGATACCTAAATAGAATACTTTTTTGTATTTATCAATATGTTCTGTGAAAATTCTTTGAGTTTTTTACTACTGCGTGACAAGAAAATAAAACATTTTTATTCATTTTTACTAATTTTTCTTCTTTTATAATGTCTTGAGTTAGAGTTCTTCATAATTCTAAAGAAAATATCCTTAGTCTGTATTGTGGTTTGAAAACTGTCACATGACATTTAAAAAAAGTATCGGTATTCGGTATCGGCGAGTACATGAAAAAAAGTATCGGTACTTGTACTCGATCCTAAAAAAGTGGTATCGGGACAACCCTACCATTTACCCCAGCCTAAGCACATATCATGTGCTTTGATCAACACAAGATCGTCAGTAAAACACTGACTAGAAATCTATGATTTCATTCTACAATACGATTTAGGCTGCCTCTTTATTACAGAAAGCTGGCTCACAGCCGACTGTAACACCATTCTAGGTGAACTGTTGCCAGAAAACTATTGTATTATAACCGTTCAAGCCCTTTTGGATCACATGCCTCCGGGTTCTCCTCAAGACGACCCCCCCACCGAACGGCATACAGCCTGCGATCTTCTCAGTAAGGTTGGGGACCCAGTCAGGGCCGGATTAACATAGGGGCTGTTGGAGCTGCAGCTCCAGGCCCCTTTCTCAAGATAGGCCCATTTGCCCCCCCAAAAAAATCTTAAAAAAATTAAAAAATCGACTTCGGGGGTTGTAGCTCGACAACCAAAGGTCACAGAAACCCCACATTTGGGGGGTAGGCAGTTGAAGACCTACCCCACAACCTGTCAGAAGCTACATACAGGGACCTTGAGCGGGGGGAGCGGCATGACGTGCGTTACGTGACGCGCGCGTGCGGAGGGAGGGACTAGCTCGCGACGCGACCGAGGCTAGGGGAAGGAGAGAGGACGAACACCGCACTCCGAGCGATCGATGGAGAACCGCCGTCATTTACGCAGCGTGAGAGGCTGCTACATGGAAGCGGGACGCCGGATGGCTCCTTCCCACCCCACCAGCGCATAACATCAGCGCGCCATCCCCATCTCTCCCGCACAACCACCGGGGCTGACGCGGACCGTGCAGGGATGGCTCGTCAGTGACCTGGCCGGATCCGTGAAAGGGGACAGCTCTGGTTTTCCCTCCCGAACCCCCCCCCCCCCATCATACCCAGAGGCCATAGTGCGGACCAGGTAACCCAGCTCCCGCCGTCTGCTATAGCAACTACGCATCAGAGACAGAATTGTGCTGAGAAGGGAAGCCCTCTGGTAAGAACATTCCAATTATTAATGTTTACTGTCTGATATGCATCTTCATCACGGACCTCTTTTCAACGCAATATATGCTCTGTAGTAAGTCTCCGTTTAAGTGCTGGGTAAAGGCTTCAGGGGAAACACCAGTTTCATCATAGGATCAATAGTATCAGCTCAATCGAACAGTGTAAAAAGAACTCACCTACTCCCAGGGGGAGGAAGGGGAGAGGGGCGGTCCGAGGAAGGCAGTCGGGTGCATTTCTGTTTTCCAACGGATGGGAGGTGAATGGCCATATATACGACCCGATACTAAGCCAGACCCGACAAACATAAAGTTAATGATTTCTCCTCTCCCTAAACCCCAAAGGAAATAGCTACTTACCCACCAGTCAGGAGGGGCGTTTTAGTGGTGAGCTCATAAACACCCTGAGCCCCCACACGTCCTAATCCATTCCCTCCTTGCTGAAAACCAACAACATTCTATAGGAGTACCGGGCCGCAATTAAATAATAAATATATGGTGACAGACCGTGTTTCCACTCCAAAGCGACCACGATACCGCCGGGCAAATAACATCTAACGGATCCTAGTCGTGATACCCCTTCCCCGGGTATAACAGGGCGGAAAAACTGGGGAAGCGCATTAGAGCTAGATCTAAGTATAATATGAGCAAGATAACCAGGGGCTCGGCCCCTAAAACCCCTAAAGACCCCCCAGTAACCTCTACCATTAGACAATACATGTCCCAGGGTGCTGGCATCAACAGCCCTGCGCACGAAAAGAAAACTGGTAAAACAGGCACCGCCAGAAAGGGTGGAGGGGGAGTACAGCAACAGTCTACAGATGTATCAATGGACGGAGATATAGAAACAAGCCACGGGGGGGAAGAACAGCACATGATCTCGATGGATGACCTAGATAGAATGCTAAGGAGACTGGAAGACACCATCAAAGAGGAAATCAAGGGCCTGAGAGTAGACATAAACCATGTCTTGCCGAGAGTAGAAGAAATAGAAAAAAATGTGGATAAAATAGACTCAGTGCTAGACCAATTAAAAAACCAAGTCCGGGAAATGAAGGTCAATCAAAGGAACTTACAATACCGCCTAGAGGACCAGGAGAACAGGCACCGTAGACAGAATTTGAGAATTAGATCTATTAAGGAAGTAAGGGGGGAAGATCTAAAAAACATCATGAACACTCTGTTCACCCCTCTACTGGAGGACAAGGTGGGGAAACCCCTTAAAATAGAGCGAGTCCATCGCCTAGGCAGACTCAAAGAGAACACGAGCGAACGACCAAGAGATGTAATCATAAGGTTCAGGCATTATGAAGACAAGGAGGAGATCTGGCAGAGACTAAGAGGAAAACCGCCTTTAATCTATAACGACTCTGAGATACAAATTTTTCCAGACCTGGCCTGGGAGACCCTAGCAAGGAGGAGACATCTAAAACCACTTACAGAGCAATTGAGGATCCACAATATCAAGTACCAGTGGGGCTTCCCGGCATGTTTACTGGCTCAAAAAGACGGGATTTCCGCTAAATTAACTTTCCCAGAAGATCTTCCCATCTTCTGCGACAAACTGGACTTACCTAAAATAGAAACCCCAGGATGGTCCGAATGAGCGGGGAGGGGGGGGGGAGGGTGGGGGAGGGGGGAGGGGAGTGGGGAAACCCCTAGCCCAGGCCAGCCTCCTGCCTAATAAAAATCAGGGCCAAGGCGAAGGAGAAGAGCCCTAGGCGGGAGAAGCTCGGGTTAGTGCCACCTCGACATCTCGATCTAGTGGGATGGGGCACGATGACCCCCACAGATCTGAGGCCTTAGATAGGCTGGGGAGGGGGGGGGTGGGGGGAGGTGGGATGGGCACCTAGAGAAGGGGGTTCGAGGGAGGGGTGGGGGAAGGGCGGGGGGAGGGAAGGCGGGGGTAAGGGGAAGGTGGCTCTCAGGGACTCCATAGCGCAACTTAGGACTGCCAGGGTTAAATGGCGGAGGTAAGGTTTTTATCCTATAACGTCAAGGGTTTGCACTCAAAGGGCAAAAGAATGCAGATCCTTGAGGAAATTAAACAATACAGAGCAGATGTGATCCTCATCCAGGAAACACACCTGACCCTGAACTCAAATATTAAACTTTACTCCCCCACATACCCCATCTGGTATTATGGCGATGCGATTACTAGCCGAGCTAGAGGGGTTGCTATCGGCTTCACCAGGGGGGTGGGTTTCTCCCTGATGGCAAGACTGGCAGACCCTGAGGGCAGGTTCTTATTCCTCAAAGGATCTATCGGAAACAGGGTTTATACACTAGTCAATATCTACGCCCCCAATCGACACCCCATAAAGTATTTATGCAAGATCCTGGACAAAATAAATACATTCGCTGAGGGCTATCTAATTCTTATGGGGGATTTAAATTTTGTCATAGATCCCAAGGAGGATAGCACCTGCCCGAGGAGAGATGTCAACAACTCGAATCTAAGGCGATTCACACAAAAAATGGGGGACGGCCAGGTGGTCGATGCCTGGAGGGCTTTCCACCCGGGGGAGCGGGACTATACGTTCTTCTCAACCCCTCATGGAACGTACTCCAGGATCGACTACGCATTGGTAGCTCACTGGTTGTTGGACTACATCTCTGAAATCAGCATAGGGATAATGACCATATCTGACCACGCCCCTATAATGATGAAAATCAAAACTGCAACTACAGATTTCAAGCGTATGCCCTGGCGATTAAATGACTATCTGATTAGAGATGACGAGGGAGTGGCGAGGGTCGGGATAGAACTAAAGCAATTCTTTGACATAAACGATACAGACGAAATCTCCATGGCAACCGTTTGGGAATCACATAAGGCCTATATCAGAGGGATTCTAATTAGGGAAGGCTCACGAAGGAAAAAGGAGAAAAATAAGCAGAGGGCAACACTGATCAGAGAAATAGCGGACCTAGAGAAAAGGCATAAAGACAGAGGGCAAAAAAATACATATCTTAAACTAATAATAAAGAGAAATGAACTTAAGGATATAATGGAAACAGAAACAAGGATTAAACTAAATAATATTACTAGGGAGAGATACGTGTGGGGAAACAAACCAAACAAATACCTTGCTAAAATGGCAAAAAAGAAAACTACTAGGAATTATATTGAAAAGATCAAGCGACAAAATGGGGAATTAGTATACGCAACTGCAGATATAGCTGACACTTTTAAAAAGTATTATGAAGAACTTTACGCGATACAAAGATCCGACGGGCAAGAAGCTGTAAGGGGACAAAAATTAAGGGCCTTTTTGGACAGAGCGAAACTACCCACAATCGAAGAGGGTTCACGCGCATACCTAGATAGGCCTATCACCGAAATAGAAATAAAAAATGCCCTCAAAAACATGACAGTCGATAAGAGTCCGGGCCCAGATGGGTTTACGGTCCTGTACTACAAGAGGTTCGGTGAAATCTTGATCCCCAGACTGTGTAGGTACTTTAATGGTCTGGGCATACAATATCAACTTAGCCTGGAGGCTTCAGCCGCTGCAGTGGCTATTATCCACAAAGAAGGAAAAGACAGATCCCTTTGTTCGGGATATAGACCTATATCCCTTCTGAATATCGATACTAAACTTTTCTCTAAGGTTTTGGCCGACCGTCTGAAGGGTGTAATGCAGGACCTGATCCATCCAGACCAAGTGGGGTTCATACCTAACAGGGAGGGAAAGGATAACGCCATAAGAGCCCTACTGTTGATGCAAAAGACCCAGACAGAGGAGATCCCCAGTCTATTCCTGTCAATTGATGCCGAGAAGGCCTTTGACAGGGTAGACTGGGGACTCATGACTCACACTCTTGACGCAGTGGGAATGGGGAACAGATTCTTAAACTGGACTAAGACATTATATCATCAGCCGACAGCAAGATGTAAGATTAATGGCACCCTATCAGATACCATAAAGTTGAGCAACGGGACAAGACAGGGGTGCCCCTTATCTCCCCTCCTTTTTATCTTGTCCCTTGAACCCCTCCTGTCCGTGATCAGAAATGACCCTGAAATCACAGGAATCCGGGTCGGTGAGGAAGAGCATAAGCTGTCCGCCTTTGCGGACGACATATTGTTCTATATCACCAACCCGGAAAAAACCATCCCCAAGATCCTTCTGACGTTAGAACAATACGGAGTAATTTCTAATTTCAAAATAAATACGACCAAATCAGAAATTTTAAACATTAATCTCAATAAAAACCAAGTCAGACGGGTAAAGGAGATCTCCCCCTTTCCTTGGCAAAAAGAACTTAACTACCTGGGGATTAAGCTGGCAAATACAGAAAGGAAGATCTACAAGATCAACTTCATTTCTTTATTAAATGAAATTAAAGGTGAACTAACAAAAATGAAAAATAAACCCATCTCTTGGATGGGCAGAATAAATATCCTAAAGATGATATATATTCCTAAAATACTATATAAATTTCAGCTATTACCAATCCCTCTACCCTCTCAATATCTGAATAAATTAAACTCTGTGGCAATGAACTTCATCTGGAAAAACAAAAAGTATAGAATCTCCCTATTAAACTTGAAACAGGACAAACTGGAGGGAGGCTTGGCTGTCCCAGACATTAAAGGTTACTATAAGGCGGCAGTACTCTCCCGAGCAGTAGAATGGGCTAGAGATAAAAATGAGAAAAGGTGGGTCCAAATCGAGAAATCCCTAACCCAGAACCAACTAAGTAAAATTCTATGGATCCCCACACAAAAACGACCACTGCAGCACAAACTACTAAAACTCACAAAAAGTACTTTGAGAATGTGGGACAGGGCCCTGACATTCATTAAAATTCCACTTAATTCTCCACTTATGAATTTAAAAAATAACCCATATTTTGCACCGGGTGAAGAAAAAATCGGAGGGAAGTGGATTAAAAAAGATACGGTATATCTAGGGGATGTTATCAAGGGAGGTGAATTGATGACCTTCGAGGATTTGAAACTAAGGGTAGACACATGGAACTTAGATTTTTGGCACTATTCACAAATCAAACACTTCACTGGGAAGCTTCCACAGCCTTTGCGAGCGGGGACGGAGCTGACTCCCTTGGAAAGGCTGTGCACTACTGGTAACACTAGGGGCACGATATCTAAGCTATATAAAATACTCACTAAGATAGGAGCACGAGGTGCTACACCACTAGTAGAAAAATGGGAAAAGGAATTAGGGATAGATAGAGGGAATAACTCGATTAATAGGATAATGCATCTGACCCACGCCTCCGCAATCGATACCTCGATGGCGGAGATGAATTACAAATGTATCTCCGGATGGTACCTCACCCCTGTACAAATGAGTAAGTACAAAAAAGATCAGTCAGCGGACTGCTGGAGGGGGTGCGGTGAGAGAGGCACAATGGCCCATCTTTGGTGGACATGCCCCATAATCAAAAAGTACTGGGCCTCGGTATTGTCGTTTATAAACGAGATTACGGGAGTCAAATTGAAGTTAGATCCGTGGACCTGCCTTTTCCATTGTAATGAGGAAGGAGTGAAGAGATATAAACGATCGCTACTCCCGCACCTTCTGAATGCAGCTAAAAAGATGATTCCAATGAAATGGCAGGAAAGGGAAGGCCCACGGATCTGGGAGTGGATAGAAGCTGTGGACCAAATACACAGGATGGAGGAACTGAAAGACTCTGCCACGGGAATGAATAATGACTACTGCTCCAAATGGAGCAAGTGGGGACTTTTTAAGACAACATGGAACTTCGTAGAGGGACAGAGGAGGTAGAGGGAGTTGGCTGTAAATGAAATGTATGGTAGGGGCCCTGAGACGTTATCTCTTTCAACATACCCAAATTTTCTTCTTTTCCTAGTGGCAAATAGAGAATATAGGGGGGGTCCCGGGAGCCACCTAGGGCAAGGGGGGAGGGGGGAGGGGTCTTCGGGGGGGGGGGGTGGAAAAATTTTCTTTGTATCTCTTGATGAAGACAAGGAAGGGAAAAAAAAAAAAAAAAAAAAAAAAAAAAAAATTTTTCCGCAAAGGTTAATAATCTAGCGATACAAGCACAGCCTTAAAACGATTCACAAATGATGCAACCGCTAGTAGAGACGATTGAAGCCTCAAGCATGAGCGGGTCTCACATGTATGGTATGAGCTGATGTGAAAAAAAAAAAAAAGAAGCTACATACAGAGCGGCCATTATAAATACAAGCTGACACACTGCAGCAGACTGAGAAAAAGAATCATCATTTGTTTTTTGCTAGAAAATTACTCTCTGGTGGTCTTTGCACTTTTTATGTTGTACAGTATAGAGTTGCACGATTCTGGCTAAAATAACAACTGCAATTTTTTTGCTTAGAAGATAGATCACGATTCTCTCACGAAAAAAATGGGCTAACTTTACTGTTTTGTTTTTATGGTTTTTATTATCAATTGAAGTAGGCAAATGCAGTGTGACATAAAATATTGCAGCAATTGCCATTGTTGTCTCTGCTAAAATATATATAATGTTTGGCAGTTCCAAGTAATTTTCTGGCAAAAAATATTGCTTTTTTTAAACAAGTGTTGGACTTTAAGGCCTCGTACACACGAGCGAACAGATTTGTCTGCTGGGATTTTGGTTTGCTCGCGTGTACACATGAGCAAACCAAAATCCCCGCCAGCAGACGGCGCGCTGACGTGTCGGTGACGTGGCGGTGACGTTGACGCCGCCACGTCACCGCACCAGGAAGTAAAACACTTCCGCGCATGCGCCGAATCCATTCGGCGGCGGTGCGGCGGAGGTGCGGGACGACATGTCTGCTGGTAAGTGTACTAACCAGCAGACATGTCGGGCGGACACATTCCCACCCGATAGATTTCAAAGCATGCTTTGAAATCTGTCGGGTGGACAAATCTGTCCGCTAGCCCATACACACGATCGGAGATGTCTGCTGAAACGGTCCATCGGACCGTTTTCAGCGGACAAATTCGATCGTGTGTACGCGGCCTAAGAGTCGGTTCACACTGGGGCGACACGACTTCCAGCACAACTTTCAGAAGCAACTTCAACACGACTTGAGCATGAACCACAGGGCGATCTGGGGCGATTTACAACACGACTTGAAGTCCTTTTCAGGTCAAGAGACATTCCAGTGGCCAACAAAACAACAATCCGCTCTGGGAGAGGGAAGGGGAGGGAGGGGTTTGCCTGAGAAATGTATGTTATCTTGCTGAAAGGTCGCTTCAATTAAAACAGTGATCAGACTTGGAAGCGACTTCCATTGAAATCAATGGGTACAAATCGCTTAGAAGTCTGATTGAAGTAGTACAGGAACCTCTTCTGAAGTCGGAGCGACATGAGTAGTGTGTATTAACACCGCTCCCATTCACTTACATTGCTTTTCTGGACAGCACGACTTGGGATGACTTGAGACGACTTCAAGTCGGATCCCAAGTCGCCCCAGTGTGAACCGACTCTAAGTGGTTACATTTCTTGCAACTTACAGAAGTTTGATCTAAGAAGGAAGTTGGTTACAATGTTTCATGTTGTTACAAACTTGGCAGACTGCCTGGATTTTTTCTTTACACACACACACACAGAAGTTTATCCCTTTGATCTAAGAAGAAAGCGTTAGTTACAATGTTTCCTGCTAAGAACTTGACAGACTGCCCAGATATTTTCTTTTGACAGCTGAACGTCTCTCCACTTGTTATATGAAAGAATCAGCAAACTCTGCATTGGAGATTGTCAGGGGGGTTGAGATCACAATTTTTTAACGATTAATTGTGCAGCTCTAGCATGGTATTTGCGCAGCAATTTTTCAAACATGTTATTTTTTTTGGAAATAAACTGTTTCATTGATTAAAAAAAAAACACTAAAGTTAGCACGATTTTTTTTGGTACTGTATCCTAAGCGATGCTTTAAAAATGTTTTAGGTTACAGAGGAGGTCTAGTGCTAGAATTATTGCTCTCGCTCTAACGATCACGACGTATGTAACCTGTGTGTATCTGGCTCTGATACTAGCCAGTGCCTACCCAGCCACTGACTGGTATCTCTCCCCAGCCTGTCCCCACACACCCTCTCATCTGCTGACCTGTGGATGGGGGAATCACTCCTGTAGTGTTATTGTGTTCTACCAGTGAGTACAATTATCAGTGTTGCTAACTATAGCTGGCAGCACTGATTATTTTGGTAAAAACAGGCTGGTTGTACTCAAGTCGATTAATAGATTGACTTGTGTAAAAAAACAGCGAGCCCATACATAGATCGACTATGGCTGGTCTCTGCATAATTGGTGTAATTTCAATCCATGTATGACCCGCTTAACCACTACGCAGTCCCTAAACATCCTTCCACTCCTGTACATAGTGCTCACTGTCATACTCTCCAAACTCCTCTCCTGTACATAGTGACCACTGTCATACCCCCCACACTCCTCTCCTGTACATAGTGCCTGCTGTCATACACTTCTCTCCTGTACATAGTGCCCACTGTCGCATCCTCCACACTCCTCTCCTATACATAGTGCCCACTATCATACCGTCCCCATTCCTCTCCTGTACATACTGCCCACTGTCATACCCTCCACACTCCTTTCCTGTTGTCATGGACAGCCTGGTCCATCAGTGGGCACATCGGCGCGCACGGGCGCGCGCATGCGCGGTAGCGGCGCTCGCATGCGCGGGAGCGGCACATCGGCGCGCGCGGGCGCGCGCATTCGCGGCACCATAGTGCGCACGGGAGCGCGCACCAGCGGCGGCGGCGCGCGTGCACGTGGGGACGCCGTTCTGGCGCCAAATCCAGCTTTAAAAGGGATCTGATCCCTGTGCTTCTTGCTGTCCTGTCTACAGCGTCTCGGTGAGCTACCTGCATCTGTTACCCTGATTGAACCTGATCCTGACTACCCGGCTTGTACCTGTTAACCTGTCTGCTGCCTGCCCTGACCTCGGCTTGTTTGACTACCCCTTTGGCTTATCCTCTGTACTTCTGCTGCCCGCCTGCTGATTGACCCGGACTGAATCTGACCCGCCTGTACCAACTCTACCTTCTCCTGAACCCCTAGCCTGCCGGAGGACTTACCTGCAGAGACTTGTTCCAGTCGGTACTACGGGACACCTCCCCCGCTTCTGCTGTAACTCCTGCTTCCAGCTGCTCGACAGTGAGCCTTGGATCATCAGCCTGCACCAGCCCTGCAACGTGTTTCCAGGAACTACTGACCCAGCTCACGGGCCCAGCACTCGCCAGTACCAGGCGCTTGTGCGACTCTGTAGTCCCGATCCTCCTGTCTGCACTATCAGGGGTCCCGGGACCAGAGAAGCAAGGGCTGCCGCTCCCTGCACGCCGGGCTTGTACCACCAGGTACGTGACAGTACAGCACAGCCATGACCGAGCCCACGCAGGGAGTGGATCCAATGCAAGAACTATGCCGGCACCTTGACGGCCTGACCCAAGCCGTCCGAACCTTACAAGAGGGTTACACCAGACTGGAGAACCGAGTCCAGGCCTTGTCCGCTCCAGCTGCTACCTCCGCCACGTCAGGCACGTCTGCTTCACCCTCCGTAATTATGCTGCCGCCTGAGCCTAAGGTTCCCATGCCGGAAAGATTCACTGGGGAGCGAAGCAAGTATCGTGCGTTCCAGAACGCCTGCAAACTCTATTTCGCACTCCAACCACGGACTTTCTCCCTGGAAGCCACCAAAGTGGGATTTGTTATTTCACTTCTGTCCGGAGAGCCACAAGCTTGGGCTCACCGCCTGTTGGAGCAGAAAGATGCGTCCCTTGACAACTTGACTACTTTCTTCCAAGCCATGTCCCTACTGTACGAGGACCCTCACCAAACGGCCACTGCAGAAGCTGCCTTACATGCCCTCCAACAGGGACGCAGACCAGCGGAGGATTACGTATCCGAATTCCGTAGATGGAGTTCGGATACGAACTGGAACGACGCGGCCCTTTGCTACCAGTTCCGCCTGGGACTTTCTGAACCATTGAAGGATGAACTTGCTAGGGTGGGTGTCCCTGGAACCCTGGATGCCCTGATCAACCTAACGATCCAGATCGATAGGCGCTTAAGAGAGCGCAGGACTGAAAGGGCCACTGGTCCGTCTCGCCCCACCTGGATGATGCCGCGAGTACCTACTTTCTCGAACCCAGCTCCGCCTGCCCCCACGCCTCCGCTGTCTCATGACCTCTCTGAACCAATGCAACTAGGACTCCTTCGTCCCACTCTGACACCTGAAGAACGCCAGCGACGCCGGCTCAACAATCTGTGCCTGTATTGTGGAGGGTCCGGACACTATGTGAGGTCTTGCCCAGTAAAGATCCGTAAGTGCCTGTCCATGTCTACTGTTCGTACACCTATTGGATCACCCAACCCTACTCACCTGGCTATTTCCGTTCTCTTTCAGCTACCAGAAGGGAACATCCAGGCCAGCGCTATCCTTGATTCGGGAGCATGTAGCTGCTTCTTGGACAGGACTTTTGCCACCAGACACCAGATCCCTCTTCGCTCTAGAGCTTCAGGACTTTCCGTGTACTTAGCGGACGGATCAATCTTGAGATCTGGACCGGTCACCCAAGAAACCCAGCCACTAGCCACAACTATTGCCGGAACCCACCACAAATTACTATCCTTAGATGTGATTGAGTCCCCGCTGTTCCCCATCATTCTGGGCATGTCGTGGCTTCACGCCCACAACCCTCAAATCAATTGGGTCACGGGGGAGATTAACTTCAAATCTCCTTACTGCCTGGAACATTGTCTGCAAGTGCCACCATCAGCCCCCTCTCTGCTCTGTATGGATTCTGATGCGGAGGCCCGTCAAGCCGTCCCAGAGACTTACCACGGCTTTCTAGACGTTTTCAGCAAAAAGGGAGCTGAGACCCTTCCGCCACACAGGGCCTACGACTGTCCCATCGAACTTCTCCCGGGAGCAGAGATCCCCTTCGGCAGGATCTTCCCTCTATCGGAGCTCGAACTGGAAGCCCTAAAGACTTATTTAGATGACAGTCTCCGGAATGGGTTTATCCGCCCGTCCACTTCACCTGCAGGAGCGGGTATCTTCTTTGTTCAAAAGAAGGACCTCTCTCTCCGCCCCTGTGTGGACTATCGGGAACTTAATAAAGTAACTATCAAAAACCGGTACCCGCTTCCCTTGGTACCCGAATTGTTCCAACGACTAGGGTCTGCAGTAATTTTCACTAAACTGGATCTTCGTGGGGCCTATAACCTTGGGCCAGATTCACGTATTCCAGAGCATCTTTGCTCTGGAGTAACGCTTCTGATTTGCGTTGCGCTGCCGAATTTTTAGGAGCAAGTGCTGTCATTCACGAAGCACTTGCTCCTAAAGTTGCGGCAGCGCATCGCAAATGAGCCGGCGGAATTCAAATGTCGCGGGTACGGGGCGTGTAGTATGCTAACTACGCGCGATCCCGCCGCCGACGTACTGCGCATGCGTCGAGTGTCAAAACATCCCCGTGCGCATGCTCCAAAATCTGTGAATGAACGTCAATGACGTCACATTCCCATTCATGACCGTTTTACGCAAGCGACGTTTTTTTTTTTTTTCCCGACGCGATGACGACGCCTATACCTAACATAGGATACTCCAACCCCATGTAGGTATATCTATGCGCCGCGTATCCCGTCCGGAAACGTCGTAACGTCACTGCGTCGCGCCGGATTTCGATCGTGAATTGCCGATTTCCGCTCATTAACATATTTTTTGAGCGTAAATCGGCGGGAACGCCCCCGGCGCCATTTTTAAGTTGAAGTAACGATGCGATGGCGAAACTCAGTTACGCTCATCGCATCGGAACTTCAACCCGGCGTTTCTTGTTTTCTGGTTACAGAAAACAGAAACGCCGGCTCAAAGCCACTGTTACGCTGGCGGATCACTCGATCCGCCAGCGTAACCTTTCATGAATCTGGCCCCTTGTGCGTATCAGGGACGGAGACGAGTGGAAGACCGCTTTTCGCACACGCTTCGGGCACTTTGAATATTTGGTCATGCCCTTTGGCCTCTGTAACGCCCCGGCCACCTTCCAGCACTTTGTAAACGATATCTTCAGGGATTATCTGGACCTCTTCGTTATCGTTTACTTAGATGACATCCTCATCTTTTCTCCTTCTTTGGAAAGACACCGGGAGCACGTCAAGAAGGTGCTCAGACGGCTTCGGATTCACGGACTCTATGCTAAACGGGAGAAGTGTGAATTCGAACAGTCAAGCATACAGTTTCTGGGACTCATAATTTCAGTAGAAGGTATTCAGATGGATCCCCAGAAGGTTTCCGCAATTCTTGATTGGCCAGCACCCACAGACAAGAAGGGCATTCAGCGCTTCGTTGGCTTTGTCAACTTTTATAGGAAATTTATCAGGGGCTTCTCTACCATCATTTCCCCGATTACCAACCTTACTAAACAGACTGTCCGGTTTCGTTGGTCACCAGAAGCCCAATCGGCCTTTGAAACTCTTAAAGGACTGTTCACCTCCGCATCTGTCCTCAGACATCCTGACGCGAGTCTGCCTTATATTTTGGAAGTTGACGCATCCGAAACAGCGGTAGGGGCAGTTCTTTCACAAAGACAGGGTCCTAAGGCCCTCTTACACCCTGTTGCCTTCTTCTCCCGCAAGCTATCAGACGCAGAAAGAAATTATGATGTAGGGGACCGAGAACTATTAGCTATCAAGGCCGCTCTGGAAGAATGGCGGTACCTCTTGGAAGGCGCAGCGCACCCGATCTTGATCTTTACCGATCATAAAAATCTTGAGTATTTGAAGGCCGCCAAGAGATTGAAGCCGCGCCAGGCCAGGTGGGCACTATTCTTTACTAGATTCTCGTTCCATATCACATACAGGCCGGGGTCGAAGAACATCAAGCCTGATGCCCTTTCACGCATGTACGGGGATTCGGAGATCCATGCCTCCCCGGATACCATTCTGTCATCAGGAAACTTTCTGTTACTGCAAGAAGATCTGCTAGCCCAAATCAGGCAAGCCTCGTCCGGAAATACTTCCTTACTCGGCTCGGATTTACAACTCAAAGATGGCCTACTGTGGCACCAAGACAAAATCTTTGTGCCGGAGGACCTACGGGTCAAGGTCTTGAACGTGTGCCACGATCATGAGCTGGCAGGTCATTTTGGAGTGCACAAGACATCCGAACTCCTACAACGCACGTTTTGGTGGCCCCAACTTTCAAAGGACTGCAGGAAATATGTGGAGTCTTGCATCACCTGTATTCGGAACAAAGGAGGCAATTCAAGAGCCTGGGGGTTACTTAAACCACTGCCAGTACCAGAGAAGCCATGGAGGATGATCTCCATGGACTTCATCGTGGAGCTTCCTCCTTCAGAGTGCTTTACTACTATCTTTGTGGTAGTGGACAGACTGACAAAGATGGCACACTTTCTACCCATGAAAGGCACACCCTCGGCCCCGGAGACGGCCAAGGTGTTTAATAAAGAAATTGTAAGGCTCCACGGCATCCCGGCAAATATTGTGTCTGATCGAGGAGTGCAGTTTACTTCCGGATTCTGGAGGGCTCTCTGTGGATCCCTCAAGATCGGCCTGTCCTTCTCGTCGGCTTATCACCCGCAGTCTAACGGCCAGACGGAAAGAACAAACCAGACTCTGGAGCAATACCTGCGTTGTTTCTCCTCCTTCTCTCATGAAGACTGGGTATCCCTGTTGCCGTTGGCTGAATTTGCGTACAATAACTCTGTTCACTCAGCCACAAAACAGTCTCCGTTTTACGCGAATTATGGCTTCCACCCGCTGTTCATGTCCAATTCCGTCCCAGAGTGTTCGGTACCTGCCGTCCAGGAAACACTGCATTTTTTCAACACAAACAATAAGATCTTACAGGAGACAATGACCAAAACCCAGGAGTACAACAAAGAAGTATTTGACAGGAAGAGGAGAGGAGAACTTAATTTGGAACCTGGAAACCAAGTATGGCTGTCTACCACGAACCTGAAACTTGCCTGCCCGTCCAAGAAATTGGGTCCCAGATTTGTAGGCCCCTTCCCAGTTAAGAGAAAAATTAATAACGTAGCCTACGAACTGGAATTACCTGAGACATTCCGCATTCACCCGGTCTTCCATGTCGCCCTCCTCAAGCCTGACGTTTCTGACCCTTTTCCTGGCCGGAACACTGGGCCCCCTGAACCAGTACTAATTGACGGAGAAGAGGAGTTCGAAGTCGAGTCCATCCTGGACTGCAGAAAGAGGCGCAACCAGGTTCAGTACTTAGTGAAATGGAGAGGTTATGGGCCTGAAGACAACTCGTGGGAGCCAGAGTGTAATATACACGCGGAGAAGTTGATCCAGTCTTTCAAAGACGCCCATCCACTCAAGTTGGCCCAGTTGGGCATCCGGAGGCTGCCCCTTGGGGGGGGGCAATGTCATGGACAGCCTGGTCCATCAGTGGGCACATCGGCGCGCACGGGCGCGCGCATGCGCGGGATCGGCACATCGGCGCGCGCGCATTCGCGGCACCATAGCGCGCACGGGAGCGCGCACCAGCGGCAGCAGCGCGCGTGCACGTGGGGACGCCGTTCTGGCGCCAAATCCAGCTTTAAAAGGGATCTGATCCCTGTGCTTCTTGCTGTCCTGTCTACAGCGTCTCGGTGAGCTACCCGCATCTGTTACCCTGATTGAACCTGATCCTGACTACCCGGCTTGTACCTGTTAACCTGTCTGCTGCCTGCCCTGACCTCGGCTTGTTTGACTACCCCTTTGGCTTATCCTCTGTACTTCTGCTGCCCGCCTGCTGATTGACCCGGTGTCACGTACCTGGTACAGAGCAGAGCCTGACGTGCGGGAGTGGCCACTCTTGCTCCCCTGACTCCGGAACCCCTGGTAGTGTGGACAGGAAGCGCTGGAGTTCAGGGTCGCACTAGCGCCTGGCGGGGATGCTGTGCAGGAACTGCGGAGGTCTCCTGTAGTCTCAGGAAGGTGTCAGAGGAGCTGGAACAGCAGGTCCGTAGACAGCGGGAGCTGGATACAGGTGACCCGGATCAGCAGGTAGACTGGGTTCAGGCGCTTGGTGCAGCTGGCTGGAACAGGCGGCAGGAGGGAGGTGTTCTGTAGTGCTGGGCGCTGATCGCTGGAGTAGTTAGCCAGAGGAAGGTGTACTGTAGTACGGATGCAGGTAGGGTCAGGCAGGCCGGGTCGGATTCAGTCAGACGGATCAGGTTCGTGGATAGAGCAATAGCGGAGTCGTAGTCCAGGCCAGGTCAGCAGCAGGCGGGCAACAATCAGTTAAAGGGTAAGGCAGAGGCAGCGTCAGACAGGCCGGAGGTCAGGGCAGGCGGAGATCAGAAGGGTCAGAGACGAGCCGGGATCACGGGAACAGACGTCAACAGGTAACAGGTCTCAGATGGGCAACAGGAACGCTAACGATCGGGCAGCAAGAGGCTGTAGGATGAGCCCCCTAAAATAGCCTGGATTGGCGCCAAAATGGCGTCAGCACGTGCCCGCGCGCCGCTCCTGCGATTGCGCGTGCACGTGCGCGTGCGCGTGCACGTGCGCGCGCGCGCCGATTTGCCGCGAATTCGCGCTCCCGGCGCCCCCGTGCGCGCCGTAGTGCCGCTAGCGCCACCTGGTGGTCGACCACGTTCATGACACCCGGACTGAATCTGACCCGCCTGTACCAACTCTACCTTCTCCTGAACCCCTAGCCTGCCGGAGGACTTACCTGCAGAGACTTGTTCCAGTCGGTACTACGGGACACCTCCCCCGCTTCTGCTGTAACTCCTGCTTCCAGTTGCCCGACAGTGAGCCTTGGATCATCAGCCTGCACCAGCCCTGCAACGTGTTTCCAGGAACTACTGACCCAGCCCACGGGCCCAGCACTCGCCAGTACCAGGCGCTTGTGCGACTCTGTAGTCCCGATCCTCCTGTCTGCACTATCAGGGGTCCCGGGACCAGAGAAGCAAGGGCTGTCGCTCCCTGCACGCCGGGCTCGTACCACCAGGTACGTGACACCTGTACATACTGCCCCATCATATACTCCACACTTCTCTCTGGTACATACTACCCTTTGTCATACCCCCACACTCCTCCTGTATATACTGCCCACTGTCATACCCTTCACACTCCTCTCCTGTACATACTGCCCACTGTCATACCCTTCACAGTCCTCTACTGTACATAGTACCTGCTGTCATACACTTCTCTCCTGTACATACCGCCCACTGTCATACGCTCCACACTTCTCTCCTGTACATACTGCTCACTGTAATCCCCTCCACACTCCTCTCCTGTACATAGTGCCCACTGTTAGACCCTCCACATTCCTCTCCTGTACATAGTGCCCACTGTCGCACCCTCCACACTCCTCTCCTGTACATAGTGCCCACTGTTAGACCCTCCACATTCCTTCTCCTGTACATAGTGCTCACTGTCGCACCCTCCACACTCCTCTCCTGTACATAGTGCCCACTGTCACACCCTCCACACTCCTCTCCTGTACATACTGATCACTGTCATACCCTCCACACTCCTTTCCTATACATAGTGCTCACTGTCATACTCTCCACACTCCTCTCCTGTACATACTGTTCACTGTCATACACTGTCTATACACTTATGCACTGCCCAAGGGCCACTGGGTCAGTAGGGGGCCCCATGAAAGGTTTCTGGGGTCCTATGATATTAAAGCGGTAGTAAACTTTCCTGACATTACAAATTTTTAGAGGTCCTGGGGTAGGTTATGCCACAATGTACAAGTATGCACAGCATATTAGCACATTAGGGTACACTTACATTTTCAGACAGGGCCCTCCATTGCTGCACTGTGATTCCCACGCATTTATTTATTATTTATAAAAGGCCCTTATCAACATCTGGATGGGTCTCCATGGAGCAGGCAGCTCTGGTCAGGTGGGCCATGCGGGCGGGGTTTGTGGATCCGCGCATCCTGAAGGTGGATGCCGCACCTGGAACGTGGACCCCGCGCAGAGTAGAAGAACCGACCCAGAACACGCGGCAGCTGCCACAGATATACCCCTCCCCAGCATGCCCAGCGAGGGAAAAACTCCTCTAATTGGCTGCTGGGGAAAAGTGGCTCTGTCAGAACCCCTCTAGCGCCAACTGTCGCCCATGGGTGTAATCACACCCCTGGGTCACAGACTGACCTACAGGACAGTTCTGAAATAGCAGCAGCCTGCAATTTGACAAATTATGAATGGGAGAAAAATAACTCTCCCATTCACCCACTAACTTTAGCGTAGTGCCCGTATTGAAAGTAAGGGGGAGCTACAAGGGTATTTATGGGGCAGACGCCATTGGTTCTGGGTCTTCTTCGCCATACACCCCTAGGAATTCCGAAGAGCCACGAGGTAAAAATGTGCCACCCCAAACAAACCAGAAGCTTGTCCGGGGGTAGTGATATATATATTATATATATATACAGTGCAGAAAATAAGTATTTGAACACCCTGCTATTTTGCAAGTTCTCCCACTTGGAAATCATGGAGGGGTCTGAAATTGTTATCGTAGGTGCATGTCCACTGTGAGAGACATAATCCAAAAAAAAAAAATCCAGAAATCACAATTTATGATTTTTTAACTATTTATTTGTATGATACAGCTGCAAAGAAGTATTTGAACACCTGTCTATCAGCTAGAATTCTGACCCTCAAAGACCTGTTAGTCTGCCTTTAAAATGTCCACCTCCACTCCATTTATTATCCTAAATTAGATGCACCTGTTTGAGGTCATTAGCTGCATAAAGACACCTGTCCACCCCATACAATCAGTAAGAATCCAACTACTAACATGGCCAAGACCAAAGAGCTGTCCAAAGACACTAGAGGCAAAATTGTACACCTCCGCAAGGCTGGAAAGGGCTACGGGGAAATTGCCAAGCAGCTTGGTGAAAAAAGGTCCACTGTTGGAGCAATCATTAGAAAATGGAAGAAGCTAAATATGACTGTCAATCTCCCTCGGACTGGGGCTCCATGCAAAATCTCACCTCGTGGGGTCTCAATGATCCTAAGAAAGGTGAGAAATCAGCCCAGGACTACACGGGAGGAGCTGGTCAATGACCTGAAAAGAGCTGGGACCACTGTTTCCAAGGTTACTGTTGGTAATACACTAAGACGTCTTGGTTTGAAATCATGCATGGCACGGAAGGTTCCCCTGCTTAAACCAGCACATGTCAAGGCCCGTCTTAAGTTTGCCAATGACCATTTGGATGATCCAGAGGAGTCATGGGAGAAAGTCATGTGGTCAGATGAGACCAAAATAGAACTTTTTGGTCATAATTCTACTAACCGTGTTTGGAGGAAGAAGAATGATGAGTACCATCCCAAGATCACCATCCCTACTGTGAAGCATGGGGGTGGTAGCATCATGCTTTGGGGGTGTTTTTCTGCACATGGGACAGGGCGACTGCACTGTATTAAGGAGAGGATGACCGGGGCCATGTATTGCGAGATTTTGGGCAACAACCTCCTTCCCTCAGTTAGAGATTTGAAGATGGGTCGAGGCTGGGTCTTCCAACATGACAAGGACCCGAAGCACACAGCCAGGATGACCAAGGAGTGGCTCTGTAAGAAGCATATCAAGGTTCTGGCCAGTCTCCAGACCTAAACCCAATAGAGAATCTTTGGAGGGAGCTCAAACTCCGTGTTTCTCAGCGACAGCCCAGAAACCTGACTGATCTAGAGAAGATCTGTGTGGAGGAGTGGGCCAAAATCCCTCCTCCAGTGTGTGCAAACCTGGTGAAAAACTACAAGAAACGTTTCACCTCTGTAATTGCAAACAAAGGCTACTGTACCAAATATTAACATTGATTTTCTCAGGTGTTCAAATACTTATTTGCAGCTGTATCATACAAATAAATAGTTAAAAAAATCATACATTGTGATTTCTGGAATTTTTTTTTTGGATTATGTCTCTCACAGTGGACATGCACCTACGATGACAATTTCAGACCCCTCCATGATTTCCAAGTGGGAGAACTTGCAAAATAGCAGGGTGTTCAAATACTTATTTTCCGCACTGTATATGGCTTAAATATGCCAAAATAACTTTCTTCCCCCGCACATATTTGTTCAGTCTTTAAAACATTTCTAGCTCATCTAAGACGGTCTTTCAGTAACTATAAGCATTAATTGTTAGTTTGCCAGACCATCATCCACTGCAGCAGACTTCCACATTTTGTGAGACTAATATTCAGTGGCGTACTTGGCAGATTTGAAACCTGGAGCACATTATTTATAAACACCCTCCTGACATTTATACTGTATGTGCTCTATATGTCAAAATTATTTTCAGTGACAATCATAAAATCAAATCATTATCAACAATGGGCAGAAAAATAGAAATAGTAAAGATTTTATTTTATTTTTTACTTGAACCTGTATGTGTGTTTGTGTATGTATACATATATATATGTATATATATATATATATATATATATATATATATATTAAAAACAATATTATTTATGTCAGTAAAAAACTAAACTAAACACCCCTTCTAGGAGCAGATCTCTGCCCTACTACAAGAAATCTCCCACACCAACAAGGCATTGGCTCTTCTCAGGCCGTGTACACACATACGAGAACCTCGTCGGGCTAAACTCATCGTTCCGCCCGACGAGGTTCTCGGCCGGCCGTCGAGTTCGACGACCAGGCTGTCGAAAAAGGCATCGAGCCATTAGTCCCGATGGCCCATCGAGGAAATAGAGAACCTGCTCTCTATTTTGGCTTGACGCCTCGCTCGACAGTTTTCTCGGCGAAAACGTACACACGATCGAGCTTCTCGGCAGAATATGGATCCCAGCGAGCTTCTCGCTGGATTCTGCCGAGAAGCTCGGACGTGTGTACGGGGCCTCAGACTTGAACTCCACACTTGGCTAACCAAGCACCACCCAATCATTACACATCCTAATTGCAGTGCGATTATCCCTGGCACGCTGCTGGAAAAACCCTAAACCTTCCATACTACAAACTGTCATCACAAATGATCGCTGCATGATGGAATTCCTATTTGCCAAATCATATCTAACTCTACCTAGATTCTTCAAACACTGGATCCCTTGCCTAAGGGACCCCAGATCAGTATCACTCATCTGACCCCACCACAACTGCTGGGACAACTCCCCACTCCCGCTATGCCAGTGGTTCTCAACCGTTCTAGTGCCGTGAACCCTTGATAAAGTTTTCCAAGTTGTGGGGACCTCTAACAGTAAAATTATTTTCGTAACGTTGGCAGTGCTGTGTTTTGGCCTAGACCAACAAGGCCCAGGCCTAGGGCAGCACTTTGTTGGGGGCGGCAAAAAATCTGTGACTATGACTAGATACAGGTAACCCCCGCAGCACTAATTCAGCAACCACCCTCAATAAAAATGTCTCCTCTCCAGCAAAAATCTTGCAACAATTTTACGCAGGTAAACACACCCCATTGTGCCCCCTGCATACCTCTGCATCCCCCAATATCTATTTGTAACTACTTTGTACCCCCTCTCGACAACTGGTCCCCTGGACCCCTTAACATTACACAGACCCCTCCCCCCCACAGCTCGGGACCCCTGCACATTACACAACCCCCCTCTTCCACCTCTGGACTCCTTTACATAACACAACCGTCTGGACCCCTTTACATTACATAGCACCCTGCACCTCTGGACCCCTTTACATTACACAATCCCCTGCACCTCTGGACCCCTTTACACTACGCAACCCCCGGCACCTCTGGATGGACCCCTTTCCTTTACACAACCCCCTGCACCTCTGGAATCCTTTACATTACACAACCCCCTGCACATTACCTCCCTCACAGCTCTGGACCCCCTGCACATTACACCCTCACAGCTCTGGACCCCCTGCACATTACCCCCTCTCACAGCTCTGGACCCCCTGCACATTACCCCCTCTCACAGCTCTGGACCCCCTGCACATTACCCCCTCTCACAGCTATGCACCCCTGCACATTACCCCCTCACAGCCCTGGACCCCCTGCACATTACCCCCCTCACAGCTCTGGACCCCCTGCATGTTATACAGCTCTGCCCATTCCTACCTTACTCTGCACTTTTGTATTCACACGATAATGATTGGTTGTTAGGACCACCTAGCAACCAATCACCTGCTACTCCCCAAGCATTTCCTGTTCCCTATTAAGCACTGCCCCCCTCTCCTGCTGTACAAGACAGCAAGAGACAGTGTTTTCTTTCTCCTGCTTTGGTGGCCGGTCATTCGTGTCACTCGGGTAGCGGTACAGTCTGCACCCGACCTGGGCACCCCCGCACCCTGTCATAGCTGGGCTCTCCCTGCGCTGTTAGGTTGTCACATCACCGCTGAGTTACCAAGCCCGCCCCGTTATGACTGTTTCATACAGGGGAGGATGGGGGCACCGCCTGACACCCCCCCCCAGTGTGTAGATGGAGCACTCCTGAGGTGGACCTAGGGGGCGAGATGCAAATCAACCACCACCAAGTGTGTTGAAGTAACCTAATTAAACACACTGTTACTGCATTACCACAACACACAGTAAAACATTAAATGGCCTGCTGTGTGTTGAGTGCCGCCATTCATATTGAATGGCATCCCAATGCACCCTGTAAGTGCACCATATACACAAATGCATTTTTAAAACACCGCACAGCACAGATATGAACTGTCTGTATGCTTTGTTGCTCTACAGTCAACAAAGCAGAACAGGTGTGTTAAAACATCAGTTTGGTGCATTGACAGCAAATTAAACATGAACACTACGGGGTAGATTTACAAAAATGTGGAGCACACAGATTCTGGTGCAGCTGTGCATGGCAGCCAGTTTCAGCTTGTTCAATTAAAGTAGTTGTTAAGCCACTGTAACCTGTTTGCACCATCAGCCCTGCCTCCTATTGTAGTGTTCCCCTTAGTGTATGATTTATAGAAATGCTGCAAATACTTCATTTCAGAGACAAGATTGCGATCACATGACCGGCTGGATCTTTCCTTTTTCTGCAGTGGGCAGGGCCGAGATTCCCCCACTTACGTCAGTGGGGAGGAGAGGAGGAGAGATCTGGCCAGTCATGTGATTGTGATATCTGCTCTGAATGCAGTATTTATTTTTATAAATCATACACAGAGGAGGATACTACAATAGGAGGCAGAGCGGATGGTGCATACATGTTAGTGTTATTCAAGCAGCAGGAGGGGGAGGCACTGTCACAAGCAGGGAGGGGGCGGAGGACACAGGAGCAGAGAGGAGACAGAGAGCAGGCTGTGGATGATGGAGGCACGTAACTGACCTAGGTGTCTGGTCTCAGCAGCCATGATACACCCTGGTCAGTTTACAGAGGGGAGGGTAGAAACTGTTAGGATCAGCCAGGTTTTTTAGGTATTACAGGGCGCCAAATGACACAGGACAAGCACGGTGTCATATAACATGCTTTAAAGGAGCAGGATTCATTTTATTTATTATTTAAGCTTTGGCAATAAAACCTGGGAGCTGATTAGTTTCTATGCACCAGATTTTGCACTCTAGTTTTACTAAATAACCCCCACTGTGTAACAGGACTATGCCCAGTTGCTTATACAGTAAATGTTAGCAAGCCATTAGCTTTTGGTAATGACTCTACATCCAATAATGATTCTGCATCATAAATGAATGCTGAGGTTATTTAGCTAAAATTCCAAGTATGAACTGGCATACTCAGACACATAAATCTGTCAAAAGCCAGCACTGGTAAACTGTTACAAGTCTGTTAATGCTTGAATGTTTTGTGAAGTTTTATTGCAGCTTTTAAAAATATACAAAACATTATTACATATTCATATGGTGGGAATTACAATGTGAGTCATATAAACAGAAACACATTGAAAATGCAACATTTTGACTATGTTCTTTTTAGAGGAATGAGAGGACATAACGCTAACAATATACCTCCTACCATAACATATAACTAAATCTGGGATCACAGATTATATTTAGGCCGCGTACACACGATCAGACATGTCCGATGAAACATGTCCGATGGACCGTTTTCATCGGACCACGCTGAAGTGGTCTGTTGGTCTGATGTGCGTTCACACCATCGAACCAAAATCCCCTCGGACCAGAACGCAGTGACGTAGAACACAACGACGTGATGAAAAAACGAAGTTCAATGCTTCCAAGCATGCGTCGGCTTGATTCTGAGCATGCGCAGGATTTTGGTCCGATGATGTTGTGTACTAACCATCGAACATGTCCGACGGACAGGTTTCCAGCGGACAGGTTTCTAAGCATGTTTTGAAACTTTTGTCCGCTGGAAAACGGTCCGATAGGCCGTACACACAATCGAACATGTCCGCTGAAACTGGTCTGCGGACCAGTTTTAGCGGACATGTTCGATCGTGTGTACGCGGCCTTAGACATATTCATATAACATGTATAAATTGGTATGGATTTTCACTACTCTGAAAAAGTTTTAGGTACGTGTGGAAAATGCTCTAAAGGGAGGATGCTTTACCACTTCAGCCCCGGAAGGACTTGCCGCCTTAACCACTTAACCACTTAAGACCCGGACCTTTAGTCAGCTAAAGGACCCCGGCCAGGTTTTGCGATTCGGCACTGCGTCGCTTTAACAGACAATTGCGCGGTCGTGCGACGTGGCTCCCAAACAAAATTGGTGTCCTTTTTTTCCAACTAATAGAGCTTTCTTTTTGTGATATTTGATCACCTCTGCGTTTTTTTTTTGTTTTTTTTTTGCGCTATAAACAAAAATAGAGCGACAATTTTGAAAAAAATGCAATATTTTTTACTTTTTGCAATAATAAATATCCCCCAAAAATATATAAGAAAATATTTTTTTTCCCTCAGTTTAGGCCTATACATATTCTACCTAAAATGCATGCCTGTGGTACTATTACTTATGGGATACATGAGGTGCCGTTTTTACTGATTATTTTATGTAGCTTTATAGATTTAAGTTTTATGTTCACCTTGTCTTTCACCTCCTGAGAGCCTATTGCCTCAAGCCAGAGGTCTGGTGCAAGTCACCTGCATTTTATATTTAATTTATAATATTTTATTCTTATTACCATATTAACCACTTAAAGACCCCCGCACGCACATATACGGCCACAACATGGCTCGTACAGGCACAAGGGCGTAAATTTACGTCCCCGCCTGAGTGCGGTTCGGGGGTCCCATCGGGACCCCCTCCGCGGCGTGCGGGGGTCTCCCTACCTCTGGGAGCGATCCGGGATCTGCGGGCGGATGTCCGTGTTTTCCGCCCCCCCCGCGATCGCTCCCAGCCAATGGGAGCGCGCTCCCAGCCTGTCACTTCCTCCTCCTGTGTTTACACAGGAAGGAGGAAATGATGTATTCTCTCATCGCAGCGCTGTTTCCCAGCGCTGCTGATGAGAGAAGACATCACAAGTAAGTGTGCACCAACACAACACTGACACACACTCACATAGGCATATTAACCCCTTGTGATCGCCCCCCCCACCCCCCTGTCACAGTGTTACTGAATGCAGTGATTTAATCACTGCATTTAGTGTCAGTGTGACAGGCACTGTAAAAAACAGTTAGTGTTAGGTTCAGGATAGCCCCCCCACCCCCCTAATAAAGTTTTAACCCCCTGATCACCGCCCTAGTTAACCCTTTCACTCCCTATTGCCAGCGTCACTAAGCGATCATTTTTCTGATCGCTGTATTAGTGTCGCTGTTCCCGCTAGGTAGCTATTTTTTTTTATTGCGATTTTTTTTTTTTACTAAAGACATGTGGCTAAATAAATTTTGGCCTAAATGTTTGACTAAAATTTAGTTTATTTGATTTTTTTTTAACAAAAAGTAAAAAATAGTGTTTTTTTTTCAAAAATGTCGCTCTATTTTTGTATATAGCGCAAAAAATAAAAATCGCAGAGGTGATCAAATACCACCAAAAGAAAGCTCTATTTGTGGGAAGAAAAGGACGCAAATTTTGTTTGGGAGCCACGTCGCACGACCGCGCAATTGTCTGTTAAAGCGACGCAGTGCCGAATCGCAAAAACACCTTGGGTCATTTACCAGCGTATTGGTCCGGGTCTTAAGTGGTTAACCACTTGCCTACTGTGCACCTACACCCCCTTCCTGCCCAGACAAAATGTAGCTTTCGGCACTGCGTCGCTTTAACTGACAATTGCGCGGTCGTGTGATGTGGCTCCCAAACAAAATTGATGTCCTTTTTTTCCCCACAAATAGAGCTTTCTTTTGGTGGTATTTGATCGCCCGTGCGGTTTTTATTTTTTGCGCTATAAACAAAAAAAGAGCGACAATTTTGAAAAAAGACACAATATTTTTTGCTTTTTGCTATAATAAATATCCCATTAAAAAAAAAAAAAAAATGTATCTCAGTTTAGGCCGATACGTATTCTTCTACATATTTTTGGTAAAAAAAAAAAAAAAAAATCGCAATAACCGTATAGTCAGGTTTGCGCAAAAGTTATATTGCCTACAAAATAGGGGACATAATTATGATTTTTTTTTTTTTTTTTTTTTTACTAGGAATGCCGGCGATCTGCGATTATTTTTTCGGATTGGGACATTATAGCGGACACATCGGACACTTTTGACACATTTTTGGGACCATTTACATTTATACAGTGAACAATGCTATAAATATGCATTGATAACTGTATAAATGTAACTGGCAGGGAAGGGGTTAACCACTAGGGGGCGGGGAAGGGGTTAAATGTGTATACTAGGTGTGTTCTTACTGTAGGGGAAGGGGGGTGACTGGGGGAGGTGAGCGATTGTGTCCCTATGTACAAGGGACACAACCGGTCTCCTCTCTCCCTGACAGGGACGTGCAGCTCTGTGTTTACACACAGATCTCCACGTCCCTGCTCAGTTACTCGGCAATCGCGTGTGCCCGGCGGCCATCGCGGCCGCTGGGCACAGGCACGGGCTTCTCAGTGACGCGACAGGTGCGCGTGCGCCACCTAGCCGATTTCAATGACATCACGTCATATGACGTCCTGTCAGGAACAGAGCGTTACCCGCCCGCCGTCAAATGACGGCGGGCGGGTAGCAAGTGGTTAAAGTGTCATGTCCCATTCTTTCCCCATAATGTGGGTTTCTTTCTCCCTTTAGTATTTCAGACTTATTTTAAGCGATCTGGTTTCACCTCCGCTGGTGTCGTTTTGTCATAGCTTAACAGGCTTTTAGTGTTGCATTCAGCCGTCTATACTCCCTATGGGAAAGAGACCCAGGCAACATGGCGATCACTGCAGCCTAGTGAGATCACATATGGACAGCGGGCCACGGGAAAATGGCCGACAAGCGTCCATGAATGCAGACATATACACAGCCCCTTTTCTTTCTGTTTATCAACTAGGTTGTATTAGCAGTCGCCCTGTTTTACCATCTGGTCCCACGGCCAGCCATGCCTTTGTTTTAAGCAAATTTGCCCATCTTCCCATACGGAAGATGTTCTGTAGTAGAATAACAACAAAATCTGACATTGCACCATATGGACAGTGGGCCACAAGAAAATGGCTGACCAGCATCCAGTATTAAAGACACCTAAGTGGCCTATTTAAGATCCTCATTCCTACCTAGTGCCATCCCCTAAAGAAGTCACGTGGCGTGACGAGACGCGTAGGGACCCAGGAGCACTAGAGCCTACACGTCAAACGCAGGGAGACGAGCGTGCTGCTCGTTTGGTTTGTTTATGTGCTCGGTGATATCGATGTACATGTGAGTTTTTATACCTATTAAATACCCATTTTACTGCGGTACTGTGCTTTGGCTTCCCTTTCTTTTTTGGTTACCTATATTTCTGAGGAGTCATCCATCTGAGAGAACATCCAGGACCACTTACGAACTCACTGTTCGTTGGAGATAGGCTCACCTTAAATAGCCTTCATGTGAGTGCATGTCCGTGTGATTTATTATGTGGTAGCAGTGCCCTTACTATCCTGTGCCATGATTCCCTTTGTTTGATGTCTCTTCCATGTGTATCTGACGCTGAGCCTATATACGTTACTGCCATTAGGAACCACCATCTTGGAGTTTATTTGGCTATCCGTGCCATAGCCGGGAGTCATCCATCTGAGTGTCAGCTTATCGGATAGTGGAGGAGCATCAAAGAGAACATCCAGGACCACTTACAAACTCGCTGTTCATTGGAGATAGGCCCACCTTACATAGCCTCCATGTGAGTGCATGTCTGTGTGATCTATTATGTGGTAGCAGTGCCCTTACTATCCTGTGCCATGATTCCCTTTGTTTGATGTCTCTTCCATGTGTATCTGACTCTGAGCCTATATACGTTACTGCCATTGGGAACCACCATCTTGGAGTTTATTTGGCTATCCGTGCCATAGCCGGGAGGTGAGCAGTTAGAGAGCACCAGAGGTGTTTGTCACTGAAGTTTTTCCTTGGCACCATACTTTTCTGGATTCCGGTTCTTTCAAGAGCACCCATCAGAGACTTTTTTTCCTTAATATTGACTTTTCCGTTCACCTTGTATTTATATAATGTATACTTCATATTTAGTAATTTGCTTTGGTTTATCACTTACGATTTATCACCTACGATCTATTTGTGGTATATATACGCTTTTGTTTTTCACTTTTGTATTTCCATTTTTTAGGTTGGTACACCCATATGTTTATTGTCATGTGTTGCACTTAGTATTTGTGTTCACACGTTCATTCACCCACGCCCACTGATTCAGTCGTGTATCCCCAGACTGTGTCTGCCCCTTTCCCACTCCCACCTTATCACAGTGCTGACACCACCCCTCTCCAACTTTTGCTTTATTTTTTCTGTTAAGGACAGATTTTGGGTGTTTGCAGCAGTGTCCCTTCACCACCTCCCTCGGTAGCGCAGGAGCCCTTCCATATACGTATTCTTCTACCTATTTTAGGTATAAAAAATTGCAATGAGTGTTTATCGGTTGGTTTGCACAAAATTTATAGCGTTTACAAAATAGGTGATAGTTTTATTGCATTTTTATTATTATTTATTTTTTTACTACTAATGGCGGCGATCAGTGTTTTTTTTAATTTATTTTATTTTTCTGACTGCGACATTATGGCGGACACTTCGGACAATTTTGTCATTTTCACAGCAAAAAATGCATTGTTTATTGTGAAAATGACATTTGCAGTTTGGAAGTTAACCACAAGGGGGCGCTGAAGGGGTTATGTGTGACCTAATGTGTGTGTACAACTGTAGGGGGGTGTGGCTGTAGGTGTGACATCATTGATTGTGTATCCCTATAAAAGTGATCACGCGATCGATGACGCCGCCACAGTGAAGAACGGGAAAGCCATGTTTACACACGGCTCTCCCCGTTCTTCAGCTCCGGGGACTAATCGCCGGACCGGGTCGCAATAAAAATCACTGATTGCCGCTATTACTAATAAAAAATGCCATAAAACTATCCCCTATTTTATAGACACTATAACATTTGCGCAAACCAATTAAACGCTTTATTGCGTTTTATTTTTATTTATTTTTTACCAAAAATATGTAGAATAATACGTATTAGCCTAAACCAAGGATTTTTTTTTTTTAATCTATATTTTGGGGTTATTTATTTTAGCAAAAAGTAAAAAATATTGCATTTTTTTTTCTTCAAAATTGTCGCTCTATTTTTGTTCCTAGCGCAAAAAATAAAAACCACAGAGGTGATCAAATACCACCAAAAGAAAGCTCTATTTGCGGGTAACAAAATTACGTCAATTTTGTTTGGGAGCCACGTCGCACGACAGCGCAATTGTCAGTTAAAGCGAAGCAGTGCCGAATCGCAAAAAGTGCTCTTGTCTTTGGGCAGCCAAATGGTGGACTTGGGCTAATCCAAAGTGAAGTGGATGTGGTGTGTGAGCTAGGGACCACAGTGGTGTGCATGCGTGCATTGTCCGTGTGTCATGATGAATGTGTGTGTTTAACGTGCAAAGATGCCTACCGCAAGGCACCTCCTGACTGCTCTTCCCTCAGCAGACAGTGTCTCCTTGTTCAGGGGGGGACTGTGTGGTTGGGGGGTCAGGTCATCACATATGTCAATCTCCAGGCCCTTTCTCATGGCGTAGTTGTGCAGCACACAACATGCACCAATGATCTGGCACACAAAGTTTGGGGAATACAAGAGGGCCCCCCCGGACGTATCCAGGCATCGGAAACGGGACTTCACAAGGCCAAATGTTTGCTCCACCACTGCACAGGTGCGTATGTGTGCATCATTGTATTTTCTCTCTCCTCTGGTTTGGGGATCCCGGTATGGAGTCATGAGGGGCCCAAGTGCATATGCCGAATCACCTGGAAGGGAAAAGACAGGAGGATGTTAGCTGTGCATGTGCCCCTTGTGATGTCTGCATCATGGGGTCGGACAGTCATGCCTGACTCCCACGTCACTCACCAACCAGCCAGCTGTCTCTGTACACGTTCTGTTTGAATTATGTTGGGATGTTGCTTTGACGGTATATGTAGCTGTTGTGGCTGGCCCGGGGGTGTGTGGCACGGACGTGCCATATAAGGCATTTGGCATCGGCTATCACCTGTACGTTGATGGAATGCCACTGCTTACGATTGCGGTATATGTGCTCTGTGGCACGGGGGGGGGGGGGCGTAGTGCCACATGTGTGCAATTAATGGCCCCAATGGAATCCTGCAATTCTGTAGAAATCCTGCATTGCCTTCTGCCGCAGATGCTCATGGGTGGGTTTGATGATGTGGTGGGACATGCGTGTGTGGATTGCGGGGACAACCTAGTGCACACATCTGCTCATGGTGGATTGGGATATCCCAGCCACAACTCCAGTTGTACGTTGGAACGAACCATTGGCGAGGAAATGGAGTGTAGCCAGTACCTTAACCAGTGGCTGCACTGCATGTGAGCATTGTGTCTTGCTGGTGAGGTCATCATGCAGGGCTGTGGCTAATTCCAGGATGGCATCAGGGCTGAATCTGAAGATGCGATACACCTCCGTTTCCCCCATGCCAAAGACGTTAATGTGCATTCGGTATATCCTCTCCTATGCCCTCCTCCGTGCCTGTGGACACAGTAGTAATGCTATGACCACGGCTTCCCCTGGCATGTTGGCATACAGATGTGTTGTCCTGCAAGTGTGGTTGGTCAGCTCATCCCTAACGGTGCTGCTGGAGCTGCTCTCCAGCTGACCTGTGCACGTCTGCTGCTGAGTTACCCTTGCTTTATGAGAGGTAACTTTTCGCTGGACTTACAGCTTACACGCACCACGCGTAGACTGCGCCGGGCGCACGTATGTTCACTAATCTGCGTATCTCCCTCATTTGCATATTTGAATAGAAAATCAATGGGAGCGCCAGATGCGTCCAGCGTAAATATACGCCCACGATACGCTGACGTAGGAAAGTTACGTCGGTCGGAAGAAGCCTATTTTCAGGCGTATCTTTTTCTGTGTGTACGGCGCACAGATACGACGGCGCACATTTTGACTTACGTGGCGCATCTCGAGATACGTCGGCGTAAGTCCTACCTGAATCTGGCCCATAACATGCAAAGCAAGGTAGTTCAAGCCATGATTTGTCATAAATGTGATGATTATGACTTACAGCTTATAAAAACCCCAAATCCACAATCTCAGAAAATTAGAATATTGTGAAAAGGTGCAATATTCTAGGCTAAAAGTGTCCCATTCTAATCAGGTAATTAAGCATTAACACATGCAAAGGGTTCCTGAGCCTTTAAATGGTCTCTCAGTCTGGTTCAGTAGGAATCACAATCATGGTAAAGACTGCTGACTAAGGATGAGCCGAACACCAGAACTTGCGAACAGGCAAAACATTTGTTTGAACGTGCGAACACAGTTAAAGTCTATGGGACACGAACATGAAAATTCAAAAGTGCTAATTTTAAAGGCCTGGGGGAGGTCTGTGGTATGCCTGTAAAGTGGCACATTTTTCCTGTGTTTAGAACAGTCCCTGCAGCAAAATGTCATTTCTAAAATGTAATTTCCCGACAAAATGTCCTAATTTTAAAGGCTCATATGCAAGTTATAGTCATAAAAATTGTATCAATGCAAACAAACGTTTTAAAAATGGCAATTTTTTCAGGAGCTGTGATTTTAATAATGCTTAAAGTGAAACAATAAAAGTGAAATATTCCTTTAAATTTTGTACCCGGGGGGTGTCTATAGTATGCCTGTAAAAGTGTTTAGAAAAATGCAGCAAAATTACATTTCTAAAGGAAAAAAGTCATTTTTTTTATAATGAATTGTCGAGTCCTGCAATACAGATAAAAGTCATTGAAAATAATGGCATAGGGAAACACCCCGCCAAAATAAAAAAAAATGGCATTGAGGTCCTCCCAACAATCCATACCAGACCCTTATCCGAGCATGCAACCTGGCAGGCCACAGAAAAAGAGGGGGGTGAGAGCGCCCCCTTCCTGAACAGTACCGGGCCACATGCCCTCAATATTTTTTTTATTCCTCCCATAGACTTTTAAAGGGTGTTCTGTGGCTTTCAAATTTGCCACAAACACTGCAAATTGTCCGCTATTCGACAAACAGGCGAACGCCTAACGTTCGACTCAAACATCAGGCTCATCCCTACTGCTGACCTGACATTTGTGCAGAAAATCATCATTGACACCCTCCATAAGGAGGAAAAGGCTCAAAGGGTAATTGCAAAAAAGTTGGATGTTCCCAAAGTGCTGTATCAAAGCAAATTAATAGAAGGTTATGTGAAAGGGAAAAGTGTAGAAGAAAAAGGCGCACAAGCAGCAGGGATGACCACAGCCTGGCAAGGATTGTCAGGAAAAGGCCATTCAAACATGTTGGGGACTCACAAGGAGTAGACTGAAGTTAGTGCATCAAGAGCCACCACACACAGACGGATCCTGGACATTTAAATGTCGTATTCCTCAAGCCACTCCTGAACAACAATGTCAGAAGTGTCTTACCTGGGCTGGAGAAAAACAGACCTGGTCTGTTGCTCAGTGGTTCAAAGTCCTCTTCCACTTGGAATTCACGCATCTCTCTGTGGATGAGAGAGCTCTTAGGAGAAGGGAGAGATTGTGCCTTTATTGTGGCCAGGCTGGTCACTTTTTTAAGTCTTGTCCTACCTGTCCAGGGAACAACCAAACCTTGAGGTCTTGTCACGGACAGACCTTAGGTGGCGTTCTTTGATCTCCAATTATGCAGAAGGATAAGCCCCTGGTTTCAGTTACCCTTTCTTGGGCTGAGACGTCCTTCCTGCCGGAGGAGTACCGCAATCTTAGAGAGAGGAGAGAGGCCCTGGATCCACCTGTCTTTGGATTTCATTGTGGAGTTGCTCAACTCCCAGGGCAACACAGTTATCCTTATGGTGGTTTACTGCTTCTCGAAAATGTCTCATTGTATTCTACTTAAGAAGTTGCCCACTTCTAAGGAACTGGATCCATTTTTGCTTGGGAGATCTTTTGCATACATGGGCTAACCAAGGTGATTGTCTCAGATATGGGTAGACAGTTTGGGCCAGATTCAGGTAGATTGGCGCATCTTTAGACGGCCGTAGCGTATCGAATATACGATATGCCGACGAGGCGCAGAGCAGCTAGCACACTATTCACAATGGAAATGCTCCCAACGTTGCGCTGGCGTAACGTAATTTAGTTTGGCGTAAGGCAGCGTAAGTGTAAGTGGGTGTGACCTTATGCAAATGATGGTCCGAGCGTGGTGCAATGCTTTACGCCCGGCGTATCTAAAATGGCACATGCGCAGTGACATGGTTTGCGCCCCTATGCGCATGCCGGCACAACTTACTGGGATACGCCGGCCCACCGGCTTACGCCGAGCGCATAAATACGCCTAGACATGCGCCTGTCCGGGGCAAAAGTACATCCTGCTTGTTTCCCCCCCTGAAGCAAGGTACTTTTGCTGGGCGATGGCCGAAGCTGGAAATGGAGGCAAGGAGAGGAGGAAGAGGATCTTTTCAACGGAGGAGAGGGCCATTATTGTTGCTGGAATGGCCAAATATGACAAGTTCCTCCATGGAGCTGAAAGTTCCCAGACCAGCAAGGCACGGAAGAGGGAGATTCTTGAGGAGATCACCCTTCAAGTCAATATCGTTGGGCATGAGACCAGGAAGCCCGACGATATTTCTAAAAAAATAAATGACCTGAGACGTCGGGTCCGTGATAAGCTGGCGCTTATGAGGAGGCACGACAGGGGCACTGGAGGAGGACCAGCCACATCTAGTCGATTGACGGATGAGGAGGAGGTCATCGCCTGCAGCGGGAGCAGGTGGAGGGCATCAAGGGTTTTGACTCTGGTGACCAGGCCTTGAGTACAGGTAAGTGTGTTTTATCTCCTATCCGGTGTGTAGCATGTGAGGGGGTGGAAGGGAACATGTGTCAAGTGTGTGGGTCCACCAACATGTGAATGTGAATGTTTTGTGTCATCCACAGATCTTCTGGAGGGATCTGGGCCGTCGTCGGCTGCTGGGCGACCCACGGCCTCCCCAGAGGAGTGTGCCCACACCTCTCCTCTAGAGGAAGTGGTGGAGGAGCATGGGGACCTGGAGGAAGTTTTGTACCTCATGGAGGATCCCATCATCCCTGTGCCCTCCCAACTCTCCTCCCCCATCAGGGGAAGCCCCTCACCCTCCTCCCCCATCAGGGCTAGCCACTCACCCTCCTCCATCATCAGGGAAAGCCCCTCAAGAGCCTCCCCGTACACACGGCCCCAAGCCTCTCCTGCCCCCAGGAAGGCTACCCGCAAAACCAGGGGTGTTCCTGGGGCCATCCAGGAAACTCTGGCCAGGCATCAGGCCCACCAGACCCGCCATATGGGTGCTGTCGCCGTGGAGATGCATCATGTGGCAGACAGCCTGGCATCCACGGCCCAGATAAACGACAGCATCCAAGATGTGAGTTGCAACTGTGCTGCTGTGGTCACCTGCCTAGGGGAGCTGCAGGCCACAACTGCAGGCCTTGTGGCAGAAGTCAAGAGCCTGGCAGTGGCTGTACAGGCGAACACTGCTGCCATCGAGGCGGAGGGGAGGCAGACAAGGCTTCTGCAGGCGGAGACCAATGTGGTCCTCACCCGCATTGCCCTGGCATTGGAGGGCAGGCAGCCAGCCAGGGAGAGACCAGGGGATGTTCCTCCACCTGCTGATGCCCCACCCCCCCACTCGAAGCTCCCAGCAGACAGTTAAGGAGCCGGAGTCGTGGCACCAGGCTTGGCCCACGACAGGGCAATTGATTGCCTGATTTTTTTTTTCATATTAGCTGAGGTTATGAGCGTTTTATTTTGTTTTATTAGCTCAGGTTATGAGCGTTTTATTTTGTAGTGTATGCACACGGTCAGTAGTGCAGGCTACAGTGTGACTGGTGTGTGAGTGTGGGTGGCATTCCTGCCAGCAAGGTGTGTCACCCTGGGTCATCGGGGAGAAGTTATCCCCACGGCTGTGTGAACGGCTGTGTTTCATCATTCTGATACTGTCAGGGACCTGCCAGTAGGCTCCGGCGAGCACGCATGCGCACACATACTAATGGCCAGAATCGGCATTAGTCATCTGTTCCTGTGCGCAGGCGCACCTCAAATGCACGTGTTTGTGCGCCAAATGCGGGCGTCTGTGTGCCAAATGTGTGCACGCATGCACCCACTACATGTGCACGGCGGTCGCACGTGTGGCGGGAACGTGCGCGTGCTCGTTAACGCACGATTGGCGCCACTCTGCCTTTAAAAAGCCAGCAGCTGCAGTGACACTTCGCTGTTTGATCTGCAGCGTTGTATCTGTAAACCTGTGACCTGTTTTACCTGTTATCCCTACCGACCCGGCTCTGTCTGACCATCTGAACCTCTCCAACCCGACTCCTGGCTTGATCTGACTCCGCTCTGCTCTCCTGCCCACCGTTACCAGACCCTGTGCCTGAATCTGACTACGCTTGCACTCACCAAGAGTAACTTCCTGATTACCTGCTTACCCGGCCTTGTTGACCCTGATATCAGCTATTGTCCTGCACCTAACCTGGCTTGCTCCACCAGCTCCTGCTATCCAGTACCTGTGCCAGCTCCAGAGATGCTGTCTCCTGCACCGACTGTCCTGAAGGACCACCAACCGTGCCGGACTGCTGTCATCACCAGGCACTCCTACCTCGCCGCGCTCCCGAGCTTGCTGTCCCCACTCCAGCAGCTCCAGAGCCGGGACTGTAAGAGAGGCCTCCTCCTGCACACTAGGCTACAAAGTACGTTCCAGTACATAACAGATACAGTGGGAACAATTTATCATATACTTCTTTAGAAATATTGTTGATATATATCACTGTTCCATATGAAGTAATCCAAACCACATTCTCAGTGCACATTCTCAGTGTACATTAAGTAGTTGTCCATTCTTTTCTCGGTCACCCTGTGCCACTAATAGACACAGGGTGACTTACACATAAGAGGTACATGGGGAGTTGAAACAAGGGTTAACAAACCTCTCCAAGGGAAGCTGGGTTCCATGGGCCACCCACTCAAAGTGCCTCCTGTCACAGGTATTGAGAACTAAATGCTCATCCACACCTTGTAAAAAGGAAAGATCCTACTCACAGGAAAATATCAAAGAGGAACCCAAAGGAGGTTCAGGTTTATGCTTGTGCTCCCAATACATTTTGAGCTTGGGAATAAAAGTACTTTTGCCTTCAGTAAGATATTTAATTGTATAACCTAGAGTTGCACCAACAAGGAAATCTATACTCCTTTCTTTCAGAAACCTGTCAGAGCCGTTCCTCAGCATCCTGAGGCAGGGGGCCATTGAGCTTCAAAAACTTCAGGACCATGTTAGGAATCTTCATTAAGACAAGTAGTAATTTCTTAATTCCTGTATGGGGATGTTGGAATGGATGATCTCTTCCTTCAAAGCAATCTCTTTCACTCAGTTACACACAGGGACCCTCTGGATATGTCCTCTGCAAATGAAACAGATCCTCTCTGTCCCTGGATGAAGAGATTTGTTGCTAATTGTGTATGGCCAGCCTTACTTTAGCCATTAGGCAGAACACTTTGACAGTTGAGGAGTAAAGCCATCCAAGGAAGCTGCCTATTCACTTTCCTAATGCTGGAACTGAGCAGCATAACACTACAGATTGATCTTTATTTAGCTGTGCCTCTCAGTAAACATAAGAAAACGCTTAATAAAGTCAAATAATATCTTACAGTTGCTTTCATTTCCAGTGTAGACACACATTCCATGTTATGCAGCATTAATGTGCTGCACTTTAAAGCCATCTGAATTTATAAGGTTAACACGGGTACAAAATGGATTATAAAACAAGTAAATTAATTATAGGCTGGGAAAGCAAACATAGTAAAATGTTAATAATTTTATAGCCTGTAATTTATTTGCATTCTAGTCTAGATGGATGTCACTCTGTGGGGGACAGACATGGACTACAAGTAGCCATAGCAACAACAAAGGCCAATCAAATGACCCTGCCTCTTCAAGGTCTCCCTAAGTTGTTGGGAGATGATGTGGCCTGTCAGAATTGCATATTATGGTGATTTGATTGGTTAGATGCTCATTTCTGGTTAATAATGATGTGTAGCACTGTCGTGTGCTGCCAAAGCATAGCACATTAACAATATATTTACTGCACACACTTGTCATTTTGTTAATGCCGTTCACGAGTAATGTGTTTCCCTAGAGTCATCTATCTACAAAACAGCAGTGTTTCATTCTTGGAAGACTTACAGCTGCCAGTTTCCAGTAGAATTTCATGCATTATGAATGAAGACAGACAGATCAAGCATACACATTTTATTACTGCCTTCACTGCCAAAATGGTCTTCTGGACATTATGATGGAATATATTCAAACAATTGTGGAATATGTATTTTTTTTGTGTATATCCAGGCATTGTTCCTGTAGTGATAAACTGTAGTTATTACTCTCTGTGATATAAGCAGGCTTGTAAAATTCTAGAAGCTATTGATATAGGTGTGTTGGCAGGCTCTTGGGATTTAAGACGGCAGTATCCTTTTGATGAAAAATAAATCACTGTATGCATGTGGCGTGAGATAGAGGGTTGGGGGGCAAGTAGAGCTCTGCAGTCCATAAGACAAGCCTTACAATGCAAGTTGGGATTTAAAGTGGTTGTAAAGGTTTTTTACCTTAATGCATTCTCTGTAGCACACCCCACCAGCCCACTTAAATACTTACCTGAGTCCAACGTCTATCCAGTGTTGTGCACGTCTGCAGCAGTTCTTCTCCCCTATCCCCTGTCTCACAGGTTTGGCTGAGAGCAGTGGGAGCCATTGGGACCTTGTTATGGTTGGACCTCAGCAGGGGGAGGAGCCAGGAGATTTGCAGTCCAAGGACCGTGGCTATGGAACGCTCTTCCCACAAACCTCCGCATGGAAGAAAACCATCGGGCCTTCAGGAAAAAACTTAAGACCCACCTTTTCTGAAGGATAAGGACGACACCGGATGAAAAATAGGCGCCTGAAGCAATATTTAGTTCGCATTTGTAGCGCTATACAAGTTACTCACTCACTCAGGAGCACAATCAGGGACCCGAAAATATGAGTATTGCAGCTGCTCTATGCAAAACCATTGCACAGAGCAGGTAAGCATGCCACGTTTGTTTTTTTTAAGAAACGATACCAGACCCTTTGGTTGAGTATGGTGTGGGGTTCCCCCTCAAGATCCATACCAGACCCTTATCCGAGGACGCAGCCCGTCAGGTCAGGAAAGGGAGAATGAGCGAGTGACCCCCCACTCCTGGACCATACCAGGCCACATACCCTTTAATATGGGGGGTGGGTGCTTGATGAGGACAAGGGCCTCTTCCCAACCACCCTGGCCGTTGGTTGTCAGGGGTCTGTGGGCGGGAGCTTATCAGAATCTGGAAACCCACTTTAACAAGGGACACCCCACCCTAGGGGAATGAGTATGGGGTACATTATACCCCTACCCATTCACCCAAAGAAAGTGTCAAGAAATGAAAACACTACACAGGTTTTTAAAATAATTTATTAAATCAGCTCTGGTGTCTCTTCTCCCCTCTCCATCGATGCCTTCTCCTGCGGTTCTTCTCTCTGCGCTGTCTTCTGCTAGTTCTTCTCCCTCTCGGTTTTTCGCCTCTCTGCGCTGTCTATTCCCTCTTCTGTATAAATGTGTTGTGACACCGGCGCAACTAAGTGTATAATATGTTAATCTGCTGCAGTTAATGTGAACACCTGTGGCAAGTGAAAAAATTAAAACGTGGATTGTGTATATGTGACATATACTCCTGCGCTGATTATCTCAAAACCATAAACATATATATAATGTATATATATATATATATAAAAACAAATGTCCATGAACACCAGTGTTAATATTAAACCATACAAATAAATTTAAATCCAGTTGGTGCTTGCTATTGCACCTAAGAACAGTTCTTATCCTTTTGTTTATCCAGTGAAAAAACGTGCTCTGTGCTGTTGAATCAGGTATACTCTCCGTGAATTAACACCCTTAGTTTGTGTCACCACCACCTCTAGTAAAGATTGCGCTCACCAGATCACATAAGGGACACAGCCAGGGCTGGACTGGGACAAAAATTTGGCCCTGGACTTCATCCAGACTGGCCCACTTTGACAGGTCTCTCCCACGGCAGCCGGACAACTCCCGCACCCCCCCGGCCACCCAAGCCCCCTCTCCCCCTTCACTAGCCACTAGCTGTTCTACTTTATTAGAGTAGAACGGCTGGTACTCTTATAGGCAGTACCAGTGGGGAAGCTAGAGTTCAGTGTGCCCCCTTATGGGACAAGATTAGGCAGAAGTGAGAAAGTCCCAGGCTTTAGCTGTTGAGTCAGCTGTCTGTCCCCTCCCCCATGCTCCTCTGTCATCCCCCTGCTCCTCTGGTCCTCCGCCTGCTTCTCTGTTCCCCACAGGTGAGCGCTACGGGGAGGGAGAGGAGATGAGTGCTGCAGGAAGGGAGAGACTGAGGAGCAGAGGGGGGCGGCGGTCAGCTGTCACTGAAGCTGGCCCACTTAGCCATCGGCCCACCGGGAAACTCCCTGTAGTCCCAATGGCCAGTCCATCCCTGGACACAGCATATAATATCCTTTGAACAGCAGTTCTGCACGATCCTTTATCCTGTACAGTATATCAGACCCGAATGGCTCTCCACCTCTTGTTGCTCCCTCAAAAAGAAAAAAGCCTTTCAACGGGCGGAAGTTGCAATGTTGACAGTGGAGGAGACTATTGGCGCCACACGTTTTTTTTTGCCCCAGGACGAAGTCTTTAGGAGACGAAACGGCGTAGGGTAGCGGCGTGCTGACGTCCTTCAAACCGCAAACTGTGTCCCGGAGTGAACGGGTGTGCTAGCCGGCCGGCTATTTTTCACATGCAAATTTTATCTACTTTCTTGTAAGTGTGATTTTAATTGTTTTATTAAACAAGTTATATGGGTTCACACTATGTAGCTTTTTTTTCTTCTCCATACTGATTTCATTACAACTCGGATCATCGGTCCACTGCTGGAGAAAACTCAACCTTTGGATATCCTGTCACGTTAACCCCTGGCTGGGGATTAAGCCATCTGCTGTCAGAAGATCTCTAGTTGGGATCTTCCCCTCTGGTAAGGGGCGGTGTGATTGAAAGGTGGAGGTGTTTATCTATCCATGCACTGTTTCTGAGGTTTTTGCATTTGATGTCACTATCTATCTGGAGGAAAGAACATTTGTTTTCTGCTATCAGTTTCCATCAGAAGCATAACATGTTCCGCACTTGATTAATGGATTTTACATATTTTAACATGTTCCGCACTTGATTAATTGATTAATGGATTTTATATATTATATATATTTCTTTCATTACCTGCTTGATGGGACTCTCATTTACTCTACACTGGACTATCAATTGAGTTCTACATTTGCGCAGCTTTTTTTTATTTTATTATATTGGCATGTGGCGGGGCCATCCACTGACATCATTCGAAGGCCCCACCACCTTGTGTCATCACCGCCCAGGGCATGATGGGGTGGTGATGTAACACGGGTTGGGGCCTCCAAATTACGTCAGAGGGTGGCCCCACTCATTGCCAGTTAACATCAGAAGAAGAACAGAGGGAGAAGATCCATCAAAAAAGCAAGACAGCAGAGAGGGAAGACCCAGCAGAAGAGGGAGAAGACAGCACAGGGAGAAGAACCGGAGAGGGGGAGAAAATACATCAGAGGGACCCGGAAGAAGAGGGAGAAGAACCGGCAGAGGGAGAAGACAACCCGGAGCTAATTTAAAAAAAAAATATTTAAAAACCTGTGTAGTATTTTCATTTCTTGACACTTTCTTTAGGTGAATGGGTAGGGGTACAATGTACCCCATACTCATTCACCTAGAGAGGGGGCTGGGATCCGGGGGACCCCTTGTTAAACCCTGACCCCCGACAACCACTGGCCAGGGTTGTTGGGAAGAGGCCCTTGTCTTCATCAACATTGGGATAAGGTGCTTTGGGATGGGGGGCGCAGCACCCACCCCCCCATGTTGAGGGCATTTGGCCTGGTATGGTCCAGGAGGGCCCCCCTTTCCTGACCTGCCGGGCTGCGTGCTCGGATAAGGGTCTGGTATGGATTTTGGGGGGACCCCACGCCATTTTTTGCCAGGGAGGTTCTCCTTAAAATCCATACCAGACTGAAGGGTCTGGTATCTCTTGGGGGGGGGGGGGGCCCACACCATTTTTTTTTTCATCTTGGCGGGTGGTTTCCCTTCAAGATCCTCAGCACACAAGTTGGATCATCATGATCTGACTTGTGGTGCAACTTCTATTCAAATCAATGGGCTCCCAAAGAAAACCATTTATTTTGAATAGAGGCAGAGAAACACCACACGAGGCTTAACACTCTTTATACAATGTTAATCTGCATTTAATAGCTTTTTTTCCGGAGTCTGGCATATGTAAAGCTCTATCACTGGAGCCTCAGAAAGCGCTGGTCCTGGGGTTATTTTGGAGCTTAAAATCGCCTATGCCACTTACAGCTTAAAAAGACCTGTGTGTGTATGAGGCCATTGAATAACATAGAGAGGCGTTTTTAGGCTGTAAATAAAAGCTACTAAATGCTGCTTGAGGCCTAAATGTTGTACCTTCATTAAATGTAACCATATTGCATATTTCTTCCAATTCCCTTGTGGAAGCTGCCATTTGTGGATGGACATTGCTATAATCATTTTATATAGACTATAAACTGAAGGATTTATGAATAAATGGTTGTGGAATGAATAATCTGAGTTTCTTATCGGAAAATAATTTTTGTTATATGAGTGTTTTGGATTTAAAGCATGTTCACAGAACGAATTATGATCATAATCCAAGGTTTTACTGTAAATACTTCTTGTGTATCAGGAAATATTTCATTTGTTTTTCGGAAAAAATAAGAAACGTTTTCTATGATTTATATAAGATTTATATATTTATTTTCTGTTTCTAAATTAACTATATCTAAATAGTTTTCAAATATTAACTTATCGAATATATCTAAAACGTTCATATACCTAAGTGTGGATTAAACATAGTATATTAGAACTTCTATACCAGTTGAAACTCAGTCATCTGTTTGCATGCGAGGATATGGGTCAATCTGTCACAGTACCTTCTTTTAGGAAATGCACAGTAAGATCTCTAAAGTTAGTATTTAATCAGTGTTAAATATCTGTTAAAGCACTTGATCGCTCTACAATGCTAATAACATTTTGTTCTAGTTTCTGCAGTGGTGGAGTGTTCAGGGGCAGTGGCGTCACTAGGGTTGGTGTCACATGGTGCGGTATAACATGGTGTCACCCCCCCCCCAATAATTTTTTCCCCCCCCTAATAACACTGCATATATTGGCAACAGTAGTGCCGTTAATAACTTTCAACTAGCATATGATTTTGAATAACAAAATCATATGAAAATAATAGAATTCAAAGCTTAAACTGTTAAAGAACTGTATTTATTTTAACTGTGCCATGCCAAACGCAGCCACTGTGCTATCAAACGAAGCCACTGTGCCATCAATTGTTACCACTGTGCCCAGCAATTGTCACCACTGTGCCCAGCAATTATCACCACTATGCCATGCCATCAAACGCAGCCACTGTGCTATGCCAAACGCAGCCACTGTGCTATGCCAAACACAGCCACTGTGCCATCAATTGTCACCACTGTGCCCAGCAATTGTCACCACTATTCCATGCCATTAAATGTAGCCACTGTGCCATCAATTGTCACCACTGTGCCATCAATTGTCACCACTGTGCCCAGCAAATGTTGCCACTGTGCCCAGCAATTGTCGCCACTGTGCCCATCATTGCAGCCCCTCCTGTGCCCCATGTCCCAGTCTAAAGTCCCTGTCTGTGGGAAGGTGTGTTGTTGATGCTTGGTACAGTACCTTCCATGCCAGCAGGATATCCATGATCACCATCAGCAGGCAGGGTCTTTTCTCGTTTTGGATGGAAACAGTGCTCCTTCCAGAGGATCTGTTTGTTGTGAGATGGAGTGGTCCCTGGCCACCTGCACCTTCAGCCGTCCTCATTTTCTGCCCCCAGTCAGCCTCTGAGGACATGGGTGGGGACAAAGAGCAGAGGGGAGTGGAGATCACAGGGGTGGGGAGCGGAGAGCAATGGGGGCTTGAGGGCACTGGCGGGGGGCAAAAAGAACAGGGGTGGAGAGCAGGGGAGGCTAAGGGGGTGACTGGAGACCACTAAGGGGGATCTTAAGAGCACTAGGGGGGGTGCAAAAAGGAACAGGGCTGGAGAGCACAGGGGCTGGAGAGCACTGGGGGTACAAAGAGCAGGGGGGAGTGGAGAGCAATGGGGGGGAGCTTGAGAGCACCAGTGGGGGCCAGAAAAAACAGGAGAGCACTGGGGGGTGTGGAGAACAGGGGTGAAGAGCACTGGGGGGGTGGGGAGAACAGGGGTGGAGAGCACTGGGGGAGAACAGGGGTAGAGAGCACTGGGGGGGGGGATGGAGAGAACAGGGGTGGAAAGCACTGGGGGGTGTGTAGAACAGGGGTGGAGAGCACTGGGGGGGGGGGTGGGGAGAACAGGGGTGGAAAGCACTGGGGGAGTACAGGGGTAGAGAGCACTGGGGGGGGGGATGGAGAGAACAGGGGTGGAGAGCACTGGGGGGTGTGTGGAGAACAGGGGTGGAGAACACTGGGGTAGAACAGGGGTAGAGAGCACTTGGGGGGGGGGTGGAGAGAAAAGGGGTGGAGAGCGCTGGTGGGAGAACAGGGGTAGAGAGCACGGGGGGTGGAGAGCACTGGGGAGGGGGGCACTGGGATGGTGGCTGGAGAAGGATGGGGGGGGATCAGAGGGGGCAGAAAGAACAGGGGTAGAGAGAACTGTGGGGGGGGGGGCTGGAGAGTGTGGTGGGGGAGAACACTGGGGGAAGCTTCAAGTAGAAACTGATAGGAGAAGCAGGGGGGCTGCATACAGAGGAACTGAGATGTCTATATTCCTCCATACAGCCGCAGGATGCTTGATTCACCTCCTCTCCCTCCTGCAAGCATTCAGCTGCTGTATGGAGGAATATAGACAGCTCAATTCCTCTATTTGCAGCCTATATGCGATCCGGCTCCTATTAAGCACCTCTGGCTGGCTATGCGGCCGCCATGACATCTCCTGTGTATCCTCACTGAGCTGGTCTGCCTGGGTCTGTGTTCGGCGATAACGCAGTAACACGGTCCCATCCCCTAGACCTGCTCGTGTGATAGGCTGAACACTGATTCTATCTACTATCACATGAGCCGGTCTAGGGGGGCGGGACTGTGTTACAGCGGCATCGCCGAACACAGACCCAGCCAGCCGAGCCCAGCAAGCTCCGTGATGATGATACACAGGAGAGAGAGGACAGAGAGCACTGCAGCCCCACACCTCAAACCGGCCACATTACAGGCAGCCTACCAGGATTTCTCCCGATCTCCCGATAGGCCAGTCCGCCACTGACCATAATATAATGTCAGCAAAAAAAATGTATTTATTTTTTTAAATCGGGATGGTGTCACCCCTCTAAGGGGACACCATAATGACCATAATCACCATAATGACCAACTGACCATAATATATTGTCAGCAAAATAAATAAATAAATTAAATCGGGATGGTGTCACCCCTCTAAGGGTGTCACCCGGGTGCGGACCGCACCCCCCGCACCCCCTAGCAATGCCTCTGTTCAGGGGTCATCAGGCTGTGAAAAACATGATCTTGTGCAGAGGTTGCATAACCACTGGCAAGCATGTTATTAGTTAAACATATAGCATAACTTCTCTGGACAGGGAGCTTCACCACAGTTTACAATTATTTATAGTCAGGTTGGCATGGCTCTGAAATGATTACCACAAGGGAGGGTGAACCAAGCACAGAAATATTGAACAATGTTGTTTCAGCATGCATCCTGGTCCACCATGGGGTTTTCAACCAAACATCATTAACATGGTGATTAAAATAGTGATTACTATGACAGCCGAAAACATGCAAAGGCGAGTATAGCACAGTGTAATTAGGAAGATGAGTTTACGGGACACTTGGGAGTACATAGGAAATGCATTCTAATTAATGTTAATGACCAACATGGCTGCTCCAGGAGATGTGTGATACATGTATGTGTTGGCAGAAGAAAACAAGGAAACATATAAGCAAAGGTGGTCTTATTATTATTATTTTTTTAAACAATGTTGCCTTTAGGTAGTCTGATTGCTCAGTGGTGGTACGTTAATTGGCAGACTTTGCTTATTTTATCTTAAAGTGTGTGTGTGTGTGTGTGTGTGTGTGTGTTTTTTATATTTTTGGTAATGTTGTGGTAGAATCAGCAACAAAAAAATTGAAGCATCAGTTGAGGTAATGTTCTAACATATTGTAAAACTGTCTCTTTTGTTCATAGCCTTGAACTTGTGTTTTGTCTACAGTATGCACAGCAAAGGGTTGAAGATATATATATGTATGTATGTAGCGCCCATGTACTTCAAAGTACGGGTGCTAGTAAATTTGAGAATGATCAGAGTGTGAAATTACTATGCTCTCAATTGTGATTGTTTAGGGCTCTATTTCAGCTCGGCTGTGCTGTGGGCTCATTCTGCTGTGCCTGGGGTGTTGTTCAACCCCGGGACAGCAGGTGGAAGCTGAGGTTCGGCTGCTCTCTTCAAGCAGCCAATCCGGAGGCCTGGACCTCGCTGGGCATGCTGGGAGAGGGTACTTATGAAGCAGACGCCATTTTGTCTGGGTCTTCTCTTCTGGTTCCTGGTGCGGCACCCACCTTTAAGGTGACCGTACATCACCGCGCCCGTGCGTTATAGCCTAGCTGGCCGGGGCGTGGGTGCTACGCAGAGTTCCTGGTTCCGGAGCCAAGCTGGTCCGGAACGCTCTGAGCACAATGGGGACCCAATGACTGACTTGGTTCCCATCATCGGAGATTCGAAGCGAGTTGAGCTGTTCGGTGGGGAGTCCAGTTGAGGGACACCAATGAGAGGCTGGTGGCCCAACAGCACTGGAGCGAACCATCAAGGTACTGGACACTGAGGGATTGATTCCTCTCTGTCAGTACCCTGGCGACATTGGGAGAAGATTCAGGCAGATCTTTTACTCAGGAAGAGGTCCTCCACATTCACTCTCGGGCAAGGCCTGTGGCAGAGGCGCTTGTCTGACGGTCATTCAGAAGAGCCTGTGGCAGAGGCATCCTTCCCCAGTTTGAGTGATACTCTGGCTGCCAGGTCTGTGAGGGGGACCTGTCCAGGTAGGCTATACCCACTCAAGTTGGAGTGGAGCAGAAAGACTGATTGTTGTCGGAAGCAATATCCAAGGCCTGAGTCTGCTATACCGCCTCAAATCTTTGTCTATCCTTCCCATCACCAGTTGTTTGTTTTTACCCGGTTGGGTAATAAAGAGCACTTATAAAGAGACTTCCTATTTTGCGGACATTCCTTTATTGCCACTGTATTCACCATTCACCCTAGACACTTCACCGGAGCCACGAGATAACACGCCATGCCAAATCTATCCAGCGGCTCCTGCGGTGGTAGCGCTACATATACAGTACAGACCAAAAGTTTGGACACACCTTCTCATTCAAAGAGTTTTCTTTATTTTCATGACTATGAAAATTGTAGAGTCACACTGGAGGCATCAAAACTATGAATTAACACATGTGGAATTATATACATAACAAAAAAGTGTGAAACAACTGAAAATATATGTCATATTCTAGGTTCTTCAAAGTAGCCACCTTTTGCAGCAGACACATCTCTAGAACAACTGTTAGGAGGAAACTGTGTGAATCGGGCCTTTATGGTAGAATATCTGCTAGGAAACCACTGCTAAAGAAAGGCAACAAGCAGAAGAGACTTGTTTGGGCTAAAGAACACAAGGAATGGACATTAGACCAGTGGAAATTTGTGCTTTGGTCTGATGATGAGTCCAAATTTGAGATCTTTGGTTCCAACCACCGTGTCTTTGTGCGACGCAGAAAAGGTGAACGGGTGGACTCTACATGCCTGGTTCCCACCGTGAAGCATGGAGGAGGAGGTGTGATGGTGTGGGGGTGCTTTGCTGGTGACACTGTTGGGGATTTATTCAAAATTAAAGGCATACTGAACCAGCATGGCTACCACAGCATCTTGCAGCAGCATGCTATTCCATCCGGTTTGCGTTTTTTTGGACCATCATTTATTTTTCAACAGGACAATGACCCCAAACACACCTCCAGGCTGTGTAAGGGCTATTTGACCAAAAAGGAGAGTGATGGGGTGCTGCGCCAGATGACCTGGCCTCCACAGTCACCAGACCTGAACCCTATCGAGATGGTTTGGGGTGAGCTGGACCGCAGAGTGAAGGCAAAAGGGCCAACAAGTGCTAAGCATCTCTGGGAACTCCTTTAAGACTGTTGGAAGACCATTTCAGGTGACTACCTCTTGAAGCTCATCAAGAGAATTCCAAGAGTGTGCAAAGCAGTAATCAAATCAAAAGGTGGCTACTTTGAAGAACCTAGAATATGACATATGTTCAGTTGTTTCACACTTTTTTGTTATGTATATAATTCCACATGTGTTAATTCATAGTTTTGATGCCTTCAGTGTGAATCTACAATTTTCATAGTCATGAAAATAAAGAAAACTCTTGGAATGAGAAGGTGTGTCCAAACTTTTGGTCTGTACTGTGTGTGTGTATATATATATATATATATATATATATATATATATATATATATATATATATATTATATGGTATCTGATGACATTTATATAGCTAAAAGATTTAGCTCTCAGTCCTACAGACAGAACAATAATGCCGCGTACACACGCTCGGAATTTCCGACAACAAATGTTCAATGGGAGCTTGTTGTCGGAAATTCCAACTGTCTGTAGGGCTCCATCGGACATTTTCTGTCGGAATTTCTAAAAACAAAAATTCCACGCATGCTCTAAATCAAATACAAGACACATTCGGTCTGGTAAAACTAGCAGTCGTAGTGGACATAGCACATTCTTCACGCTGCAAATTTGTAAATCTTCTCTTCTTCTTTATAATGCTAGAATAATGAAGTTGTTTTGCTGCTGAAATTAATACAAAGTTCTAACAAATTGATTTCTCAGAGACTCGGTGTCACGTACCTGGTTGTAGGTCAAAATGCTGAGAGGGCTCTCCTTGTGGCTAAGTGCAGTACACCCCTGAGGTTGGGTACAGAGAGTGTAGTGCCCAGAGAAACACAAGTTGCCAGATGGATCCAGTAGAGAAGAACTGGTGAGTGCCTGAAGAATACTGGAGAATACAGGAAACACCGCTGGGGTGCAGTCTCTAGGAGTCCTCTGTAACACTTGGCAAGGTGTGCAAGAGGAGCAACAGTGGAAGCTGGCTGGGGATCAAACACTGTGGATCCAGGCAGGAGATGCAGGTTTGCAGGAATGGAGACAAGCCAAAGGTCTGGTGTTGGAAAACAGGCAGGAACAGATACAGTAACTGAAGCAAAGTCTGTGAAACAAGCCGGGATCAGGTGCTGGAGAAGGTAACAAGTCAGTAAAGCAAGCCAGGGAGTCAAACCAGGAGAGCAGATCAGACAGGTCAGGAACAAGCCGGGTCACAACAGGAAATCCAAACAGCAGTAATACAGAGACTCAGGAACTCAGGAAGGCTGACGACAATCCAGCAATTTAGATCAGACAGTGACAGCCTTTTATAGGCCAGCAGGAGGATCTTCCTGTCACATGATGAGCCTAAGGCTCCCATTTCTTCTACTGGCAAGATTGCCAGTACTTCTTCTATGGCTATTTCTTCTACTGGCAAGATTGTCAGTACTTCTACTATGGCCATTTATTCTACTAGCAAGATTGCCAGTACTTCTACGGACATTTCCCTGACAGTGCCTCCCTCCCCAAGGGGCAGCTTCCAGATGTCACAACGGGTCGATGCTTCGGGATGTCTGCTGTGAAAGTCCCGTACCAGTCTAGGAGCATGCACATTGTTTGCAGGCTCCCAGAAATTGTCTTTGGGAGGGTATCCCCTCCATTTAATGAGATACTGGATCTGCCTACCTCTCCCCCGGCAATCCATAATGGCTTCAACCTCAAATTCAGTTTCCCCTTCTACCAGGACTGGAGGTGGAGGTGGCTCTTCTCTTCCAGGAAATGGACTGGGTACCACGGGCTTAAGCAGGGAGATGTGGAACACTAGATGGATCTTGTAAGTATTGGGTAGTGCCAGCTCAAAAGCCACTGGATTTATTTCTCTTTTAATTTCAAAGGGACCAATGAACTTAGGTCCAAGCTTCCGGGCTGGACATGAGAGCTTGAGGTTTACTGAAGAAAGCCATACCTTGTCCCCAACCTTAAAGACAGGATTCCCTCTTCTTCTTTTATCATGAAACCTCTTATAGTCCTCTTGGGCTTTTCGCATGGCCTCCTGAACTATCTTGTAGTTAGTTTGAATGAACCTTAACCGATCCTGGACAGCGGGGCAGATGTTTCAGGTATAGTATTCGTAAGAAAGGAAGGAAGGGTGAAATCCATAATTTGCCCAGAAGGGAGACTGATTGATGGCTGCATGCAAAGAATTGTTATATGCAAACTCAGCGCAGGGAAGAAGGGAGATCCAGTCATCCTGTGAGCAAGTACAGAAGCATTGAAGATACTGTTCTAAGGTCTGGTTAGTCCTTTCTGTTTGACCATTGCTCTGGGGGTGGTACGCTGAGGAAAGACATACAGTACTTCAATTGATAGAGATTTGCAGAGATCTCTCCAGAACTTGGAGGTAAATTGTACCCCTCTGTCAGAGACAATGCTATCTGGTAGTCAATGTAATCTGACGATCTCTTTAATGAACATGTTGTCTCCGAGGCGGAAGGTGTGCCAATCATTGGAAGCAAATGTGCCATTTTGCAAAGGCAGTCTAACAACACCATGATGGTGGTGCATCCCCCAGAGGGAGGCAAGTCTACTATAAAATCCATGAATATTTCTTTCCAGGGTTGTTTAGGGATGGGTAGTGGCCTCAAAAGTCCCCATGGTTTGGCATTGGAACCCTTATTGCGCTGGCACGTGGTGCAGGAGTTAACATATTTTCTACAGTCCTGTCTTAGGCTGACCCACCAAAAAGAGCGCTGAACAAGTTCAGTGGTTCTTCGTATTCCAAAATGTCTGGCAAGTTTGTGATCATGTGACATCTTTAGAACCTGGAGTCTAACTGATTTGGGAACAAAAATCTTGTCCTGGTGCCATAAAAATCCATCTTGGCTTCTCAATGAGGACATTTCTGTCCCATGGCACTGGGTTGAGGCTTGTTTAATCAAAGTCTTTAAGTCAGGTTGGATGAGTAAAAAATTTTGAGTGGAAAGGATCGTACTTGGCTCTATTGTTTCAGGGGTGTTTGGAAACATTCAAGAAAGTGCATCCGCTTTCCCATTCTTGGAACCTGGGCGATATGTAAGATGAAAATTGAACCTGGAGAAAAACAAAGCCCATCGGGCTTGCCGAGGTCTTAAAATGTTTGGCTGTCCTGAGATACTCCAGGTTCTTAGGGTTTGTAAAAATCATAATGGGATGAGCGGCACCCTCCAATAAGTATCTCCATTCTTCTAAGGCAGATTTAATGGCCAATAGTTCTCGATCCCCGATAATTTCTCTCTGGTGGGTACATCTTTGGGAAAAGAAAGCAATGGGGTGAAGAAGAGCCTTGGGTCCTTGCCGTTGGGACAGGATTGGCCCTGTAGCTACTTCAGAGGCATCTACTTCCAAAACGTAGGGCAGAGTTGGATCTGGGTGCTGTAGAATTGGTGCAAACGTGAACAGATTTTTTAATTTGTCAAAGGCTGCCTGAGCTTCTAGGGACCACTGAAACCGGATCGTCTGATGGGTCAATTGAGCGATGGGTGCTATGGTGGTAGAGAAACCCTTCACAAATTTTCTGTAAAAATTGGAGAACCCTATGAAGCGCTGGACACCCTTCTTGTCCAAGGGAGCTGGCCAGTTAAGTATTGCTTCCACCTTCTTTGGGTCCATTGAAATTCCTTCTGTGGAGATGATGAGACCCAGAAAGTGAATAGATGTCTTTTCGAAATCACATTTGTCTGCTTTTTATATATAGACCATGCTTTCTCAGGGTTAGGAGCACTTTCTTTACGTGGGTTCGGTGAAGTTCCAAAGAGGCAGAAAAGATGAGAATATCATCGAGGTATACAATTACAAAGTAGTCAAGGAATTCCCGGAAGATAATGTTCACTAGATGCTGGAACGTGGCTGGAGCATTGCATAATCTGAACGGCATCACAAGGTATTCAAAGTGGCCGAACCTTGTCCGGAATGCTGTCTTCCACTTGTCTCCCTGGCGAATGCGGACAAGATTGTAGATGCCCCTTAGATATAATTTAGTGAAGAGCCGGGCGGTTTGGAACCTTTAAAAGAGTTCAGGAACAAGGGGGAGATGGTATCTATTTTTTTACGGTAATTTTATTGATGTCTTTGTAGTCTACACATGGCCGTAATGTGCCGTCCTTCTTCTCCACAAAGAAAATACCCGCTACAGCAGGAGAAGAAGAGCGTCAGATAAACCCCTTTTCAAGACTCTCATCAATATATAAACGTAAGGCTTCCAACTCGTTCTCAGATAGAGGAAAGATTCGTCCGAATGGGATCTTAGCCCCTGGAAGCAGTTCAATCGGACAATCATAAGGCCGGTGAGGTGGGAGGACATCGGCCTTTTTCTTGTCAAAAACGTCTATGAACTCATGATAAGCAGAAGAGACCAGCAGGAGGTTATCAGGAGAAGGTTGCACGGCCAGACAGCTAGCAGGCTTACTGGAACTAGGAGGAAAACAATGTTGCAAGCAATAGTCAGAAGAAATAGAGATTTCCTTCGTGGTCCAGTTGATTCGTGGATTATGTGCCTGTAGCCACGGAAATCATGATGAGGGGAAACATGGGAGAACATAAACTGTCAAAACTGATAAATTCTTGGTTGGCCGGTATTAGTAGTAGTGAAGATGGGTATGGTTTCACGGGAGACAATGGAATGGAGACAAGCCAAAGGTCTGGTGTTGGAAAACAGGCAGGAACAGATAACTGAGGCAAAGTCTGTGAAACAAGCCTGGATCAGGTGCTGGAGAAGGTAACAAGTCAGTAAAGCAAGCCAGGGGGTCAAACCAGGAGAGCGAATCAGACAGGTCAGGAACAAGCCGGGTCACAACAGGAAATCCAAACAGCAGTAATACAGAGACTCAGGAACTCAGGAAGGCTGACGACAATCCAGCAATTTGGATCAGACAGTGGCAGCCTTTTATAGGCCAGCAGGAGGATCTTCCTGTCACATGATGAGCCTATGGCTCCCATTTCTTCTACTGGCAAGATTACTAGTACTTCTTCTATGGCCATTTCTTCTACTGGCAAGATTGCCAGTACTTCTGCGGACATTTCCCTGACAATCGGGAACAGCAGCAGATGACATATAAGCGCGAATCGTCTCTCACCAAACTTCTACTAACACGAGATTAACAGAAGGAGCTAAATTTAGATTGGAATAAAAAAAAAGTGATTACCTTCAGAAGTTAGTGGAGGGTGTTTTCAGAAGATTTTGAAATTAAAAAGGAACAGATTTTATGTGTTGTGACAGATAACGCTTCTAACATGTTGAGCACAATTGAGAAGTTGAACGCAGATGAAGAAGGTAACAAACAGATATTAGAGTTAGAGGAAGACAGCTCTGCAAGTATTGGGGAAAGTTTAGAAACTGAAGAGAATGCTGACATTTTTTTAGACAACTTTGTTGAAGAAGCATTGAAGCTTGCTACTATTCATCATATGCGATGTGCTGTTCATACACTGCAACTTGCCATAAGAGATGGATTAATGGATCGCCATGCAGCTACACTAATTGGCAAATTGCGGCAAGTAACTGTTGCAGGCAGGGCCCCGAAAACAGATGCAATTTTGAAAAAGACGTGCAGGAAAAGGAGCCATTTTGGATCAAACAACTCGCTGGGGAAGCACTTATTTAATGGTGAAGCGTTTGCTTGAACTTAAAGACTTCATAGAAGAAATGGACAATGAAATTCTTGCATTAACTGAAAGCCACTGGACACAAACAAAAGAGCTGGAGAACCTTCTTTCTCACCCCTTCACTGTCACCAAGAGGTTGAAATGTGACAATCTAACCCCGGGTAAATTCCTCTTAGAATGGAAGAACCTGTTATATCGCCTGAACAAAAATGGAGGGTTTGATAGCTGAGGGCATTGCATCTTCAATGATGAAAAGAGAGTCTTTTGCTGGAAAATGAAATCTTGTTAGCAGCTATTTATGTCGACCCAATGAGCCGACTTTTGTTGAACAGTGAACAGACTGCTACTGGGAAAAAGGCCCTCTATGATGTAGCAGTTCGCATGAAGGGATTACGACCTGAAATATCTCCACAGGATTAAGTTCTTTTAAGCGATAATGGTAACTCAGGATCATCTTCTTCAAACAAAGAATTAGACTTTGATTCCTTCTTAGATAAAATACATTTGCATATTTAATACAGAGGAGTCAGGGAGTCGGAGTCGGAAGTACAAAAAACGAAGGAGTCGGAGTCGGAAGTACAAAAAACGAAGGAGTCGGAGTCGGAACATTTATCTACCGACTCCACAGCCCTGGGGTGGTGCACTTGGTATTTAACTTCCCTTTTATAGTGCCGTTGTACGTCACCGTGTTCTTCACGATCGGAATTTACGACAACATTTGTGCGACCGTGTGTATGCAAGACACGTTTGACCCCACATCCGTCGGAAAAAAATCCACGGTTTTGTTGTTGAAATGTCCGATCGTGTGTAGGTGGCATTAGAGCAGGGGTGCCTAACCTTTTGAAGAGCGAGGGCCACTTAAGCGACTTGGTAATCGGTCGTGGGCCACAATGAGCAGAGTGGGTGGATGGCGTGTCCGCTCTGCATATGCAGAGCGGACACGGACACAGCCCACGTTACTTTTTAGAGGACCGTATTGGAGGTAGAACACAAGTCGGTTTATGCATGCCACTTCTTAGTGGTGAATGGAGGGTCCAATTGGTCAGACTGTAAGACTGACCATGTGAAAGGGGCCCAAGGCTGCTTTCACACTGATGTGCTGTGGTTTACCCGCACCACGGGTACAATGCAGTGTACCTTTGGCTTGCCTGCACTTTGCAATAGACTTCTATTATATTCTGTAGGTTTGGTGCACTTTCAGAAAGCTCACCAAACTCGCAGGTAATAATAGAAGTCTATGGCTCAGTGCAGGTAAATGGCTCTGCACCTGCGGATCAGTTTAAAAGCAGCCCAGTAACTACTGTAGAAAAGATATGCCCATATATACACTGATTTTAGTAATAAAACTGACCGTTAAATAACAATTTTCTATTCCATCCCAGAGCAGGAGGTCGCGGGCCACATCAGAGGGGTCCGCGGGCCACATGTGGCCCCCGGGCCACTGGTTGGGCACCCCTGCATTAGAGCAACAGAGGTCGACAAGGTTCTTCTAAATAAAGCCGTTTCCTCTCTTCTACTTCTGATCCTGCGGATGCTTTGGACTGATGATCTTCATCCTTTCCACATTGAGATATCTCTTCCTTGAATGCTCAGACTCTCATTGGGCAGTAGGTAAATGGTAATACTGCTACCCTCTACTAGTCTTTAACTGGACTACCGCTAAGATGCATAGGGCTTGTCACTAGGCCTTATGCTTCCTAATCTAATGTAGCTACTTCATTTCAATCTACATTTACATAGTCTTCCCTTCAGGGCCGGTGCTAGACTATTTTGCGCCCTAGGCAAGATCAGCTACTTGCGCCCCCCCCCCCCCCCGTAAAAATTCTGTACTGCTCAAATATCATTTCTATAACTCTATATGGCACAGAAAGGGCGCAAAACAGTCTAGCATGTCCCTATCTATACCCCCCTGTGATGTTTGTTTCCTCCTCATTAAACTGCTGTACACAGCAAGCATAGTTGCCAACATTTTTTTTTTATAGAGAACTGGGTGACAGCAGGGGATTGGGCAACAGCAGAGGGCAGGGTGACAGCAGGGGACTGGGCGACAGCAGATAGGTGGGCATAGGACTGGGTGACAGCAGGGCAGGGGGCTGGGCGAAAGCAGGGGGCTAGATGACAGCAGGGCAGAGGACTGAGTGACTGCAGAGAACCGGGTTACAGCAAGGCATAGGACTGGGTGACAGCAGGGGACTGGGTGACAGTAGAGGACTGGGCGACAGCAGGGGGCTGGGTGACAGCATGGCAGAGGACTGAGTGACTGCAGAGAACTGGGTTACAGCAAGGCATAGGACTGGGTGACAGCAGGGCACTGGGCGACAGTAGAGGGCTGGGCGACAGCAGGGCAGAGGACTGGGTGACAGCAGAGGGCTGGCTGACAGCAGAGGGCTGGCTGACAGCAGAGGGCTGGGTGACAACAGAGAGCTGGGTGACAACAGAGAGCTGAATGACAGCGGAGGGCTGGGTGACAACAGAGAGCTGGGTGACAACAGAGAGCTGGGTGACAACAGAGAGCTGAGTGACAGTGGAGGGCTGGATGACAACAGAGAGCTGAGTGACAGCGGAGGACTGGGTGACAGCGGAGGGCTGGGTGACAACAGAGGGCTGAGTGACAACAGAGGGCTGGGTGACAACAGAGGGCTGGGTGACAACAGAGGGCAGGGTGACAACAGAGGGCTGGGTGACAGCCGAGGGCTGGGTGACAACAGAGGGCTGGGTGAAATTGGGTTGAAAACTGCTCTGCCCAGTAACTTACATTCAGGACAGTGCTAGAGAAAAACAAACAAATACCATCTTGATCTTTGTCAGCTAACAGCACTTTTTACTTCTATGTAAAAGTTTAAAGATAAAAGTAATAAAGTTGACAAAGATTTTCAACCCAATTTCTCCCAGTCCAGTGGCTGCATAAAAGACAAAACAACATTTTTAGAGCCTTTTTTTTTTACCTCCATATTGCTCTCCCCTGAAGGACCACACGATCTTCCCTGACTCTAGCAGCTCCGCCCCCCTCCCCCAGTGACATACAGGATTAGCCCTTGCCTGGCCACAGGCTACACCCCCTCATGAGTCCCGACCATGTGACCATGAAGAAGGCGGCCAGCTCTTAATCTGCATCAGAGCTCTGAGCCGCCGAACAGCTCTGAAGCTGGGGGAGCCGGGGAAAGGAACTGTCAGTGTACTGCATGCGATAGTTCCCTCCCCGCGCCCATGCACGATCCTCGGCAGCGGACATTCCCTCTCCTCCTCCAGACCTCCTGTACACACTCCTGTAGACCCGCTTCACAGGGACATTGGCTCCAGCGGGATGGGATGAGGAGGTGACAGACAGGCCATGGCTGCGCTCTAGGCGGCTGCCTTATCCGGTAGCGCCGGCCCTGCTTCCGTTTTCTCTCTATCATATGTATCTCATGGTTACTCAGTTGTGTTTCGGTAAGCAGGTTAAATTTACCAGTTATTCATGAAAATTGAAATATTACTGAGCCTACAACAGTTAAACAGGTTTTGAACTCACAACAGAACCCAAGGGGTTATTTCCTCATATTGTGCAAATAGGCTGTGCGGTTTCTTCATCTCTGACTCCCCCCTCCTTTCACTGACTCCTAAAGATCTCCTAGTGATGCAGAATTTACGGAGTCAGGCAGCACATGCTCAGTTTGATCTGTGCGCTGCTGAAGAGGGATACATATAATTTTTTTGTTATCTACGCTACTACAAAAGGCTGATTTAAATCAGCTGTCCTCCAGACCTATTTGACTTTAAGTTCATTGGAGGGGGGGGGGGGGGGGTTCTCTCTCTCCCCAGTCGCTCTTATCGGAAGATATACACATACTAAGTAAAAAATATGTCTACACATCCTAAGAAGATATAGGCATTGGCAGCGCTAAACTCTTGAATCAATCCCAGAAAGATATTGATTTTAAAACCATAATATATAAATCTAGCACAATGTCCTTATTATCAACAAGGATAAAAAAGTCTCTGTAGAGTAATCAACTTTAACAAAATAAGCAACAGTGCGTGGGGGAGTGTTGAATTTTTTTTTAATTATAATTAATTCCTCGGAATCTTCATCCCTTCACCCCACCACGTGGGACACTGCTCCCTTGAGATTTTATACTCGGCAAAAATTAGATGAAAATCAGCCTTAAACTCCACAAATAAGTGGACTTCCTCCTCTGGTCATGGGATCATGGTATGGAATACCTCTTTAGCTTCTAACACAATTTTACCTCTACTTAGGGCCCATTCACACCTGAGCGGCAAAACGCCTGTCGCGCGACGCTCGTGCCGCTGGAGGGGAAATTTCCCATTCATGTCTATAGAGATGGTTCACATCTCTGAGACGCCGAACGCCTGTCGCCTGAAAAAAAGTCCCGGACCCTTTTTTTCAAGCGACATTGGCGTTCGCCCATAGACATGAATGGGAAGATTTGTAAAAAAAAAAAAAAAATCGAAGCGCGGCAAGTAAAGCCGCGTATGCGGCGTTACTTGCCGCTCAGGTGTGAATGCAGCCTTAGAGTGTGTAGACATATTTTTTTACTTCCTGATTCACTTAATAGCAGCAGCTGGAGGCTCTGTGACTTGTCTATTTTAACAGATTCATGAGCGCTGAGGGAAAGTGGATGTTTTGCTGTTTTGTGATTATTTATTTTTACTGTTTTGGATATATAAACACACTGGGGCGGCACGACTTTGGGGGCGACTTGGCAAGGCGTCCTGAAGACAACTTCAGAGGCGACTTGCAAAATGACTTCTGTATAGAAGTCAATGCAAGTCGCCCTGAGTCGCCCCCAAAGTCGTACAAGAACCTTTTTCTAAGCCGGAGTGACTTGCGTCGCTCCTGTTAGAATGGTTCTATTGAATAGAATGGGACGCGACTTGTCAGGCGGCTGAGTCGCCTGACGAGTCGCCCCAGTGTGAACCGGCTCTAACTAATGGTATGTGTGTATGTGTGTGTGTGATATATATGTATATATGTGTGTGTATGTATATATATATATATATATATATATATATATATATATATTTATTCTATTATTTTTTTTTATCCACCCACCCTCCCTTTCTTCCCTCCCTAGATCATATTCCCTTTTCCCTCTCCCCTTCCCCTTCCACCTCTTTTTCACAGTGCTCATTCAATATAAATTGTCAGTTGATCTTGGGTGTTTCATTATCTTTTGTATGCACATAGCAAATGGCTGTTGTTTCATCGGGTATTTGTCACTGCTAACCCACTTCTTTCTATCCTTGGATACCCCTCCTTATTTTGATATTTGGCGGGCCTCCTTGGATAGCCATTTGGCCTCTAGGTTCGTGTTTACCACGCACCCCTGCTGCTTTTTTTACAGACTGTGATGTATTTTGATATTTCATAAGATTTGTAATTTTCTCCCCTTTACTACTCCTTCCTTTCTTTCTTGTGTACCTTTTTACTCCTCCCCAAGGTGTGTGAAACTTTATAGCTCTTGAGCATATTTAGTGCACACATTTATTTTTAACACTACCATGGCACCCTTAAAGGATCACTAAAGCAATGTGGGAGGCTGGAAAAGCTGTTCAATGGAGGAGCGTCAGGCGTTCTTTAACCATAGAGGGGCCGACTGCAAAGTCCATATGTGGATGTTATATTCTCAGCTGATCCGCCGCGCCGCTGGTCCGTGATGTCACTGGGACGGTGGCCACCGTCCCAGTGACATCACGGACCAGCGGCGCGGCGGATCAGCTGAGAATATAACATCCACATATGGACTTTGCAGTCGGCCCCTCTATGGTTAAAGAACGCCTGACGCTCCTCCATTGAACAGCTTTTCCAGCCTCCCACATTGTTTCCGGACTGCACTGAAGCCCTTGACACTAGCATCTCAGACTGCATCAGAGTGCCCCTAGATGTAAGTGTTGGAATACTTTTGCTGTTGTTGAATTAAATTAGATTACTCAGCGGCGCTTTCTTGTTTCTGTTTTTTTTTTTCTCTTGTATGATTTGAGCTGACTTCGCTCCTGGAGAGAGCAGCCCTGAGTATCCACAATTACCCCTACATTGGTATTGTCACGATCAAGTTCCCCTCTTGGACTCACACCCAATGGACTAGACTTTTATTATATTTATTTTTATTCTTATGTGGATTCTGTTTACATGGTCACTCAGAGCGCTGTAATCCTGTGCTAATTAAAGGATCACTAAAGGAATTTTTTTTTAGCTAAATAGCTTCCTTTACCTTACTGCAGTACTGGTTTCATGTCATCATTGTTCATTTTTGCTTTGAAGTTGCTGTAATCCTGCTCTGTTCTCCACACTTCCTGCTTGTCTGTTTCCTTATAACCACAGTGCTGGGATCTTTCTCACGGTCGTCTAAGCTGTCATTACTGTGTGTCTAAAACTTCCCAGAACCAATCAGATTCATTCATAAAAACAAAACACTGCCCTGGATTTGTTTGTTTTTGTTCTGTGTGTCTATTTCTACTTCACAGAAACATGAAGCCAGTTCAAAAGTGAAACTAACCTGCAGGCACATTATTTGATTTATTTTTATCTTTTTTTAATCATTTTGAAAAGGAATCAGTCAACTTTTATGTCTCTATACCCTGTAAAAAGTCATTTCAGCAAAAAAAATGTTTTCCTTTAGTGACCCTTTAAATGTGCACACTCTTAATGTTTAAGGTCCTAACATTCCACAAAAAAGAACTAAAGCTTTTCGTTCCATGGCATCTAGGAATAATATATCTCCAGGAAACCCATTTTTTACTGTACCATCAACCTCTAAATACTTTAGCTCGTTATACCCCCCTGGTATTCACGGCTTTAGCTAATACCAAACCACGTGGAGTACTTGTGGCTTTCCACCATACAACTCCTTTCTCTCTCCTGGCAGAGATCAAAGACCCTCAAGGGCGGTATCTCATACTCACAGGATATTTACTTGATTCTCCAATTATAGTTGTTTCCTACTATGCCCTAAGCAAAACTAAATTTTAGTCTAACATTTAGGCCAAAATGTATTAAGCCACAAGTCTTTAGTAAAAAAAAATCGCAATAAAAAAAAAACTAGCTACCTAGCGGCAACAGCGATCAGAAAACCGATCGCTTAGTGACACTGGCAATAGGGGGTGAAAGGGTTAACTAGGGCGGTGATCAAGGGGTTAAAACTTTATTAGGGGGGGTAGGGGGCTACCCTGGACCTAACACTAACTGCCTGTCACATTAAATGCAGTGATCAGTAAACATATATTGAGTCTCCTCCATTGTCAACATTGCAACTTCCGCCCGTTGAACCGCATCCGAAACGAGGCTTGGAACGCACGCCGCGCGTAGCACAAACAGTAACGCTGGACTAGCTAATGCCGGCTGGGCATTGCCAAATGTGAGTGAGTTTTGTACTTTTTTACTTTCATAATAAAACGTTGGTTTAAATATACTACACCATAAGAGGCTTTTTTCTTTCTGGGGGAGCCTCAAGAGGTGGAGAGCCATTCGGGTCTGATATACAGGATAAAGGATCGTGCAGAACTGCTGTTCAAAGGATATTATATGCTGTGTCCCTTATGTGATCTGGTGAGCGCAATCTTCACTAGTGATGAGCGGAATACGCCATATTCGATTTCGCGATATTTCGCGAATATTTCGAAGAATATTCGTTAATATCGAATATTCGTGATATTTTATAAAAAAAAATTACCAAAATTTCGCCAATGCGAAATTTCGCTTTTTTTTTGGATAAAATATCCCGAATATTCGATATTTACGAATATTCGCTATATTTTATATAAAAAAAAAAATAGCGAAATTTCGCTATTGCGAAATTTCGCTAGTGCGAATGTGAAATTGATTGCGAAATTGATTGCGAAATTTGAAAAAATACAAATATTCGAAATAGCGCATATTTGCCGCGATATTCGAGTTATGTTATGAGCAACACTAATCTTTACTAGAGGTGGTGGTGACACAAACTAAGGGTGTTAATTCACGGAGAGTATACCTGATTCAACAGCACAGAGCACGTTTTTTCACTGGATAAACAAAAGGATTAAAAACTGTTCTTAGGTGCAATAGCACGCACCAACTGGATTTAAATTTATTTGTATGGTTTAATATTAACACTGGTGTTCATGGACATTTGTTTTATATATATATATTATATATATGTTTATGGTTTTGAGATAATCAGTGCAGGAGTATATGTCACATATACACAATCCACGTTTTCGATCAGTAAACATATGATCACTGCATTCAGTGACACTGTGACAGGGGACTGGGGGGGTGATCTGGGGGGGGGGGTTTATGTGGCTATGTGTACTGTGTTTGTGTAGTGTTGGTGCAAACTCACTGTGTGATGTCTTCTCTCCTCAGCGGCGGTTGAAAAGACCGCCACGAGGAGAGATTACATCACTTCCCCCACAGGCAGAGGGCTGGGAGCGATCGCGAGGGGGTGGCTAGAAACGAATAGCCGCCCCCTCATCCCGGATCACTCCTGCAGCCACGGGGACCGCCGCAAGTACCGGGGGGTTCGACCCACGTCTAGGCAGGGACGTACAGGTACGCCAATGTGCCTGTCCGTGCCATTCTGCCGACGTAAATGTACATGCGGCAGTCCTTAACATCCCTGATCCCTAAGACTCATGACCCTACACAGTGCTTCAATAATACTACTCTATCTCACCAAACTCACTCGGCTGATTTAGAAATGGCTCTGAAAGACTACGTAACTAATAACTCAACTCCTTATGTCTCTCCATTGACACTTTGGGAAGCCCACAAGATGGTGCTCCGAGGAGCTTGTATCCATGACGCGTCTTTTCTTAAAAAATAAAGGCATTAGTTACAACGAAAACTGGAAGCAGAATTCAATTATTCTCACGTCCTTTTCAATCAAACCCTACCCCCTGCGGCTAGGGTGAAACTTGATAAAACACGACTTGATTTTAATCTGTTTTATCAGATTCTGCTAAAAAAAATTAAAGCAAGTGAAGACACACCTTTTACCTTAGAGCTAATAAACCTGATACACTCTTAGCCCATACCCTTAAAAACCTATACCGCCCTTTTAAACCAATAAGATTGACGTTATCCCAAGACACATATCCAAGAAACCCTGTTATGATTCTTCATACTTTCCAAAAACACCATTCTTCCCTATATAAAATGGAAGGCTCTTTAGACCAGGCAATGACAAATAATTTTTTCTGTCAAATGACATTACCAGCTATACCTCTGACTTATCATAACAATCTTGAAAATCCAAATACCACCAACAAAATTGTATTGCCTATTAAAGCTCTCAAACCAAATAAGCATCTAGGTCCTGATGGCTTTTTAGCCACATATTATGAAAAGTTTGCACAGATTTTGGCTCAGTTATTGACTAGTGCCGTTAACTCACTTCTTGATGGACACTTTATTCTACCTGAGTCTTAACTGCTAAAATGTCAATGATTCCTAAAGCCCATGCTGATGATTCATCTTGGTCCAATTACAGGCCCACCTCGTTGCTTAACCACTTCAAAACCATGCACTTTCGCCCCTTTCTGCCCAGGACAGTTTTTAACTTTTAGCGCTGTCGCACTTTGAATGACAATTGCGCTGTCATGCAACACTGTACCCAAACTAAATTTTTATAATTTTCTTGCCACAAAAGAGATTTCTTTTGGTGGTATTTGATTGATTTAATGGATTTATAGTGCGCCAAATACTGAACCGTCAGGGCAGTGTCTAATCGTCTCTGCAGTTTTTATTTTTTCCTAAACAAACTAAAAAAGCTGGATGTATGCTGGATATAAATCTGACTCGTTTGAATTATGCAGAGGCACATGTCAAGGATTATTGTTTGTTGTTTGGGCAACGGGTTCGATAAGTAAAGCAATCAATATGCTCTGATCCTTCAATTAAGGGCCTTGAACTTGCTGGTCACCAGCATAAACTTTGTCTATTTGCCGATGATATCCTACTCTTCATGTCCTCCCCGCATATTTCAGCCCCTAACCTTATTTGAAAACATTAAAGTTTTGCTAATATTTCTAGTCTAACCATTAACCCTCAAAAATCTACAACTTTATTTTCTCTCTCCTACTGAATTACAACAAGCACAGACTTCCTTCCCTTAATCATGGTCTTCTACTCACCTTCCTTACCTAGGTATCACACTTACAACTAACCTTTCCGAACTCTATGCAGCTAATTTTCCCCCAATGCTACGCCAAATTAAAGGGCTTATAAACCTTTGTGTTTTTTCACCTTAATGCAGCCTATGCATTAAGGTGAAAAAACACCTTGCAGTCACCCAGTAAACCCATCAATATGAATAAGGCAAAGACCTCTTCCTTCTGCATCTGTTACAAGCCCAGTTTCTTTGTTTACTTTGACATCTGTTTTGGCTACAGATTTAGTCAGATAATTTATAAATTACTTTTACTGAATGTGACATTTTATACTGTTCGGTTGCTAAAGTGTTTAAAAAAAAAATTAAATGGTTTGTTGAGCTTAGAACAGGTACACAAAAGGCATACTTCAGGGACTGAAGAAATCTCACATCACATTCTGTTTATGAACAGCCTACCCAATGGAATTAATTAGCTACGGGGATTGCAAACAGTAAAATGCACAAAGTATGGTGTTACTGCAGCAGAGATTACAGTTCATGTTTTATCTGAATTTCCTAATATTATAACTAAAAGTGGAAAGTATAACAGTCTATGAAATACAAATCATTGCATTAGATGACATTAAGTGATGAATACTGCAAATGCATTTGGCTCAGAACCTCATACAGCATTTGAGTTGATTTACAATTTTCATCAAAGGCTTGGCAATAAAGGAGAAGTACAGCAGTTTGAAAAAAACAAACATGAATACTCATCTCTGTTACAGCATGGCTACACTATAATGGTTACATTACAGATCCCAATATGCACTGTGCAGTAGGTAGAGTGGAGAGATGATCCCACTTCAAGACCGCAATGCATATATATACATTGCAGATTTGAAGTGGTTAACTGGTTAACTGGGGTTATGGCAGAAGCAATCAACCATAACCCCAGTATTTTAATTTTTTTCCAGTCGGCAGCTGGCTTTTTCATGAACATGTTCTGAGCAGCTCATGAGATGCTGGAACACTTTCAGAAGCGGCGGAATGCCCCCCCTTAACGCTCAATGCTTGCCAGTGTTTCTTGGGCTTGCTGTTCAAACCGGTGAGCCCAAAGAATGATCCAACAGTTCGGCTGGCAGGTCCCAGAGGTGATCCAAGAGTAGATTGTCTTTGTTTGCCTCTGTGGCCTATTTGACCCCAGATCTCTACATAAAGAGGACCCCGCCATACTTATTTCTATTACAATGATTTACATTCCTTGTAATAGGAATGGAATTGATAAAAAAAAAAAAAAACGAAAAAAAAAAAAAATCGCCCGATCCCTCAGGCCTCGTACACACGAGCGGACAGATTTGTTCAAATCTGTCCGTCTGACAGATTTGAACAAATCTGTCTGCTGGGATTTTGGTTTGCTCGCGTGTACACACGAGCAAACCAAAATCCCCGCCAGCAGAGAGCGCGCTGACGTGTCGGTGACGTTGACGCCGCCACGTCACTGCACCAGGAAGTAAAACACTTCCGCGCATGCGCCGAATCCATTCAGCGGCGGTGCGGCGGCGGTGCGGGACGACATGTCTGCTGGTAAGTGTACTAACCAGCAGACATGTCGGGCGGACAGATTCCCACCCGATAGATTTCAAAGCATGCTTTGAAATCTGTCGGGTGGACAAATCTGTCTGCTCGGCCGTACACATGATCGGAGATGTCTGCTGAAACGGTCCATCGGACCGTTTTCAGCGGACAAATTCGATCGTGTGTACGCGGCCTCAGTGATCATAGACGCATACGTAAGTCAGACACGCATATGTAAGCTGTATGTGGGGATGATGGGAGCGAGAGCGAGAATTGTGCTAGGAGAAGGATTGGGGGTATATGTGCTAGGAGGGAGGTTGGGGGGGGGATTTGTGCTAAAAGGAGGGATTGGGGGGGTTTGGTATGAGAAGGGATTGGATGATCTGTGCTAGGAGAGGGGATTTGTGCAAGGGGGGATTTGTGCTAGGAGAGGGGATTGCAGGAATTTGGGGCAGGAATTGGTGCTAGGAGCAGCAGTGGTAGGACAACATGGTGTTACCCCCCTCCATGTTCTACCACACTAAGTGACACCAACCCGAGTGATGCCTGGGTTTAGCACAGCACTGCCCACATCACAGAACTTTCACCACTGCAACAGGGGCACTGGTAAGAGGGCTATTTACCCATTGCTGATACTGCTAACAGGGACTGAGCCATTAAGAGCAGAGCACCAAATGTATCCAATTCATACTGCTCCAGTAGTGCACTCTGTAATGCACTTTATTCCAAACCTAGACTGTACCAATACCAACGCTATACTGCATTATACTGAAACTTTATTACATCTTAATCACAACTAGGAGGCGCCAACACCTATTAATACTTTTCCTTTTTTTCATCTATATCCTACTTTGGTAGGATACATGTATAGGGGCTGCCACATGTATTCCTTTAATTATTTCACAGTGGTCACACACTATCCCCCACCTGCAGTATATATTTTTTTAAATTATTGAACCGCGCGGATTCCTTTTTTCTTTCTTAATCAAACTACCTTGCATCTCCTTTGCCCTCCTGCCCCCTCCACTACCATCAACCCTTATCCTCTGAATAGTGCATACCCATTTGGTCTAAGACTAGCCTAGCTGCCATAAATGCGCTCTGGCAGTATAGTTCCAGACCTCAGTAGATTAAAGCAGTAGTCTTGTTGATAAATTAAAAAAAATGGGCCCCCTGCAGGTTTAATTCATAATGTACTGTATGTATGTATGCACTGCAAGTCAAGCTCCTTATGGTTTGTTTCATTTAAGAGGGACACTGCTGAGCCAATTTCCTTGCCATTAGTCCAGTGTACCTTTGCCACCTCACTCCCAGTGACAGAATAGGGTCTTGCCGTGCTCTAGCATGGACTTCTTGCATGTAGTTGTTAACTCCTCCACTGTACCATGTGGCCAGGCAGAATATGATCACCTGTCACAATATGATCGCCTGTCCTTTCAGCCAATCAGATGATGGGTTTCAGGACCCACGTCCTGACTGGCTGGGAGAAGGATCAGTGTGAGAATAGCGAATGTTCATTCACTATTGTCACAGAACTGGGTGGGCTCGAAGCGCAATGCAGGCACACATCAGTACCCATCAGTGCCACCTATTAGTGTACTTCAGTGCCTATCATTGCTGTGTATCCATGCCACCTATAAGTGCTGTCTATCAATGTCCAGTAGTGTTGGGCGAATGGTTCGGGCTATGCAAGTTTCGGCCTGAACATCGCCTGTTCAGCGAACACCCAAATTTGCGCGTGAACATCCCCAGAGCACCACACAATGCACTGCACGATTCACAGTGAATTCTAGGCCCTTAATTGAATGAAACCTTGCATGCAAGGCTTTGCCAGTTAGGGCTCAGAGCACTGTCAGAGTCCTGATTGGACAAAGTGATGATGACTTTCTCCAATCATGACTCAGTGCTCATAGTCCCACCCCACACTATAAAAATTTCCTTTCCATATAGAGATAGATAGAGCAGGGCTCAGTTTGCTACTAGCAAGTTAGTGTGTTCACTTATTGTGATTCTGAGTGTAGAGTGTTTAGTATACTGTGTTAGTATACTGTGTTAGTATACTGTGTGATACTTGTAGTATACTTAGTGTAGTGGGTTAGTGTAGTGCAGTGTAACACAGCATTACACAACATTTAGTTCTGTATAAAGTGCTGCATACCCCCCTTTTTTTCTCTTGTTGCTGCACGTTTTTTTGTTTTATTTTTGTGCCCTGCGTGCCCCCTTTTTTTTTAGTTGTCAGCGACAGTTTTTCTGACTGCGACATTGGCTTTTCTATTTTTTTTTTTATCTTTTATATATTTATCTTTTTTATAGTTTTTACATTTCTTTCAGTGTCAGTTCTCAATTTATCCACTTAAAGCGGATCTCCACCCTAAAGTGAAGATCCGCTGATCGGAACCCTCCCCCCTCCGGTGTCACATTTGACACCTTTCAGGGGGAGGGGGGTGCAGATACCTGTCTAAAGACAGGTGTCTGCACCCACTACCGGCCCACAGTCTCGGGCAAAAGACGAGTTTTTCCCGTTGTGTGCTGGGAACTCTCGGCTCCCAGCACACAGCGGGAGCCAATAGGCGGGCGCAGTGCGACTCGCGCATGCGCCGTAGGGAACCGGGCAGTGAAGCCGCAGCGCTTCACTACCTGGTTCCCTCACCGTGGATGGAGGGGGGAGCAGCAAAGAGAGACAAGCGAACGCTCATCCTCTGCTGCGGATGCCGCTGGACTCCAGGACAGGTAAGTGTCCTATTATTAAAAGTCAGCAGCTGCAGTATTTGTAGCTGCTGGCTTTTAAAAAAAAAAATTTAATGGGCCATCCGCTTTAACACCCGGACCAAAATGCGGGTAAATGACCAGGCCCCTTTTTGCGATTCGGCACTGCGTCGCTTTAACAGACAATTGCGCGGTCGTGCGATGTGGCTCCCAAACAAAATTTGCGTCCTTTTCTTCCCACAAATAGAGCTTTCTTTTGGTGGTACTTGATTGCCTCTGTGATTTTTATTTTTTGCGCTATATACAAAAATACAGCGACATTTTTGAAAAAAATCTATATTTTTTACTTTTTGTTATAAGAAAAATCAAATAAACTAAATTTTAGTCAAACATTTAGGCCAAAATTTATTTAGCCACATGTCTTTAGTAAAAAAAAATCGCAATAAAAAAAAAAAGCTACCTAGCGGGAACAGCGACACTAATACAGCGATCAGAAAAATGATCGCTTAGTGACTCTGGCAATAGGGAGTGAAAGGGTTAACTAGGGTGGTGATCAAGGGGTTAAAACTTTATTAGGGGGGTACGGGGGCTACCCTGGACCTGACACTAACTGCCTGTCACACTGACACTAACTGCAGTGATCATACATATAATCACTGTATTCAGTGACACTGTGACAGGGGGGAGGGGGTGGGGGGGTCGATCGCGGGGGTTAAATGTGCCTATGTGTAAAGTGTGTCAGTGTAGTGTTGTGCAGACTTACTGTACGATGTGAGCTCTCCTCAGCGGTGGTTGAAAAAACCGCAGAGGGAGAGATCACTTCCTCCTTCCTGTGTTTACATTCAACGAGTAAGGCTAAAAGGTGCCATGCAGTGCTTCAGCTGGTCTGCCTAGGAGACAGGAGCTACATCGAAGCAAAGATTCTTTCAGTTCTGCAGGGGCAGGCCCAGAGGTGGTTCACACCATGAAAGCTTGAGCCAGGAATAGTGGTGTGTGATAATGGCGCTAACCTTCTGTCCGCCCTTCAGCAGGGAAAGTTGACACAATTTGGTGGTGCAGCATTTCTTAAACAGGTACCCAGATTTGCAAGATTTTCTAAGGCCTCATGCACACTGGACGTTAAAATAACGTTCTCAAAACGCCAGTAGCTTTGCAGTGAGTTTTTTTGCAGTGAGGTTTTTTTTTATGTTTTTGCAATGGCATCTATTAGCGTTTTTCCATGTTAGCAATGGATCAAAAACGTTAGGAAAACGCTGGTGAGCTTTTATCAGTGTTTATGCACGTTTAACATTTTTTAAGTCACATACTTTATAGTGGAACATTGTACAATTGAAAAACTTTACAAACAGCACTTCAGAACATGTACATTATTTGGCCTTTGGAAAATATGCTTGTACAAAATACAACAGCTAAAACTGAATATGAAATTAAAACAGTTACCATCTAGTATTTCCACAGACCAAATGAATGCCATTCTAGATTTGTGGTGAACCTCGCTTGCACACAGGCTTCCCATCTGGGCTGAAGGCCATGGGCATTGTGGAGTACAAAAATAATAAAAATTGTGGAGGAAAGCAGCGCAATGTTGAAAGTAAGTTGCTTTGAAATTCTAAAATGTTTGTATTAAATATTTTTACATTAACAAAAATAAAGTAAATCTCCCTCGGGTCCCAGAGCACAGCTGGTCAGTAGTGAGTGTTGGCGATCCATTTAAGCTCACAGGATCTTCTGCAGGATGAAGTTGGCCACAGCCAGAGATTCGTCCTTCACTAAAACAATGTCATAGGAGTTCATGTATTTCTCTAATAACTCCTCTACCTTATCATTAAGGTATCCTATTTTGAGGATATTTTCCACATTTGATACACCATCAGCCATCGTTAAATCACCCAGCGAGTCTCCCAGGAGAATGATGTTACTGATATCTTTCAGCTGATTGAAGTATTCTGTTATCTTCAAGGCACCGTCATGTTTGTTGTAAACATGTATTAATTCCCCTTTAAATCCCTTTATAACTCCATTTTCATCAAAGTCCATAAAGTTGGAAACGACTTTGACGTTTGGGTAGTAGACTCCAGCTTGACGTATTGCTTCTTCTAATACATCCCCAAGTCCTGCTGAAAAAATGAACACCGGTATGACATGTTCATGTAGCTTATCAAAGAAGGTTTCATAACCTTCCTTGAGCATAATGTCAGATTCCCTTACAACTTCTGTCAAGTTGTTCTTCTGAAAAGCCTGTTCAATTAATAATGCATGTGATTTTGTATACTATTCAATCATGTATGGATATTTTTCTTTAATTGTAAGGTCCGGGTCAATTTCAATTGCATAGTACTTGTCTTTAAGTTCATAAAGCTTTTTTCGACATTCGTCCGATGCATATTTGCGGTTATCAATAACATTATGGCATGTGGGACACCTCTTTCCATTATGGGAAAATCGGCTTAAGGTCATATCAAAATCTGTTATAATCTGAAGCCTAGCAGCACCTCCTTTTTATTAGTCCACATATTATTTCTTTCACTTTTGCTGGATCCTTTATATGGATGGTTTTCTTCTGAAATTCTGGCATCATCTCTATGATCTTAGGCGGCGTACACACGACCGGTTTTCTCGGCAGAATCCAGCAAGAAACTCGATGGGAGACGTATTCTGCCGAGAAAACCGGCGGGAAACTCATTGAGCCAAATAGGCGGCGTACACACGACCGGTTTTCTCGAAAACCGGTCGTGTGTACACTTTTCGCCGAGAAACCCGTCGGGAAACTCGTCGAGCCAAATAGAGAGCATGTTCTCTATTTCCTCGTTGAGCAATGGGAAAATTTGGCTCGACAAGTTTTTTAACTGCCGAACTAGGAACTCGACGGGGAAAAAGATGTGTTTCGCCCGACGAGTTTCTCGGTCGTGTGTACGCCGCCATAGAGAGCATGTTCTCTATTTCCTCGTTGGGCAATGGGAAAATTTGGCTTGACAAGTTTTTTAACTGCCGAACTAGGAACTCAACGGGGAAAAAGATGTGTTTCGCCCGACGAGTTTCTCGGTCGTGTGTACGCCGCCTACGTCTTCCTCCCAGTCTTCTTCTTCACAGTGAATATATACTGGGCAGCACCACTCCGACCACCACAGCACACATACTGGCACTGGCCACCGCTCCAGCCTTCACTACAGACGCCTTATCCATGGTGACAGAGAGACCCCCGAATGACCCCTCCAGTCACTCTATGCCCAGACTCATGAGGAGATACACAGCCGGGAACTCAATGACTTGACATGTCCGCCCATCACACCACCGGTTCCCGCCCGCCCCCTTCTCCCGGGTGACGTTTAACATTTTTAAGCATTTTTTTTTTGTGGTCAGAAAAACAGCTCCTGAACACGTTCAGACAACATCCCATAAACTCCACAACTGATAAGCATCCAGAAATGTCCATGTGTGCATGGACACATAGAATAACATAGAGGGGAGTTCATGGGCTGTTAAAAATATGCCCAAACTCCCAAAAACTTTTATGTGCTTCAGTATGCATGGAGCCTTAACAGTTTCAAAAAGCAGTCACATTCCTGAAATGCCAGGGTCGCTAACTGTCACATTTGCTTGTGTCTTCAACCAAGCTGTCAAGCCATCATAACTGATCACATGTGCAACACCATGGTAGTTACAGATTAAACAGAAGCAACTTCCTTGGCTGTAAAGAATAGGAGGGTTTTATTCTGCTTTAAGGTTGTCAGAAGATCGTCCTCTACAAACTTAACAGTGTCTTAACATGTAGAACAACTGAGCTTGTGCAGAGCAGGTTGAGATAGTGTATTACCAGATTTTAAACAGTATAGGCAATGGTTTTTAAAGTTTTACATAGCTATACCTGCAAAAGGTGCCAACCTGAAATATTTCTTACCAGGTGCCCCTAAAAAGAAAAAAGTTGCAGCTATCCGTGACACGGCTTGGTTATCAACAAAACCATGTGATCACTCTGTCAGTGGTAACGTCAACACACTGACAGCCCAGGCTCACAGTGATTTCAGATCCGGTTCTCGTTTTAGAATCCGAAAGAGGTTTGTTGCCAGTAAAAACAGGTAAGATTTGGATGGATTTGAGAGACATTCTATGATTTTGCAAGTTTTGTTTACACCATAGCCTTGAATCTGGAACAAGTGATTAACAGGTTCCTGTCCACCGCACGCTGATATACATCGGCAGAATGGCACGGGCAGGCAAATGGGCGTACCTGTCCGTCCCTTCAAATTTGCCACCCGCCGCAATGCTTTGGGAGTGTGCTCGTGGGTCCCGGGAGCTTGATGTTTGCCGGCAGCCCGCGATTTCGGTCAGGAGAGGCAGAATGGGGAAGATGCCTATGTAAACAAGGCATTTCCCATCTACTAATAAAAATGCCATATAACTATCGCCTATTTTGTAGACGCTAATAAAGCAAAAAGTAAAAATTATTGCTTTTTTTTTTTTTTTTTGCTTATAGCACAAAAAAAAAAAAAAAATCGCAGAGGTTCCTTAACCACATAACCCCCGGACCATATTGCTGCCCAATGACCAGAGCACTTTTTGTGATTCGGCACTGCGTCGCTTTAACTGACAATTGCGCGGTCGTGCAACGTGGCTCCCAAACAAAATTGGCGTCCTTTTTTTCCCACAAATAGAGCTTTCTTTTGGTGGTATTTGATCATCTCTGCGGTTTTTATTTTTTGCGCTATAAACAAAAATAAAGTGACTATTTTGAAAAAAAATGCAATCATTTTTACTTTTTGCTATAATAAATATCCCCCAAAAATATATAAAAAAAACATATTTTTTCCTCAGTTTAGGCCGATACGTATTCTTCTACATATTTTTCGTAAAAAAATATCGCAATAAGCATTTATTGATTGGTTTGCGCAAAAGTAACAGCGTTTACAAAGTAGGGGGTAGTTTATGGCATTTTTATAAAAAAAATTTTTTACTAGTAATGGCGGAGATCAGCGTTTTTTTCAGTACTGCGACATTATGGCGGACACTTCGGACACTTTTGACACATTTTTGGGACCATTGGCATTTTATTAGCGATCAATGCTATAAAAATGCATTGGATTACTATAAAAATGCCATTGGCAGTGAAGGGGTTAACACTAGGGGTCAGGGAAGGGGTTAAGTATGTTCCTGGGTGTGTTCTAACTGTATGGGGGGGTGGACTCACTAGGGTAAATCACTGATCTTCTGTTCATACATTGTATGAACAGAAGATCAGCATTTCCCCCGCTGACAGGACCGGGAGCTGTGTGTTTACACACATAGCTCCTGGTCCTCGCTCTGTAAAGAGCAATCGCGTGTGCCTGGGACTCGGGGGCGAGTGGGGGGTGTGCAGGCCAGCCGCCGGCGGCTCGAACGCGCCCCCTAGTGGCCGCTGAAGAGCCAATGTAGAGCTACGGGCTCTCGCCCAGGAGAGCCAACCTGCCACCGTAAAATGACGGCGGCATGTCAGCAAGCAGTTAAATACCACCAAAAGAAAGCTCTATTTGTGGGGAAAAAAGGACGTCAATTTTGTTTGGGTGCAACGTCGCATTACCGCGCAATTGTCAGTTAAAGTGACGCTGTGCCAAATCGTAAAAGGTGCTCTCGTCATTGAGGGGGTAAATTCTTCCGGGGCTGAAGTGGTTAAACATCTCACCTAACCCAGTCTCTAGGGAGGAAGTGCTACACATCTGATAATATTTGTCCTGTACAGGTTAAAGTGTAATTATTTTTGGTTTCAGTTTTTTTTTTATTGTTAACCTTCCCTACTCTTTTTTATTTATTTTTTTCTTGGATATTATTTTTTTATATATTATTGCTATCTGAGGCCGCGTACACACGGCAGAGAACCTCGACAGGCAGAACACATCGTTCCGCCCGTCGAGGTTCTCTCCCGCCCGTCGAAATCGGCGACCCGCCCGTCGGGAATGGCAACCAGCCATTCTTCCAGGCGGGCCGTCGAGGAAATAGAGAGCGTACTCTCTATTTCGGCTCGACGGGCTTCCCGACGGGAAGCTCGCTGAGACCGTACACACGGCCTAGGTCCTCGCTGGAATGTGCATTCCAGCGAGGTTCTCGCTGATTTTCAGCGAGAACCTCGGCCGTGTGTACGGCGCCTCAGGTCTTGTTAGAGAAAAGTGAGGGGGAAATCTGCAACAGGGACACGGACAACAAAAAGCAGATAGGGTTTCTAGTCTTAAGCTAATTATACACGTATCAAAATTCGATTGGTTCAGCAGAAACTGAAAGCATTTCGATCTGTGCGTACCACTCTCTGATCAACAGAAGCTGATTGTTAGACCAGCTTCTGTTGAACAGTCCTGCTGGCAGGCCCCACTACCATTATACTCATTACAGCAGGTACTGCCTGTTTGTAACACATAGGGGCTGATTTACCAAGCCTGTGCGCCATGACTCATGGTGCACAAGCAGGAGTAAAAGTGTTTTTGACATTTACAAAAGAGATACACTGCCAGTGTAGTGTATTTCTCCATTTACTAAAATGCCTAATGCGCCCAGGAGAGGGCGCATGACACACCAGTGTAGAGCTGCGGACGGCACTTAGGGGCTGATTTACTATTGGCACTGCGCTGCGCCGTTTCATGCCTTAATTAGTGCGCTGGACGAAGCCTTAATTAGGCGCATGAACCAGCCGCAGCAGCAGCGCAATGCAATTGATAAGTAAAGCCGCTGCCGAAATCCCTGTGTAAGTCTATGGTGGGAAAGCTTAAGTGTTCATTTTAAAGGCTAATATGCAAGTTTTGTCCTAAAAAGTGTTTGGGGACCTCAGTCCTGCCCCAGGTGACATGTACCAATGTTTTTTTTTTTTAAACGTCCGTTTTTTCGGGAGCAGTGATTTTAATAATGCTTAAAGTACAACAATAAAAATGCAATATTCCTTTAAACTTCGTACCATGGGGGGGGTGTAATGTCAGCATGTGAAAAAGCGCACTTTTCCCGTGGTTAGAAATGTCCCTGCACAAACTGACAGTCTGAAGAAAAAAAGCCGTTTAGAAATGACTCGCGGCTATAATGAATTGTCGGCTCCTGGCAATTGCAGGAGAATTCATTCATAAAAAAACACAAAAAAAAAGCGTGGGGTCATTTAAAAAAAAAAATTACGTGGGGTTCCCCCCAAATATCCATAAACAGACCCTTTAGGTCTGGTATGGATTTTAAGGGAAACTCCACCCCAAATTTAAAAAAAAATGGCGTGGAGTTCCCCCTAAAATCCACACCAGACCCTTATCTAAGCACTTTGACCTGGCCGGCCACAGAAAAGAGGGGGGGACAGAGTGTGCCCCCCCTCTCCTTAACCGCACCAGGCCACATGCCCTCAACATTGGGAGGGTGCTTTGGGGTACCCCCCAAAGCACCTTGTCCCCATGTTGATGAGGACAAGGGCCTCATCCCCTCTTAGGAAAGTCCCCGTGTGGTGCCTGTGCGTCAGAGGGGGGCGTGGTCACATGTCAGACAGCGGGGAATTCAATTGGAAGCTTGTGAGCGGCTTCTTCTTTGCCGGAGTCGCCGCTTCCAATTGAATTCACTGCCGTCTGACATGTGACCACGCCCCCCTCTGACGCACAGGCACCACACGGGGACTTTCCTAAGAGCTTGCCCGTGGCGTCAGAGGGGGGCGTGGTCCGACACACGGCGGGCATTTCGTTTGGAAGCGGAGCCTACGGCGAAGAAGAACAAGAAGAAGATGCGGACGAGAAGGACAGCGGAAGGAGAAGACGATGGAAGAAGATGCCGGTCAAGATGCTGCACTACAAGACACAAGAAAGAAGCAGAGGAAGAAGAATACGAAGAAGATGCGGAGAGAATGCCAGTGGAAGGAGAAGAAGATGGAAGAAGACGCCGGTCAAGATGCGGCACTACAAGACCTAAGAAAGAAGCAGAAGAAGAAGATGAAAGAAGATAATAAAGGACTTTTTTGTGAAATGGTAGAGGTACAATGTACCCCATTACCATTTCACACAAGGGGGGCCCCTTTGTTAAAGGGGTCTTCCAGATTTCGATAAGCCTCCTGCCCGCAGACCCCCACAACCACCGGGCAAGGGTTGTGGGGATGAGGCCCTTGTCCTCATCAACATGGTACCCCAAAGCACCCTCCCAATGTTGAGGGCATGTGGCCTGGTGCGGTTCAGGAGAGGGGGGGCCGCACTCTGTCCCCCCTCTTTTTTGCAGCCGGCCAGGTCAACGTGTTCGGATAAGGGTCTGGTGTGGATTTTAGGGGGAACTCCACGCCATTTTTTTTTTAATTTGGGGTGAAGTTCCCCTTAAAATCCATACCAGACCTAAAGGGCCTTCTGATGGAATTTGGGGGGAACCCCACGCTTTTTTTTTTTTGTGTTTTTTATGAATGAATTCTCCTGCAATTGCTGGGAGCCAACAATTCATTATAGCCGCGAGTCATTTCTAAACGGCTTTTTTTCTTCAGACTGGAGCACCGTAATGTTCAGAACTGTGTAGGCAGATTGAAATGTGTGTGTGTAGTTGGTTATCCAGCAGCCAGCCCAGGCTGGGAAAGGGTTAAACATTTTTAGCTCAGTTCCTGGGCTTTTGGCTTTGGCAGGCCCATCTGTTGTATAAAAAGAGGGACAGCTAAGATCAAGAGCACCAAAGAACAGAATGTTGGTATTGGTGAAACCTAGTTGCGTGCACAAGTGTGGTGATGAAGGAACTGGGAAACACATACAGCATCCAAGCCATGGGCTTATATGCCTATATTGACTCTCATTGAGGTATGCCTGTATTACTACGTTATGTTATTTAGGATCAGGGACAGAGCGTTGTTCGTGTTAAATATATTGCCATGCTGCATTTTTACAGTAAAAGTTACATTTAAGTGGTCCTAAAGGCTCAAGATTTTTTACCTTTAAAACATTCTATGCATTAGGATAAAAAACCTTCTGGGTCCTGCCCTCCTATATTTATTTGCGCACCATCTCGATCCAGCAATGTGCATGAAAGCAGTGGCTCTCTCAGGTATCTCTCTCCTCATTGGCTTACACAGTAGAGTGAGACATTATCTCCTGCTGCTGTTAATCACAGCAAGTGAACCAATAAGAAGAGAGCGGGGGTGGGGCCGAGTTATGTTCTGTGTGTGAATGGACACACAGCGCATGGCTCAGGAGCAAGCCTGTTTGAGTGCTCCCAAAGCAAGGGGCTTGCTTTTTGGGGCACTCACCAGGGGGAGGAGCCAGGAGTTTTGGTGGGGGACCCAAAAATAAGAGGATCGGGGCTGCTCTGTGCAAAACCACTGCACCGAGCAGGTAAGTATAACATGTTTGTTCTTTTTTATTTAAAACAATTTTTTTTTTTTTTTTTTCTCAAACAAAGGTTTTTATTAAACAAAAAAAAAACAATACAGGCGATGAGTTCCAGAGCAGACATATACCGTCAGGAGAGTGTGGCGCAGCACACCCAAAAACAGAAGGATAATTAAAAGACGAGGTAAAACTGTACATACAAATGTGTGTCCCCGACTCGTCCCCCCGACATCTCACATATATTAACTCCAGCACAAGCCTCCGCCCCCCTTCGCCCAAATGTGATACCCCACATAATCAGCATTCTGTATAGTGTTATGGCTCTGGGGCCCACTCCCATCCCACAGCTCTAGAACAGCCGATCATATACTAAATCAATCGGGGCCAGACCCGGGACGTCAAGCCAAGGGGCCCATACTTTCTCAAATTTAGTGTCAGTGCCTCTATGTTGAAATATTACTTTTTCCAGCCTCAATGTGACCCACTGGGTCATGCACAGTGCACAGTGGGGGGTTCGGTGTCCTTCCAGTGCCTTAGTATCATCAGGCGGGCCTGAAACAGGGCTCTGCAGATCGCCTGCCCGGAGCCACCCTCCACCTCCAAGGTGTCACAGATTCCCAGCAGGCAGATCTTGGGGTCTAGCGGTATCTGTGTCTGAAAAGCCCCGTTAAGGGTATCGATGACCTTCGCCCAGTAGAGATGCAGTTTTGGGCATCTCCATAGTAGGTGAATAAGATCGCCATGATCCCTGCAGCACCGAACGCAGATGGGGTCAACCCCCAGCCCCATCCGTGCCAGTCTAGCTGGTGTGTAGTGTACTCTCAGGAGAATGTAAAGTTGCGACAGTCTGTGTGCTACGTTCAAGGAGCACCCAGGAACTGCCTGCATCGCCTCCTCCCACTGTCCCTCCTCAAATGCCCCCACGTCTTGTTCCCACCGGGCCATTGCCCTCAAAGGGGCGTCCGGTAGGAAGAGACTCAGAAGCATAGCGTAGCAACTTGATATAAAGCCCTTGTATGTGTCTACCCCAGATAGATAGTTGAAGACAGGTGCCGGGTTCAGGGACCAGACATCTGCCTCTCCCTGAGCGGCCACTGCATGCTTAAGTTGAAGGTAATGAATGAATGAATGAATGAATGAATGAATGAATGAAAACTTATATAGCGCGGCACATGCGAACTGAATCGCCTCTGGGCATAGAGGCCGGCAAACGGTAGTCTGCGCTAAGCTCTTGGAATGGCCTAAGCTTACCATCCCTAATCACATGGGTCATAAGTGTAATGCCATATTGTTTCCATCTAGAGCCATAAGGTATTTTAGCCAGTTCTCTGTAATAGTGATTGTCCCAAATAGGGCTATACTTAGTGAATCCCGTCACCCCCTGTAGCATTCTAACCTTATTCCATGTCTTCTGCATTAGTGCATACGTGGGGAAAAGTTTGTTAGACTTAGTGTATCGTAGGGCCTCTAGACCTTCCGCCACCCCCCCTCCAGTGGTGAAGCTGAGCAGCTGGACAGAGGAGTCCCTCAAATTCAGTTCCCGGTCCCTTTCGGGCCTCACGAGTCGTGCAATATGTTGCATTTGGGAGGCTAAATAGTAGATCCAGGGATTGGGCAATGCCAACCCGCCAGCATCCTTCGGCCGCTGGAGCTGTTCAAGCCTAACCCTCGGGGGCTTAGCAAGCCATATAAGTGAACGGAAGACAGAGTTGATAATTCTGAATTTCTTAAGGGGAATGACCATTGGGGAGTTGTGAAGGACATATAACAACTGTGGCATGAGGATCATCTTTATCAAGTTTACTCTACCCACAGGGGACAGCCTGAGCCTACTCCACACCTTAACCCGGTCGCGGCATCTGTTAATCAGGGGGGTGAGATTAAGACTAACGTAATCCAGCAAGCGTGCAGTAACCTGAACACCAAGGTATCGAAATGACCTGGAGACAGGAATGTCCTGCACAGTCGCTGGGGATAGGGAGGGGTCCCGATCTAGTAACAGGAGGGAGGATTTCGACCAGTTAATAACCAATCCCGAGTATTCTCCAAAGATCCTGAACGACCCTCATGGCCTCCGACAGCGAAACCGAGGTATCACCTAGGAGAAGCATGGTGTCGTCCGCATATAGCATGATCTTTTCATGTAAATCACCGTACTGGAATCCCCGGATCGAGGGGCTCGTTCTGATTATTGCAGCCAGGGGCTCTATGGCTAGGGCGAACAGGAGGGGGGACAGAGGGCACCCCTGTCGCGTACCCCTGTGTAAGGGAAAGGTGTGTGATACCCTTCCCCCCTCCCGTATAGCAGCAATGGGGGATGAGTACAAGAGCTGTACCCACGCAATGAAATTGTCGCCAAACCCGAATTTCCGCATCACCGCCCACAGGAACTCCCATTCGACACTATCAAATGCCTTATGGGCATCTAGGGACAATAAGACTCTGTCTCCCATGTTATCCGCTCTGGACTGGATATTCAAAAAAAGTCGCCGCAGGTTTATTGCCGTCGATTTTTGGGGCATGAAACCGGATTGGTCGGAGTGAATTATGGTAGAGATGGCACTGTTTAGTCTGACCGCCAGCACTTTGGCAAGGATCTTAACGTCATTTTGTAGTAATGAAATCGGCCTGTATGAGCTTGGGTCAAGAGGGTCCTTATCTGGCTTCAGAATTAACACTATATTGGCTCTAGACATAGATCGTGGTAGTGTACTAGTCCTTTTTGCCTCATTAAACACCTTTAAGAGGTGCGGGAGTATTGTTTCCCCATATTGCTTGTACACCTCCGCTGGGAGGCCATCATCCCCCGGGGCCTTCGAGTTAGGGAACAAACTGGTCGCCGCCTGCAGTTCCCCCAGAGAGAGGGGGGCGTCAAGCATCTTTCTGTTTGAGGCTGACAAAACTGGGAGTTGGACCGGGTCCAGGTATTCAGCTAGGGAGTCCAGCGAGTACGCTTGACGGGACTCATATAGAGATGAATAAAAGCTCACAAGTTCGGATAGTACATGGTCTGGGGAACTAGTCAACCCACCGGCCCGGGTGCGCAATGCCCCAATAGAAGGGGACATCTGTTGAGAATGGGCAATAGTTGCCAGCATGCGACCAGTGTGCTCACCCTCCTCATAGAATGCCGCCTTCTGAAAGAAGCGCTTCTTCTCTGCCCCTGAGGTCGTGACTCGGTACAGCGCGTCCTGCGCCGAGAGCCACGCCTCCCTACTGGTATCAGATGGGTCAGCAATAAATGCGTCCTCCAGCCTCCCGGCCATCACTTCTATATCCTCCCTCTGAGCACTGGTCTGTCTTTTAATGGCTTGGATCTCTGTAATAAACAGGCCCCTGAGAACCGCCTTAAAGGCCTCCCAGGTTACTGCTATGTCTTCCGATACAGCATGAGCATGCCAGAACTCCGAAATGCAGGATTCTATGCGCTCATGCGAAGGGAAGAGATTCAGCCAAAAGGCGTTCATCTTCCACGGGGCCTTGGCCCCCGCAGAAGGGGGACGCACATCCAAGGAAGTCACCAATGGGGAATGATCTGATACACTCCTAGGAGCGTACACCAATTCACCAATATATCGCTCAGCTGCGTGTGAGCAGAGACACAGATCAATCCTAGACAAAGAGGAGTAACTCTTGGAAAAGCAGGAAAACTGTTTCACACCTGGGTTCCTGGCTCTCCACGGGTCACGCCACCCCACCTCCTCCATGAATCTACCCAGAGCAGAGCGGGTCACTTTCCTCCCTCCTCCCCCCTGTGGGTGTCTGTCCAACTGAGGGTCCGTGCAGCAGTTGAAGTCCCCAAAGGCGTACAATGGCACCTCTGGAAACCGCACCTGGAACTCCACCAATGCCCTCAGTACCTGGTTGCTATACGGGGGTGGTATATACACAAAGGCAAGAATACATTTGAAATCAAACAGCTTACATAGTAAAAAACACATATCTACCGTCAGTGTCAATCTCAGAGCACAGTTCCTCGTATTTGATCGAGCAATGTATCAGCACACTCACACCCCTAGAATATGAGGTGTGAGTGGAGTGGTAACTCTGACCCACCCATCGGTATTTCAAGCATGACAATGAGTCAGCAGTGAGATGGGTCTCTTGTAAGGCACATATGGCCGGCAGCCTGGCTCTCAGTAAGGTCGAGACCATAGTGCGTTTAAGAGGGTCTTGCAGCCCCCTGACGTTCCAGGAGAGTATCTTAACCGCTGCCATCAGGGGGGGTCAAACACACATCCATCAGGGGGATAACCGCCATCCACAACCCACCCCACCTCCCTCTCAGTGGCCGTGAATATCACAACATATTGGGGTGCAAGTAGGGACAGAGCAGTTCGCTGGGCAAAAAAGGAATTTGGGAAGCCACTCCGCAAGTAGTAGGAAGTATCCGCTCCGGGGAAGTCCATCGCATAACAGGAACTGTAATCGCACAACTGTGCTTCGGTGGAACACACAGAGCCCTGTCGCATAGGGGCTTGTCGTCGTACCAACCTCTGGGGAGCCAACGGGCAGTCCCTCCTCAACTGGGACAACTGATCCCACACACCTTCAACTGGGCCATCCAACGTGGCTGTACATTCACTGGCCAACTTCACTGGGTGAAGTGGCATCATTAATCACATTTCCGAACTCGCATTTAGTAGGAAGAATCATTGTACGTTTCCGGCAGGTTTCTCAAACAGGGAAAGCTCAATGCAGCTCAACTAGCTTACATCTGGTGGTTCAGTCATCATGTTCAGGAGATCTCTGGGCCTGGCGCAGCGCGCCCGCATTAGCATCTAGCCAATCCGAGGCTTCAGCAGGATGTTCAAAGAAATGGGCCTGACCCCGTAATATAATCCTGAGTTTCGCCGGTACAGCATTGCATATGGAGCTTGTAGTTTCTGCAGGCGTTTTTTAACTTCAGTGAAGCGCGCCCGGCTCTTCTGGACTGCAGCGGAAAAGTCAGGATAAAATGAGACCCGGGTGCCATTAAACTGAATATTTCTCTTTTCCCTAGCCAGCCTCAGTATTATTTCTCTGTCCCTGTAGTTCAGCAACCGGGCCAGCATCGGGCGGGGGGGATTCCCAGGTGGAAGAGGCCTGGTCGGTACTCTATGAGCCCTCTCAACCGCATATAGAGGGGTAAAAGCATCCTTGCCGAACACATCCGCCATCCATTGCTCCACAAACCGCGTGGGGTCCCGGCCCTCCACCTTCTCCGGTAACCCCACTATGCGCACATTGTTGCATCTGAGCCTGTTCTCAAAATCTTCTGCTCTCATATCCACTGCCCTGGCCATCCTCGCAGCAGATTGAGCTTCCCTGATCAGCGGGGGTAATTTATCCTCTATGTCACTTATTCTGCTTTCAGCTGCGGTGGTTCTCTCCCTCATCTTTTGCATGTCCTGTCTGATTAGGCAGACCTCCTCCTCCAGGCCCCCAAAGCGAGCCCTCAGACAGTTCACAGAGGCTGTACATTTATTCACAGCCTTCAGTATGGCAGCCAACGTGGGTTGTTCTCCCCCCTCAAGCTCAGGGTCCTCATCTTCCTCCTGTATGTCTGGGCTGCCCTGACTCTGTGCCATCATGGCGCCGGCCCCCAGCATTTCCTCCCCCTCCTCCATGTCACTGTCTCTAATGGCGCCATCATCATCCAGGGGCTGCGCTGCAGGCAAGTCTGCTTTCCCAGCTAGTTTCAGGGCATAGTACCTCATATCTTTGGGGGGCTCTCCGGAGGTCTTCTCAGGGTGTTTGGGCTGTTTACTCACCCCCTCCTTGGCCTTGTCTCCCGTTCGCGCCTTCTGCGCTGATGGTGGAGCGGCGCCATATTGGGGATCCTGCTTCGAGCTCTCTCCCTTCTGTCCTCGGGTCATCATGCCCTCCGATGGCAGCTGAGTGTCGGCCGGGTGTTGAGGGAGTGTTCTCAGGGCTGATCGGCGGAAAAACGAGCAAGTTAGTGTGCCGGAAACCGGATCAATGAAGGATCAAGACGGGAGCTCTGTGAAGACGCGTCTGCTCACATGCCGCGCTGGCCACGCCCCCTAAAACAAATATTTAATTTAGAATCACCTTAACCTTTCTAAGCCTGGTCTGAAGGGGTGCATGCTGGTTATGGTGTATTGTAAAGAACTTGGGTCTGTAATTGCACTATGGGGTATAAAGTAAAACTACAAAAAAAGTTAACTTGGCAAGACAAAAAAGAGGAGTGCTGTTGCCATGGGTAACCAAGTGAAAGAACAAGCTACAAGCAACCAGTCATTAAATGTGGTACCTGGTAATGTGTCAGTTCCTCCGGTAGTGATGGGGTTGATGTTCTGGCTCCCACACTCACACCTATGGCCTGGTCACAAGGTTAACTGAGAGCATGCATGTGGTCTGTGCTAGGTGTTCAGCAGGACCCCATTCTGTTATTGGGAGTGACGTAACAGAGGTATGCTGGACTGGTGGAGTGGTCGCAGCAGGCTCAACATGTCCCTCCTAATGCAAATATACAAGTCATGCCTCGTACACGTGATCAGTTTTCCCCGACAAGAAAAGTGTGATGTGAGCTTTTTGTCAGGAATTCCGACCGTGTGTATGCTGCATCACACTTTTTCTGTGAGAATTCCTGCCAAGAAAAGATTGAGAGCAAGATCTCAATTTTGGTTACAGCAAAAATTTGTATCGGAAATCGCGGTCGCCTGTGTGCAATTACGATGCGGAAAAAAACATGCATGCTCAGAATCAAGCAGAAGAGCCGAACTGCCTATTGAACTTCATTGATCTCGGCTTGTTGTACGTCACCACGCTCTTGATGTTTGGAATTTCAGACAAGATTTGTGTGACCGTGTGTATGCAAGACAAGTTTCAGCCGTTTTCTGGTGAAAAAAAACCAACACGGTTTTCCTGTTGGAAAAACTGATCGTGTGTACAGGACATAAGAGTGTGTATTGACATTGGAGGAGTTGCTTTTCAGAGGAACTCTGCACTTTATTACTGCAGACAGTAAAAGCTCATCTCTAGTCCCGGGCTCTGCCTTAATGTTACACTTTTCACATGACCGCAGTCTTCACGTGATCCCGGCATTGATGGTTGAGCTCCGCACAATGGTCCCCCCCCCACTTGATCTGCTGCACACCAAACCATTTTCTAGGAGATTTAGGGCCAGATTCTCAGAGGCGCTACGACGGGGTATCTCAGATACCCCGTCGTAACGCCGTTTTTTCCCCCGGGTATCTATGCGAGTGATTCCTAGAATCACTTTGGCATAGATACGAGTGAAGATCTGACAAGTGTAATTGTATTACACTTGCGGATCGTAGATGTAATGACAACTCCGGCCACTAGGTGGCCTTTACGTTGTTTTCTCATTTGCCTATGCAAATGAGGCTACTACTCCGATTCCCGAACGCTTTTATGCCGCCCCGTCGTCGCTTACGTCGTTTTCGTCCGCGTAAGGTTACCCCTGCTAATATGAGGGGTAACCTTACGCAGTACCGTCGGCTTTTTCCGTCGGTTACGTTGTTTTACTAAGTCGTTCACGAATAGGGCATTGCATAAGTGACGATCACGTCGTTTTGACGTCGGTTTCAACAACGCTTTCCGACGTGAGCTGGAACATGCGCACTGGGCTTTTTCCCTGGCTGGCGCATGCGCAGTTCGATCGACGTGGGGGCGCGCTTAATTTAAATACAAGCCGCCCCCTTTGAATTACGCGGCCTTACGCTGGGCCATTTACACTACGCCTCCGCAAACTACGAAGCAAGTGCATGGAGAATACGGCACTTGCTCTGTTAAGTTGCGGCGGCGTAGTGTAAATGGCTTACGCTACGCCAGCGAAAATGTATGAGAATCTGGCCCTAAACCTTTTTGTTCATTGTAAACGATAAAGCTATTATGATGAAATATATTATAATGTTCTCATATTTTGAACTTTTTTTTGCTTACAAAGGTATTTTTTTAATTGGCAGATTTGTTTTAACAGAATAGATATTTGCTGCAAATAGCCACAGCACTGATAATAGCAGGAAGTTATCCTAAGTTTGTAAATACTATGAAGGATGTCTTCCTACTAGGGCTGTGCAAATTAACTTTTAATCGATCGATTAATCTTTAATTTTTTTGATCGATCAAAATCTTTTTGATCGATCAAAATCTTTTTGATCGATTCAAATTCTTTTGATTGGAACTCACCTCTCCGCCGGCTTCTGGGCCTTTAGGGAGTTCCGTCAGAGATCCGGTGACGTCATGGACACCGGCGGGCCTTGCCGTGTCCATCTGAAGGGCTCCTTTGCTGTGCCTTCATATCTGCATGCCGGCGGGACCTTACTATCTGCCACACGCAAGGGCTGTTACACTTCCCTCCATCACTTCCCACTATCAACCTGGGATTCTACAGCCATCCACTGGGAGTTGTGATAGTTCCCTTCATGGGACATCTACATGCCGACGGACTGATGTTAACTTCTCCTCATCTGGATTCAGCAGTGGTATCGTTGTACACATTTTTATACCAGTATCATACTTATCTACATGTTTTTATGACTGCTTTTGGTACTGTTTGGTATTACTTGCACCATTTTTACAGTTTATGTAGTTACGATTCTATCTCCAGTGCAATATTTATTTGGTTGCCTACTTGAAGACTATAAAAGTTTTAATGCTATTCCCATCGAGCGCTGCCTTTGTGTGTTTTTTGTATCCTGCTTTCCATTTTTCCAGTGGTTGGTAGCTGCAATGGGAATCAGCCTGCAAGGAGTAGATCAGCTAAAAGTAGTTGGATCTGTATGTGCGTTATAATTAATCGAAATTAGTCGATTAATCGATTTAAAAAAAAAACGATTAATCGAACACAAAAATTTTGATCAGTAACAGCCCTACTTCCTACCCATACCATTTTATATGTACCACATCACGGGGGCTATGATATGACAACGTGGGCACCAGAGCTGAAAACAGACTGTTGGAAAATGAATGATGACTTCTTATCACCATTTATTTACCAGCTGGCTGTTGACTGATGCAGCGTTATAATGTGCTGTGTATGTGACTCACTGCGGGTTCCAATTAACACTCTTGATTAATAGAAAAGCAAGATTGTATACCATGGGATTATTCCAAGAATTATCTTCATTCATTCCAGACACGTCTTTTCTGTGTAGAAGTTATGTGTGGGCTCTAGGCAGAGTGTGTTCCCTGGCTACAAATGCAGCTTGGCTGGTGGGCTTCCCATTAATGATACATTATTACTGCTTGGAGGACGCTGTTCCTTGAGGCTTGAAATGAAATTTCTGCTTCCTGAGGCACTGAAAGATAAAATAATGACTAGCAAAATGATTTGGTGGCTACTGCTTTTTAACCCGCAATTACTTGGAAACACTTGGCCTGTTTTAATTGAACCCATAAAATCAGATTAATCAGTGGGAACTTTCAGTGATATAAAATAAAAGTAAAGTAAAGAATAATCCCATGGTATACAAAGGTGATAATATGATTTACCGTATTTATCGGCGTATAACACACAGGCGTATAACACGCACCCTAACTTTAAGAGGGAAGTTTCATGAAAAAAACTTTCCACGGCCCCTTGCGTATAACACGCAGGCACAGTTTACCCTCAGTTTTTAAGGTAAAAAAGTGAGTGTTATACGCCAATAAATACAGTAATTTGTAATTGTTTTTGTTATCCATACATGGTATAGACATATTTTATGTGTGTGTGTGTATATATATATATATATATATATATATATATCTCAATAAATATATATATTGTATATAATATGTCTACAGTGAAAAAGTATTCATACCCCTTGAAATTTTCAACATTTTGTCATGTTACAGCCAAAAACTTAAATGTATTTTATTGGGATTTTGTGATAGACCATTGGATTTAGGTCTGGACTTTAACTGGACCATTCTAACACATGAATATGCTTTGACCTAAACCATTCCAGAGTTAATGAGCCCAGCTGAATTAAGTGGGCTCATTAAGACCGCTACAAAAACTCCCAGCATGCTAAGGGAGGTGCTCCGTCCTGGAACCAGTTCTGTGTGTGTATAGACTGTCCTGTGCGGTGAGACAAAGCCTGTGTGGCAAACCTCTAAAACAGGGAGATACGGGCTGGGGCAGCGCAAGGCTGCACCTAGTTGTTAGACAGGGAATTTAAGTGTGTAGTAAGCGGTCAAGCTGACAATGGTTTCTTTTCATGTTTTTTTGTTTTGTTTTGCTGTTATATTTTTCACTGTATATAGTTTAAAGAAACCTGCACCTTTTTGTTTTTTTCACCTACAACTCTGCCTGATTTTGACCCAGGGGGTCACGCACACCCACTGCTGAGCTAACCCCCTCACAATATATATATATTCTTTTCTACCTCCTCATGGCTCAGTGTCTAGCCTGCTTAGTGCATCCGTGTGAGAATTAACAGACTCATTGACTATTTATACACAGACACTTATGCCGCGTACACACGACCGTTTTTCATGACGTGAAAAATTCAATTTTTTTAATTGGTCATTAAAAACGATCGCGTGTAGGCTCCAGAGCATTTGTCTTGATGTGAAAAATGGGCATTAAAAATTTAGAACATGCTCTATTTCTTTCTCGTTGTTTTTCACGTTGTGAAAAACGGTCATGTGTAGGCTTTAACGACGGGAAAAAACATTCATGCCCAGAAGCAAGTTATGAGACGGAGCCCTCGTTTTGGTAAAACGAGTGTTTGTAATGGAGATGGCAGATTCGTCACGCTGTAACAGACTGAAAGCAAGATTTATCTCTCACCAAACTTTTACTAACATGAAATCAGCAAAAGCAACCCAAAGGGTGGCGCCAACCGAATGGAACTTCCCCTTTATAGTGCCGTTGTATGTGTTGTACGTCACTGGAGCATTTTTTTTCACGATCGTGTGTATGCAAGACATGACATTAAAAATGGTAGTATGTACGCGGCATTAATGTGATTTGAAAAGCCACAAATGTGGGAAATTAACCTTTAATTGCCAGTTTAACCTGTATGTGCCACCTTCTTGATCCAAAGGTACAAAAAAACTATATGATAATAAATGGCGTCATGTGATTGCTATACTTAAATAAAAGACAGTTTTTTGGTATGATCGGTCATATTTTCAATATTAATGCCAACATTTTACAATTTCTGTCAGGGTATGCAAACTTTTGAGCATGACTGTATATATATATATTTTTTAAAGGTATATCTTACTGTATATTATCAGTAGCAATAATAATGTAAAATACTCACTAATCCGATGATGACTTGTCATCTTGGTGTGTTTATCTAATCCATTTTGGAATATTTGGAACATTTTGTGAGTGAATTATCTCTTGTTTGACAAGATGTCAAACATGAATTGCAATCATGAAAAGCTGTGGCCTTATGATAATGTCATTTATTGGGCTTTCTGATTTTTCTAGGGGAGTTAAAATTACAGCATGTGCAAAATTCCTTTTGACCTTTCTGTCTATTCTTCATAGAGCTGATGATTTTTTTTTTTCACCACAATGAGAACATCTATCTGCAACTAATAGAGCATTTCCTATTTCATATGTGGACATGACAATTAAGATGCACAGCACTGAAAATAATAATAAAACAATTGCCTTTCCTTGCCTAATTACAGTGTGTATTGAAAATCATCCTAACAACTCATCTACAAGCCTCCCCTATCCCGCTCACCTGACCAAAGGATGCAGGCTCCAAAACAGTGATCTGCTAACACCAGGGACAGAAAAAAGTTTGTTTGCCTTTAATACAAATGTACTTTTAGAGATAGTTACAGTATATACTCTGAGCAGGGCTGTCTTAATGACAGGGCACACCTAGGCACTGCCCAGGGGCCCCAGCTGAATGGGGGGCCCCCTGCACTTTTCCCAAAGCAGCTGGTCCTTGAGCCCATGCTTCCCCTGAAATTGGGGGGCCCCTTGATGGCACTGAGTGTGATAGATGCAAAGGGGAGGCAGTCTGCCTCCTACCTACTTAATGTCTGTTTACCTGCACTGTCATCATTGTAGGGGCCCCAGAGCATTACTTTGCCCAGGGGCCCATGATGCTATTAAGACGGCCCTGACTCTGAGTGACATGACCTGGTACATTTCTAAATAATTCTGATCAACATAACCCACTTGCATAGCTGGTGCTCTACCAAAATACTGCTATTGGGTCATTTATTAAAGTGGTTGTAAACCCTTAAAAAAATAACTTAACAAAAAAACCTGCAAGACAAAGGCATAATGAGCTAGTATGTATAGCATACTAGCTCATTATGTATTACTTACCGTGCAGGTTTAGGTGATATCCAGGGTAGCTACGTTGTGGGTGGTCTATTGTTGTTAGGGGGATCTATTGTTGCTGGCTGCAGGGGATCTATTTTACTGCTTTTCTTAATATCATTACCAAATTCCATACAAATTACTTAGCACCACAAATATATACTTGATTCTAGATTGCCTAGAAGGGGCAATACTGGGAGGTGGGTAGAGGGTGGAGAAAAGGGGTGACCCGGAAAGGGGGAGTTCCTGTACCTATTGTCTGAGAAAAAAAAGCACTGCCTGTAGCATAAAGTTATAAAAATTAGTTTACAACCACTTTAATGATGTTATATTGGCATTTGTTTCATACTGGTGGAGACAGCGTATTACAGATTGTCACATTAAAGATGTGGTAATGTTAAAACCCAGCTCCAGACATTTTTTTTTAATGTTTTGCGATAGGGTTTAAACTGTCAATTTGTATGCTTCTTGTGCTGCTTCTGACCCAACTGTGAATCTTTACCTTTGCTTTCAATCCCTGTGAGATTATAGCTGGCTACACATTATATTATTATATTATCAAACCTAAAAACTTCCAAATTGTATGCAACCAGGCATAGTTGAACAAAGGATATTGAACACAATAAATTGTATGATGTGTAGCCAGCTTAAGACAATAAATGTCAGTAATAAAAACAAATTCAGAGACTCTAAGGCCGCATACACACACTCAAACTTTTCCGATGAAAACAGTCCGACGGACCGTTTTCATCGGATATGTCTGCTGGGCTGTTTTGGTCTGATGATTGTACACACCATCAAACCAAAATCCCCGCCGGCAGACAGCGCTGTGACGTGGTGGTGATGTTGACGCCGCCACGTCACCACTCCAGGGAGTAAAATACTTCCACGCATGTGTCGAATCCATTCGGCGCATGTGGGAGATTTTTGTCTGCTGGTTAGGCGTACTAACCAGCGGAAATGTCGGACGGACGGGTTTCCAGCAGATAAGTTTTAAAGCATGCTTTAAAACTTATCTGCTGGAAAAACCTGTCTGCTCGCCGGATCTGATACCTGTCTGCTGTCCACTCGCCCGATCGGATATGTCTGCTGAAACGGTCCGTCGGACCGGTTTCAGCAGATAAATTTGATTGTGTGTACGCGGCCTAACTATTTCCTTATTCTACTAAAGCAGGTGTTTTGTTCATGTATTTGTAACTATTCAACTTCATTCCTTGTCTGTTGAATACTGTCAGTGGAACAAGACGAAAGGGGAAATCTCCCCAAGGGGGACAGTGGTAAAGACCAAATAGGCTTAAAAAAACCATACCAGACTATCCAAAACTTGACTAGATTTGGGCTTAAAATGTGCTGTGTTGCAAAAAACTCAATCAGACAGGAGTCCTGCCTATTAAAATTATGTTGCCCCCTTACTCAGACACTTAGCAGATGCACTTCGTGTCGGAAATCACCATAAAAGCCACTTACAATATCTCACTATGACATACTTTTGCCTGTAATACCAAAGCATTTCGCAGTTTTTTCATGTGGCGATTACAAAGTCACTATGTGCTTAAGCTCTCATAATGCTTATGAAATGATAGGTCTACTCCTTCTGTACAGGGAAAATAAGTATGACAAATCTAGGCATAAACCAACTGATCACAGCTGGAACCTGCCTTTTTCAATGCACAATGCCCAAACCTAAGCAGGAACCTTGCACCAATAGTGACTATCTGACCTTAGACCAGACACAGTAGATGATGTGTAGCCTCTGACTTGTGAATCTATTTTTAAAATGAATACAGTTATGTCATAATGCTAATACCTTATTTTATTTTTAGATCACATTTATGTCACTTTTTCTGGAGTGATTCACTGAGATAGAATAGCTCACTTTTATAGTATAATGAAGAGTTGAAACTGACTTTTATAGTATAATGAAGAGATGAAAGTGAAAACACATTGCAAAGGTTTTTTTTTTACAGCATTTGTTTTTTCTTGTTCAAATATTTTTATTGAATTACCAATAAACGAGTCACATAGAGTAAATGGCAACAGGGTAGTATAGTGTAAATCGGGTCAAACACAAGTATGGATATCTGTTCAGTGAGACAGATATATAAAGCCAACCTTCTAGGTCATATTCAAGGATAATATAGATGAGCCATTATACAGAAATGATTGGCCTAAATTTTATATCAACTATGATAAATTCATAAGGCCTATAAGAGGGCTGTCATTAACCAAAATTAGGTTGGTAATTGAAATACAGTAAACATTGGAAACTGCAGTAGCAGAACAGGTAAAGGCTACTTTGTGTAACATATGTGAGAAGCTGTATCATGAAGTTTAAATTGCTTATGCGTTAAGGCATCATGCCTCAGATTGAGGAGAGCAGCTGATGGTTCTGGTTGTATAAAAAATTCAAACATCTGAGGCAAGTGCAAAAACAGTGTTCCAAAAAGTTTAGACCACAGAGCAATTCCACCATATAGACATGTGTGCATGGTTCAGAGCAGCCACAAAAGCAATGTGCTGAATAGCTAGGGGCAAATTTGGCTATTCTAGATGGGACTAGATACCAGTGGGTCAACACCTTAAAATTGGCTTCTACTTCAACTACATTGGGTGAGGACGCCCTAGTTGCTGACCTGATCACCGACCATTCTACGTGTCAAAAGTGCATCCTGGGTTCTATTCCCATTTATGGACATGGGGGGGGGGGGGCAGTCCCATACGGTTTGAATAGCAATTGGGAGTAGAGAGTCCAAGATTAGTCTTTCAGTCTGGGGATCTCGCTTACAAATATGTCCAAACCTAAAATCTTAAGCATTTACAACCAGCAATCTCTGGTTAAAAACACATGGCTATAGATTATAGGCCAATGCTGACTAAGATATTTTCCCTTGTTTTCTGACTCCAACATACTCCATTGATATTCTATTTCAAAAGCCTAGCAAAGGGACAAGTTGAGTGATGGATAAAGCCAAATTGGTGTTTTATGGGCATCTTTCTCCTTCTGTGATACCATCAGTGCTAAAAATGAATGTACCTCTAGCTGTTTTTCAATTGATGAGTTACACTTCCAATAATGTATTCCCACCCATAAATAATTTGTGTGTTCATTATGTTCATCCTGGACAAAATAGCAGCATATGGGATCAATGTATATTATGGAACATATAATGCCAACATATTATCAAATGCTATACAAAGAAAAGTGCAGCGCAATAATAGCCTATTATTAGTAATAATAGTGCAAATCAATATCCAATAAAGAAAAGAATATAAATAAAATTAAAATTAAGCATGTGTCAAGTGAAAAACATATGGTAATCCACCAGTGTTGAAACGTTCAAAATTTGTGACAATCCCTCCACCATTAATTAATATATAGCAGGCTACTCGCATAATGGCCAAACAAAAACAGCATATCAGTTCCGTCCAAAACATAACATGTACGGGGAAAGGCAGCTGTGTATGACGTCACCCGCTGCTACACAGTCCTATGCAATCACGATATGCTGTTTTTGTTCGGTTGACATGTGAGTAGCCTGCTATATTTTTATAAATGATCATTTTACCTCAAACTGAGAGTACTTTTTAGTACTTTGTAGATTTTCCTTTATCTTTCCGCTTACCTGCAATGCCTGCTGAGCTTAAGGGGGATTGATTTCTGTGGAGTCCTAATTGGAAGACTTACTTTGTGGCATCATACCTGGTTTCGGTCTGCTTTGCATGACTTCCTGATGATTCTGGGTAGGGATGAGCCGAACATACCCGTGTTCGGTTCGCACCAGAACCGTCAAACAGACCGCAGGTTCGTGCGAACATTTAGAACCCCATTGAAGTCTATGGGACTCGAACGTTCAAATTCAAAAATGCTAATTTTAAAGACCAATATTCAAGTTATTGTTGGAAAACGTCTTTGAGAACCCGGGTCTTGCCCCAGGGAACATGTATCAATGGAAATTCTTAAAAAAAAAAAAAATGTATTTTTTTCTGGAGCAGCGATTTAATGATGCTTAAAGTGAAAAAAAAATCCCTTTGAATATTGTTTACGTGCTATTAAAGAGCAAACTTGCACTTACAGTAAATGCGTTTACGTGTGATTAAACAGCAAACGTGCACTTACAGCAAATGCGCTTAGGTGCAAATAAACAGGACACGTGCACTTACAGTAAATGCTTTTATGTGCTACTAAAGAGCAAACTTGCACTTACAGTAAATGCGTTTACGTGCTATTAAAGAGCAAACTTGCAACTTACAGTAAATGCATTTACGTGCTATTAAACAGCAAACGTGCACTTACAGTAAATGCGTTTACGTGCGATTAAAAAGCGAACACTTAAAGCAAATGCGCTTAGGTGCAAATAAAGAGGACAAGTGCAGTAACACCCAGTACGTTTAGGTGTAAACTAAAGAGCACACAGGCAAAACAACACGTTAGAGCACTGCAGCTATGCACAATCTCCTGCCTGACAAATAAACAGGACAAGTGCAGGAACACCCAGTACGTTTAGGTGTAAACTAAACAGCACACAGGCAATACAACTGCAGCTATGCACAATCTCCTGCCTGATAAATAGGAATAGCAGATCTAGCTAAGCTATACAGTGTATAAATATTTGTACAACTCCTAGGGATGTATATATATTCTCTACACACTGTAATTAAAGCTAAACTGACTAGCCTGCTCTATTTAGCTATCTAAAAAGACAATCTCTCTGTCTCTCTAACTGCCCTCAGTAACAAGTCGTAACACACTACACAAGGCCGTCCGGAAGGCGGCCTTTTATAGTGTGGGGCGTGTGCTAAAGCCCTGAGCCATAATTGGCCAAAGCCACCCAGGCTTTAGCCAATTATGGCTCTTCGTTTTTTGTGTGCTGTGATTGGTCAAGCATGCGGGACATACAGCATGCTTGGCCAATCATCAGCGCGCAACGCCGCAGTGAATTATGGGCCATTGCGCGTCACTCGAATTTGGCGCGAACGACCCGTTTTGGTCTAATTTCGTGAGAGTACCTAGAGAGTCTTATGGTGGAGGGATTGTCACGAATTTTGAAAGTTTCAACACTGGTGGATTACCATATGGACTATTTTCTTGACACATGCTTAATCATTTTATTTATATTCTTTTCTTTATTGGATATTGATTTGCACTATTATTACTAATAGGCTATTGCACTGCACTTTTCTTTGTATATGACTTGCTATCAGAATTTTGTGTTTATTCTAGAGTGTTCAGCTTGCATACAGGTGGTTGTTTGATTGCTATTTATATTTTTGCGCTGATTGCACTTCTTTTGCTTTATATTGTATCAAATCCTACCTTAGATGGAAAACCAAATATTTTTAACCAAAGTATATTTTAAAATGATCACAGCTGGATTCTCCAAAAGGATCACCCAAACGAGGGACACACAGGTGGCCCCAATCTGCCTACAAGAGGTCACATGTATGAATTAGGCATGCAGGGGTACATGGGCAAAAGCAAAAATGGGGGCTGGGAAAAAAAGGGGAAGGGAAAGAGGGGAGGGAAGGAGAGGGGAAAGGGGAAACAAAAGGGAAAGGGGGGAGGAAGGATGGAAGAGGAAGGTTAATGAAGGGGCATAGTGGTGAATTTCTGCCACTGAGGGGAATATCAATCTATCATGTATATGTGTTGTGCCATCATTGAGCAAGGCTGTTAGCCGCAAGCTCCACATTACTGCTGACACGTGGCCCATGAAGCATGGTCAGGGACGATATCTATTGTTCACAGCACACTGGGGAATTCTGCTTGCAACTCTGAAGGATGCAGGACAGGGCTCAGTGCTGCTCTTAAACAGGGAAGGTTGACACGTGCCATGCCTGGCACATGTCCTCAATTCCATGGTTGGAAGATGTGCTGAGGCAGATTTTTCAAGTTCGGGTCCCATAGACTTCAATGGGGTTCGTATATAAAGTTCTGGTGCAAACAGAACAGGGGGTCATTCGGCCTCTCCCAGTTGTACTCACAACTCTTGCATCTGCTGCATCAGTCACTGAAATCCACGGTGTTAGCTGATGTCAAATGATAAGGAAAAAGGTGACATCACTCCCCTGATCACATGCGCAGGCCCAGCAAATGGCTACTATTCTCAAATAACCCTAGGGAAGCACATAAGGCAGCTCATGAATGCTAAAAATACAGTAGCTCATCAGGCAAATGTTACAGTTTCCAGATTGCCAGTTCAAACTTAGTTACAAGAGGTCAATAATTCAGCCATTCAAAGGACACATTTTTAAACTTTTAATAATTGAACCTTGTGGGGTGGGTCTGATTAACAGAATGTGTTGCTTTATGAGATAAAGGCAAGGTTTACTTTTACTGACAGATCCTCTATCTTCTAATTCCCAGATCTCCTTAGTCAGTTCAGTTTTATGCTGATAAATGGCTTGTGCAATGAAATCCACACAGTGATCACTCTGCTCAAATAGAATTTTCTTCAGCCTGCAAAGTGGACGTAAAAGAGCTGATTATATCCAAATGAAGACTGATTATGCTTGATTGATTACATTTATATACAAGATACGCACAGTTTCAGCCAGGAGCATTTTACCATTGCCCAAGACCTAACTGAAATGGATACAGAGAGTGTGACCCAAATATTTTTTTCTATACACTGCTATGTGGAACCCTGGGGAAAATATCCACATGCCTTTCATTTAACAGTTTCATGCTTCATTTAAATAATAAACTTTGGACTGATTTATGGTCTATGGCAGGGGTGTCAAACTGGCGGCCCTCCAGCTGTTCCGAAACTACAAGTCCCATCATGCCTCTGCCTGTGGGAGTCATGCTTGTAACTGTTAGCCTTGCCTCATGGGACTTGTAGTTTTGCAACAGCTGGAGGGCCGCCAGTTTGACACCCCTGGTCTATGGTATTAAATCTCCAATGAGCAAACATATGTAGGGCTACCCCCTCAGGAGCCGCTGGATAGATTTGGGATCGGCGTGTCACCTTTGTAGCATGTCTAGGGGTATGATGAAAAGTAGATGATGTGAGCAATGATAGAATGTCCAAACAGCAAGGTGTCGTTTTCTGTGCTTTTACTCTTGTGCCCAACACGGCAAACAGGTAACTTTAGGTGAATAGAGAAGATGGTGAAAAATAGGAGGAAGTTGCAGATTCAAGCCTTAACTATTTGTAGAAGCAGTCCTGCTTCAACATTATCTTTGCCTCGTCGCCACTCCAGCCGGAGTGGGTGTAGTGCACCCGGACAGTCTCCCTCACAGAACTGGCAGCCTGAATATCACTAAGAACTTTCAGAAGGAAGTCAAGCCTCTGCCACAGACTTGGCTGAATGCTCAATGCCACAGGCCCCTGCTCTGGAATGCAGTTCAATGGAGCAATTCCTTCTCAATAATTAAAGTTGCCTGAATTTATCCTCGGGTAGCGTCTTTGATTTTGGAGTCACCAACTGACAAGTTACAACATACAACTCGTCAGTGTCCGGCAACTCGGATCCCCAGTGGATTGTCTAAGCCCTATTGGATCACCTGTCTCGGGGCTCATGTCAGACCGACCTCCCCACCGAACAGCACAACTCGCTTGGGATCTTCTCATAGATGTGGGGACTCAGTAAGTCACTGAGGCCCCTTTTTCAGCTTTGGTTGCTCCGGGCCATGAGGACCCAGAGTCAGGAACTCCACGTAGCACTGCACCCTGGCCTGGTAGGCCATATCGCCGGGGCCCGTGATGTGCGCACACCCTAAAGGTGAGTGCCGCACCCGGAACCAGTAACGGGTAGAAGGACCCCACAAAATGGCGTCTGCGCCATAAATACCCTCCCCCAGCATGCCCCGCGAGGGAAACACTCCTCTAATTGGCTGCTGGAGAAAGGCGTCTCCGCCTGGACCCCTCTGGCGCCTCCTGTCACTCAGAGATGGAAAAGCATCTCTGGAACACATGAAACTACAGGCAGCCCAGCCCGGCAGAAACCTAATTTCCATAATCAACATGGATAAGAGCAAAGTAACTCTCTCATCCCCCTCTAAATTTAACATAGCACCTGGACTGAAAGTACACAGGCGCTACACATATCTTTCAAAGTATAGGAATCTCAGGCTGGGTTCACACCTATGCAAATTGAATGTGGGTTTCAATACCTTACAACTTTTTGAGATGGGAATGAGGGACACCTAACAGCAAAAGTATGCAGGCATAGGACACACTCCTTACCACGCCCCCATAAAGGAGAATTGTAAAAAAAAAAAAAGAAACAACATGGGTTAAACCCACAAGTGCTTTTTTTTTTTACCACTACTATTCCTTTATATTGTCTTTTGGAATTTACAAATGCAGCAATTTAGAATTTTAGATAATAGGTTTAGCATTGAAAAACACAAATGAGAAGGAATGAGGAACAGAGGGACATTGCTCCAAATCAGGGACAGTCCCTCGAAATCAGGGACAGTTGGGTGCTATGGGTTTCCCTGCATCTAATTCACATGGTAGGAGATTGTGACTATCGATGGAGCCGGTTCACATATCTCCGCTGCGGCTCTGGTACACATTTGCACAGGGATCCTGTGTGTCTTTTGGTCTGTTTCAGGTCTAAATTCAGCTCAAAATTCGGGCTGAAAACTCACCTGAAACAGTGAACAGGGACGCACCGGACCCCTGCTGTGAGCCACATTTGGCAATAGTGTGAACCCAGCCTAAAGGTACCAAAGTACACCAACAAAATTAAGCCTTTAAAAACTATTATGATTTATGCTTATTCATAATAAAACATTATAAGTACATTTTACAGGGTTTTGTGTTGACGTTCAGTTCACTGTTTGTTCAAGCCCTCAAAAAACCCACAAAAATGGAGAGACGGGACATTGTAATTAACTGGCAAAATAAAGCAGGACCATTACAAAAAATAATTCAATATGTATTGCAAAAATCATATCTTAACTCATATCTTAGCTCAAAATTTATTTGTGGACCCCCATTCTGGATGAATGAGCACAAGGGCAGATTTGGACAGCAGCATTGACAGCAGCACTTTTGTAGCATTACCCTCAGTGGAGCTGCTGGATGTTTGGGCGGCGTATTACCTCATGGCTCCTCTGAATTCCTAGGGGTGAATGATGCGTATTGCATATAGTGGAAGTAAAGGAATGTCCATGACAGGTGTTGTTTCCTGTGCTCTTTATTACCCAGCCGGGTAAAAACAATATGCAAAATAAATCAAAAACTGAAACAGAGGGCCAGATTCAGGTAGATGGGCGCTTCTTTACTTTGGAGTAACGTTTCTCATTTACGTTACTCCGCCGACACTTTCGGCGCAAGTACTGTTATTCACATAGCAGTTGCGCGTAAACTTGCGCCAGAGTAACGATAATTCGCTGGCGTATCCCGACGCAAGTGGAAGTGGGTGTGATCATATGTAAATGATGGGTGGAGCCCAGCGCAGAGGCTTACGTTCAGCGCATCATCCACGGAGCATGCGCAGTAAGTGAGGCTCCACTCGCCCCCTTGTGCGCATGCTCACAACTTCCGTCGGCACCACTTCACGGGAAACGCCAGCGCAATGTGTTCCGTTGCGCGTATAAAAGCGCTAGCGGAAACACCATTCCGGCGCAAAAGTATATACGTTTCCCCCCACCCCAGGGAAGATACTTTTGCACTGTCATGGCTGCTCCCGCTACCCCCAAAGAGAGGAGGAACCTCAATTTTAATGCCCAGGAGGTCTCTGTGATCATCTCGGCTATGGAGACGTTTAATCAGTTCCTCCACGGGAAAAAAAGTAGGAAGACCAGTCGGGAGAGGAAGCAGGGCATCCTGGAGACCATTGCTGCCAGGGTCAATGTGTTAGGGTACTCCACCCGGACTGCTAGCGACATACAAAAAAAAATTAACGACCTGCGGCGCAAGGTCCGTGGCAAGGTGGCCACCATCAGGAGGCATGAGAGGGGCACAGGTGGTGGTCCACCATGTCCGGTCAGCCTGACCAAGGAGGAGGAGGTGGTCGCCCGCTGCCTGGACAGGGAGCAGTTGGAGGGGGTCCCTGGCTATGACTCCATGGAGGAAGGCTCCAGGACAGGTAAGTGTTTTTTATCCCCTATTTGGTGTGTTGCATGTGGGGGGGGAGGGTACATGTGCCAAGTGTGTGGGACCACCAACATGTGTCTGCTTTGTGTCATCCACAGATGACGGAGCTGGGCCATTATCTCTTACCGGCCAGTCCACCCCAACCTCCCAACGGGATGCTGATGACGAGGCCCTGGGTGCTGGAGACACCGGGGTGGAGGAGGAGAGTGCCCACACCACCTCTGCAGAGGTGGTTGAGGAGGAGCCTGTCCCTGAGCAGGACTTTATGTTATTGTTGGAGGAGTCCTCCTCCTCTGCAGGGCCCTCTGTCATCCCCTCCCCCATCCTAGGTAGCCCCTCAAGGGCGACTCCATCCCCATGGGGACAACCTTCTCCTGCCCCCAGGAAGGCGACCCGTAAGACCAGGGGGGTGTCTGATATGGTCCAGGACCAGGTAGTGTTGGACCACGCAAGGCAGACCCAGCAGATGGGGGAGATTGCTGGCCACTTAGACCGGGTCGCTGACAGCCTGGGCTCCATGTCACAGCTGCCCAGTCGTGTGCAGGACGTTGTCACCAGCCTGGGGGAGGTGCAGGCTGATGTACGGCACCTGACAGCAGCCGTCAACGCCAACACAGCTGCCATCCAGGAAGAGGGGAGGCAGCGGCAACGTGACCAGCGGCATCATATCACCGGCCAGCTGAGGATGCAGGCCCAGACCAACCTGTATCTCAGCCGTATTGCCGTGGCCTTGGAGGGCAGGCAGCCAACAGCTCCCAGGAGTGGCCCACCCGGGGATCAGCCTCCTCCAGATGCTCCCCCACCCCCACCACCACCCACTCCCTCCAGGCAGCTGAGGAGCCCGAGAGTGCCCCCAAGGAGGAGCCCCCGTCATCCCAGATGAGGGTTTTTTGGTTTATATATTTTTTTTTTATGCTCAGGTTATGAGTTTTTGTTTATTTTTGAATATTTATTTTATACTCAGGTTATGAGTTTTTGTTTATTTTTTTTCTCATGTTATGAGATATGTATTTCTTTTTTTACTGCACACGGTCAGGAGTGCAGGGGACAGTGTGAATGGTGTGTGAATGTGAGGGGGTGGCACTCCTGCCAGTAAGGGGTGTCACCCTCGGCCGTGGTGGTGAAGTTAACCCCACGGCTGTATGAATGACGTGTGAAAGGTGTATGAATGGACAGCGACATCATTGGGGCCTTGATGCTGGCGTTGCTGCTCCCAAGTCCTACATGCTGGACTTGGGCTAATCCAATGTGATGTGCATGTGGTGTGTGTGATCTAGGGACATCAGTGGTGTACACGCGTGCATTGTCTGTGTGATAAATGTTTTGTTTTATTGTCCAAAGATGCCTACGGCGAGGACCCTCCTGACTGCTCTTCCATCAGCAGACTGGGTCTCCTCTGGCAGGTGGGGACTGTGTGGGTCGGGGGTCAGGTTATCACGTATGTCAATCTGCAGGCCTTTTCTCATAGCAAAGTTGTGCAGAATGCAACATGCACCGATGATCTGACACACGAAGGTAGGGGAATACAATAGGGTCCCCCCGGACTTATCCAGGCAGCGGAAACGGGACTTCAGGAGCCCGAATGTTTGCTCCACCACTGCACAGGTTTTGATGTGTGCTTCATTGTATTTTCTCTCTCCTCTGGTTTGGGGGTTCCGGAAAGGAGTCATGATATGGGGTCCCAATGCATATGCAGAGTCACCTGGAAGGGAAAAGACAGGAGGATGTTAGTCATGCATGTGCCCCTTCTGATGTGCATCACGGGAGGGGATAGTCATGCCATGTCACTCACCAACCAGCCAGCTGTCCCCATACATGTTCTGCTCGAATTCTGCTGGGATGGGGCTCTGACGGTATATGAAGCTGTCATGGCTGGACCCGGGGTGTTTGGCACGTGCCATATGAGGCGTTGGGCATCGGCTATCACCTGTACGTTGATGGAATGCCAATGCTTCCGATTGCGGTATATGTGCTCTGTGGCACTGGGGGGCTGAAGGGCCACATGTGTGCAATCAATGGCCCCGATGGTGCGTGGGAATCTGGCAATGCTGTAGAAATCTGTCATTGCCTTCAGCCGCAGCTCCTCAGTAGTGGGTCTGATGAACTGGTTGGACATGCGTCTGAGGATTGCAGGGACAACCTGGTGCACACATCTGCTTATGGAGGACTGTGACATCCCAGCCACCACTCCACTTGTACGCTGGAATGATCCACTTGCAAGGAATGAAGTGTTGCCAGTACCTTCACCAGTGGCTGCACTGCTTGTGAGCGGTGTGTTGAGCTGGCGATGTCACCCTGCAGGGTTGTGGTTAGTTCAAGTATTGCATCTGGGCTGAATCTGAAGAGGCGATACACCTCCTCATCACCCATGCCAAAGAGGCTCATGCGCGTGCGGTATATCCTCTCACGTGCCCGCCTCCTTCGTTCCGGGGGACCCAGTACTAGTGCTAGGACCACGATTGCCCCTGGCATGTTGGCACACAGAGGTGTTGTCCTTGCAAGTGTGGTTGTTCAGCTTGCTAGTTTCGTCGGTAACGCTGCTGCTGTAGCTGCACTCCTGCTGACCTGAGGCCGTCTGGAGTAAAGATAAAGCAGCTATTTGTAGAAATAACTTTGCGCCGGACGGACGAGTTACGCGCAGCGCATGTAGCCGGCGTATGGTGCTAATCCGTTCGCGAATTGGGAAATCTCCCTCATTTGCATATTTGCAGGGGAAATCAATAGGCGCGACTGATGCGCTGACGATACTCTGGCGTCGGAAAGTTAAAGCGGAATTTCACCCTAAATATAAGATCTCCCATGTGATCCAGCATACTGGCGTCAGCACCAGTATGCTGTTTTTTTTTTTTTTTTTACTCGCACACTTACTGTATTATGCCGGAATTTCATTTTTTCACCCCGCGGTGGACGGCTCTAGTATTGCTCGTCACATCTTCCTAAAATACCCGATATGGACTCGGGTAATCTCGGCGAAAATGCGGCGCCTGCGCACAGACCTAGGAGCTGACTGCGCAGGCGCCGTATTTCTCCGAGTCCTATTTCGGAGGGCGTGACGCGCCATAGCCGTAGGACTCGGAGAAATAGGAAGATGTGACGCGCTATACTGGCGCCGTCCACCACGGGGGAAAAAATGAAATTCCGGCATAATACAGTAAGTGTGCGAGTAAAAAAAAAAAAAACCAGCATACTGGCGCTGACGCCAGTATGCTGGATCACATGGGAGATCTTATATTTAGGGTGAAATTCCGCTTTAAGCCGATCGGAAATGGCCCGTTTTCTGTCGCATCTAGTTTGGTGGGTACGGCCACATAGAAACGACGGCGCATAATCAGTTACGCGGCACATATCGAATTACTCCAGCGCAAGTCTTGCTGAATCTGGCCCAGAGTGTCCAAATGATAAAACAGCGCTAGTTTAGATTGGTTAAAGGGGTAGTTCCCCCAAAAACCTTTTTTTTAACATTGATTGAGGCTCGTTATGTCAAGGGGAATCGGGTGTTTTTTTTTTAGAAATGAAGCCGTACTTACCGTTTTAGAGATGCATCGTCTCCGACGCTTCCGGGTATGGTCTCCGGGTCTAGGCGTTCCTATTTGATTGACAGGCTTCCGAGGTCTGATACATTAAGTCACAATTTTCCGAAAGTAGCCGAACGACGGTGCGCAGGCACAGTATAGAGCCGCACCGTCGCTCGGCTTCTTTCGGCTTCTCGTGACGCGATGTATGCGACCGTCGGAAGCCTGTCAATCAAATAGGCACGCCCAGACCAGACGATCATACCCGGAAGCGACGGAGACGATGCATCTGTAAAACGGTAAGTACTGCTTCGTTTCTAATAAAAAACCACCCGATTCCCCTTGACATAACGAGCCTCAATCAATGTTAAAAAAAGGTTTTTGGGGGAATTACCCCTTTAAATGTCCAACTGCATAGAAAGCATTAATGTGATGACGATGCAACAAAATATTCTACAGTGATGGGTGCTTGTAGTAATAGGTACGTGATGAATCCTACACCTGCTCCCCAAACTTCACCACCAGTGAGGCACTCTCCCCTTCAGGGTTTAAACTCACCGGAAGGCCAAATAAAATGAGCCTTAAGAGGTAACTGTCACTGGAATACCGTCAGCACTGCGAGGGTCATCGTGGGTTAATACTCCATATTGGTATATAGAAAACAAGACACGAGCATAGTGTAATTCCGCTTTTAATATATAAAGTACCCCTTTGTACAAACAGTAAAAAAAAAACGCTCCAAATGTACGTACCGTTATACAGTGTTGATGAGTATGTAATGATTAGAGTGTCTCTGAATGGTAACTACATCCCCAGAAGCGTGCGTGTTGTTGCTAGAGCACTGGAACTCCTTCCTGGACTTGGGGTAACCACCGGTGGAACGCACTCGTCACTTCCGGTTTGCGGATTGCCGTAATAGTTCCACCTTGACCGGTTTCGTCACTCGATTGACTTCAACAGAGGGCGCGGCTAATCGGCGTGGATGTGCATTTTATATTTACCCTCCTGGCTGCCCATTGGACATCAGAGACACACATGGGTGTTCTAATTGGTGCATCCCTCAACAGGGGCAGGCACATTTAGCTCAGGACTGGGAGTAATAGAAAATAAGGCACATCGCGATCCTAATCTGCACGTATTAGCTCAGGGTGGTAAAGGACACAGCGGAACTTTCCTAAACCTGGCAATTAAATCAATAGAAATGCTAAAAAGGATTTAGCCTGAGTAATGTTGTATAAGTTGCTTCTGGGGTCAAAGTAACCATTCAGAACAATACATTTAATTAAAAACACATAAAACAGAGGTACATCTCCCGCAATAAAATTAAATTCTAAAAACGAGCGTAAATCTGTTTATCCTATAAATAAATCATGTAGGGTACTAAAAGAAGTTATTCCTCAAACAATTTAAAAAAGGATGTATGTGCAAAGACCGCATCATGGTATTCATTTGTAGCAAATGCTAAAGACATGCTATGTACTATTCATAAAATTAATCATATATACATCACGTAAAATAATTAATAATTAAGATAAGCATAAAATAAATATATAGACACATATCTAAATATATTTGCACACTTTAGATATTTAGGTGTAAAATAATAGTTGTTTGGAGAAGAAACAGAATAAATCCATATATATAAAAAATCCATACATATATAGAAAAAAACCTTTATAAAGGTAGTGACTAGAGATGAGTCGAACATACCAGCGTTCAGTTTGCACCAGAACCGTCGAACAGACCGACCGTTCGCGCGAACATTTAGAACCCCATTGAAGTCGATGGGACTCGAACGTTCGAATTCAAAAACGCTAATTTTAAAGACCAATATTCAAGTTATTGTTGGAAAACGTCTTTGAGAACCCGGGTCTTGCCCCAGGGAACATGCATCAATGGGAAAAAAGTTAAAAATGTTTGTCAGTAACCTACAAAGAACTATTCAAAACCAGTCCCAAAGCACTGACTAAATGCAGAGAGCGGTGGGAGGCGGAGGTCCCGGGTATATTGGGGGAGGAGTGGGAGGATATGTGGGACCGCCCCTTTAAATACCTAGTAGCGGCAAGGGACAGGTTAATTCAATTTAAATTTCTGCACAGAGTATATTATACCCCTGCCAGATTGGCATCAATATATCCCTCAGTGCCCGCTGAATGTTGGAGATGCACGTTCGCTCCTGCGGACGCGCATCACGTGTTTTGGGACTGCCCCCAAATCCAACTGTTCTGGACTGGGGTCACGGCCTGTATTGAAGGGGCTCTGGGGGTACCTGTTCCTCGAGAAATTAGTGTCTGTTTACTTGGCCTGGTGGACGAAGTAGTCCCTACCAGGGCTCACAGAACATTATTAAGTATCCTGTTGTTCTATGGGAAGAAAGCTATTCTACTTAAGTGGAGAAGTCCAGGGGCCCCGGAGGTCGCTTTTTGGAAAGGTCTGGTGAATGCGATGCTCCCATACTACAAGGCAACGTATCTAACTAGGGGGTGTGCTGGGAAGTTTGAGAAGGTGTGGAGGGCATGGTATGAAGCAGACCACACGGTTTGATTAGTGATGGATGGCTGAACCTTGTGGTCTCTTGTGCTGAGGGACAAAAATCTCTTTAGGGTGCATCGGGGAATAATGTTGTGAATCAGCTATTGGGAAGGAGTGCCACCACTTATCTTACTGCCAACATTCTGTGTCAGAGGGTCAGGGGAACTGAGTAGGCGGGGGGTGGGGGGGGGGGAGGTGTGGGCGGGGACGTGGTGAGTTACATGTTTAGGTCATGTTGACCGCTGAGTAAGCTTGGTGTTGTGCCAAGAAATGTTTTTTTATTGTGTATGTACAAAACCTTAATAAACAGAAATTTTCAAAAAAAAAAAAAAATGTTTTAGTTTTTTCAGGAACAGGACTCCTGAAAAAGTGACTGTTTTTAAAACTTTTTTCCATTGATACATGTTCCCTCAGGCAAGACCCGGGTTCTCAAAGACGTTTTCACAGGCAAGCTATAGACAACCAGCAGGTACAATATTTAAAGGAATTTTTTATTTTTATTTATTTAAGCATCATTAAAATCACTGCTCCAGGAGCAGTGATTTTAATAATGTTTAAATAAAAAATAAAAAAATGAAAAATTCCTTTAAATATTGTACCTGCAGTGCTGGGTGTCTATAGTTTGCCTGTGAAAACGTCTTTTAATGATGCTTAAATTAAAAAAATTACAATAAAATTCCTTTAAATATTGTACCTGCTGGGTAGACGTCTATACGTGTGATAACATCTTTAAATAGCACAATCACCTGCCTGCCAGTAAATTAGGAAGAACTGATCTATCTAAGCTATACAGTGCATAAATATATGTACAACTCCTAGGGTTGTATATATATTCTCTACACACTGTAAATTAAGCTAAACTGACTAGCCTGCCTGCCTGCTCTATCTAGCTATATAAAAAGACAATCTCTCTGTCTCTCTGACTGCTCTCATTAACAAGCCGGAACACACTACACGAGGCCGCCCAGCAGGCCAAGCACAGGCTTTGGCCAATTATGGCTCTTCGTTTTTTGAGTGCTGTGATTGGCCAAGCATGCAGGACATACAGCATGCTTGGCCAATCATCAGCGTGCAATGCCGCAGTGAATTATGGGCCGTTTTGCGTTTTGCTTCTGGGCCTAAATTCACAGAGAGACCAGCCATCTGGAAGGAAGCAAGACTCTTGTATCCCACCTGTGTATTCAGAGACTGAGGAGGGAGCCCAACTGACAGTTGAAACTGTGGAACACCCTCGTCCGGCATCCTCATGTTGTGGGGCAGCGATTTACCAACGCACCTCCTAAGAGAAATTCAGGCGGATCGGCCTGACGGGTAAAGTGAGCACTTGCTCAGCTCCTAACTCTCCCCTCAGATAGACACCTAACGCTACCTCACAGGCCTCCAATTTAAGGGTTTGAGGCCCGTTACTGCTCATAGTGATTCTACAGGAGTAACTGACGCTGGCCAACGATCGGCTCACCGACATTGCCGTTCACCATTTGTTACTGGGTTGACTCCTTTTATTACCTGTTCCCTGTGGATTATAAATTTACTTGTGCACCACCCAGCCGCAACGAGAACTTTAGTCACTTACAGGATCGCTCGCTAGAGAGCGCTCGCTAGCACAGACTGTTCGTTGTATGTTAGCTGAATGGTACCATTCTTAGCTTAAGACCTGTCTCATCTGTTAAAGTTGATTAGTTGATTTCAGCAAGGGCCCTTGCGAAATCATATTGTGTTATTGCACAATAGTTATTCTTTATTGGTTTAAACATAGGATTGTTCTGTTAACCCTTTTTCTCTGAGTGTATATGAAGTAAACTTCACTCCTGATTTAAATATAATAACGTGTGGAATGCCCTTTCTTCTTGTCCGAAGGGACCATCCATAATTCAGGTTATATCATTATTGCACTGTCTTTGAATGTTGTATGCCTGCCATTGTGCCCTCAGCCCAGCGGGGGTCACAATACACTCACTGGGTTTCTGATGTGTCAAGGGAGGGTTCTGGTCATTAATTAGGGGTGAGCCAAACCCCTAACATTTCCATATCCTTTTGTACTAATTGTGATATTGGTTGATATTTATATTGCGTTCATCTACTACCTTGTTGACAATTGTCAGCTCAGGGACATCCTGGTTCTGTGACGCTAAGACGTGCACTTCTTTGGGCCTGTCTTTTTTGCACCTTTATGGGGGTAAAAACAATAACTTGCGGTGAGGAAAGTAAAGATGAAGAAGGGAGAACTGTAGATTTAGGCTTTATGATAAGGAAACAGTCATGTTCCCAAACGTAACACTTCTATGCGTCAATCCCGCCGGAGTGGGTTTTAGCGTACCCGGACAGGCCTCTCTCACTGACCTGGCAGCCAGAGTATCACTCGAACAATTTCAGGATAAAGTCTCTGCCACAGACCCTCCTTGGTGAACTTGAACTTGAGGAGAAAGTCTCTGCCACAGACCCTCCTCGGTGAGCCTCAGAACGGTACTTCTGTCACAACCCCCTTTTCCGGATTGAATTCTGGGAGGTATGCCTCCTTGGATGAGTTACATCTGGATCTCCTTCAGGTACCGACTGACAGGTGATCAATCCCTCAGTGTGCGGTTACCTTGATCCCCGGTTGTTTGTCTAGAACCTTTTGGACCGCCAGCCTCTCAATGGCGCTCCTCAGACTGACTCCACACCGCTGTACAGCTTGGGATCTTCAAACTGGGTCCCTGTCGCTGTTCAGATGCTCCGGGCCAAAATAGCCCCGGAACCAGGAACACCGCGTGGCACGCACATCCCGGCCAGGTAGGCCATAAAGCCGGGGTGGGTGCCACACTGGACAAAGAAGACCCAGAACCAATGGCATCTGTCTCATACATACCCCTCCCAGCATTCACAGCGAGGTCAAACCCTCCTGATTGGCTGCTGGGAAGAGCACCGAAACCTCGACTCCACTGCTGCCACCTGCAGCACCGGAGCTGGAAAAACACCCCAGTACAACAGAATGGGCCCACAGCACAGCCAAGCTGAGGCAGAGACCTTATTTTGCAACTAACAAACTAGATCAGAGTTTAACTACACTCTGATCTTCCCTTAAATTTAACTAGCACCGGTACTATAATGTACACAGGCGCTACACTTTATAATGAGTTACAGAAACAGTTGTTGTTTTTTTTGTCTTTTGGGATCATTCTAATCACCCAGGCTAGTGTCTTATCCCTGTAACTGCAAGAGAGTGGCACTGGACAGAAGGGAGGGGCCAGGAGAGATGGATGAGGTTTGTGGCTGCTGTGTAATTCCATTGCACAGAGCAGGCAAGTATAGACATGTTTGTTATTTCATTTAATATTTTAATGACATTATGACAGGGAGGTCAAAATATATCTTATTCTATCCCTTCTGTACATACAAGCAAGATGCTGAGGGTATATCATGTCAAACTAATGTGACAGATCTTTCTACTATATTACCAATCTTTTTGGACTAGGGTGGTGCTGTGGACATAGCATATCTTGATTTCAGCAAAGCATTTAATACAGTTTCACATAAGAATCTAATACAAAAGTTGAACAAGATAGGACTTAAAGCAGAGTTCCACCCATTTGGCATGACATTTTTTTTTGGGGGGGGGGGGGGGGGGATATCTTTTTAGAGGATTTTAGCTCCCACGTCCTACCTGGGCACCACTGCGCCGGAAGGAATGTCACCTCTCCCCCTTTCCTCTCGGCAATCATCTAGGACACCTCACAGGTCCCAAATGATTGCCCGGCCAGTCACAATGAGCAGCGTGGCTCATGTGTAGTGATGCCGGAACTGCGGAGAGGAGAGGGAGAGGAGCGGGCCTTCATTCCCCTGCATCGCTGGACCTTGGGACAGGTGAGTGTCCAATTATTAAAAGTCAGCAGCTGCAGTATTTGTAGCTGATGGCTTTTAATATTTTTATTTTCGTAGGAACTCCGCTTTAACACTTGTGTGGTTTCGTAAATATACAGATGGCTAAAGGATAGATACCACAGTGTGGTTGTAAATGGGGTTCACTCAGAACAGAAAGCAGTCACTAGCAGTTTACCACAAGTCTCTGTACTGGGTCCTGTTCCATGTAATCTATATGTAAATGATATAACCATTGGTTTGTTGGGCAAGGTATATATGTTTGCTGATGACACAAAAATGTGTAAAAGGGTTAATATCCCTGGAAGTGTCTATGACCTGGATTTGTCACTGCTGGAAGATTGGTCAAAGCAGCGGAGACTGCAGTTCAATGTTTTTAAACATAATAATGCACCTAGGGAACAATAATTCCCTGAGAGAGTACAAAATTGGGAGTACAGTGTTGGCCAGCACTACAGAGGGAAGAAAAAGAAAAAGAAAAAACGGGCAGACTCGATGGACCACTCTGTCTTTTTTTTGCCATCACTTTTCTATGTTGTTATGTAGCTATGCTTTAAAAAAAATGTTATAACTTTAGATGGGCGAATGGTCCGACCCTCGGGCCGAACATTGGTTGTTCGGATGTTCGGCAAACAACAAACAATATGTGGATTTCGGGGCAAATTTGAAAGACGCTGAACCCCGGTAAAGTTGGACACATGAAAAACCAAAAGTGCTAATTTTAAAATCTTTTATTCAAGTTATTGCCATAAAAAATGTTTGGGGACCCGGGTCCTGCCCCAGGGGACATGTATCAATGCAAAAAAAGTTTTAAAAACTGCAGTTTTTTTTGGGAGCAGTGATTTTAATAATGCTTAAAGTGAAACAATAAAAATTAAACATTCCTTTAAATTTTGTGCCTGTGGAGTGTCTATAGTATGGCTGTAAAGTGACGCATTTCCACCGTGTTTAGAACAGTCCTGCAGCAAAATGACAAAAAAAGCTATTTAAAACTGATCTCGGCTGTAATAAATTGTCGGGTCTTGGCAATATTCATAAGACTTATCAGAAAAAGCAGCATGGGTGGGAGGAGCAGTAAAATAGCTAGAACTAACTTGACATTTCAACATGAACATTTGACAGAGCAGCTAAACTGTACGACGCCGCAATCATACATTTCCGGTCAAATGCTCGGACCATGCTATAGAAAAATTGTATTGTTGGTTGACTAGTAATAATAATTAATAAATATAATTATTACTAGTCATACAACATTAGAATTCTACTATAGCTTGTAGGCAGAACATTGGACCGGAAAAGTATGATTGCACTGTCGTACAGTTTCGCTGCTTCGTCGAATCTTCTTTGAACATTCGACAGACAGTCAGACACCATAAGCCTTCAATGACAGATTTGTTTAGATTTTCAGACGAATGCAATTTCCAACGAAAAACAAAATAGATAAAATGAATTTTGGGAGTAACTAAATACATTTATTTTTCGGACGAAAACGAAAATCGGAAACAAAATATTTCAGTGTGCACGTGTCAACTAAATAGGGGCGAACAACTCTTCCAGTTCCTTTTCGCCGATCACACTTGCCAATATCACAAAGGCTTGCAACCAGTTGGAAAACGTGCAAGGAATAAGGCGATACCTATGCTTCTCCTCGTCTTCCTTCTTGCTCTACTCTGGTTTCACGTGATCAAGGTTAAACTTTTCAAGAGGGAGTAGGGAAAGCATTTCCACGTACTCCCCCTTCCAAATCTTGTCCCTAACTTCAGGCTTGAGGTGAGCCCAGAGGGGCCCCTCAAAGCAAGATATACCTCGTATTTCCCAGAGCCGGCAAGCCTCACCTTGTCCATCCCCTTGTTCTCCTTGGAATTCTCCCCCGCGGCCTCACTGCCCGACACTTGCGGTACCTTCGGCCCCTTCTGCACTGTGGAGGGGGTTCCAGGCGCTGACTCCCCTTTAGTACCTAGGATGTCCCTCGTAGCATCCATGGACCCCCTTGCACCACACCCCCTCCAGTTTTTGCAACAGTTCCCTCAAGCCCACAAGCACCTCACAAGTGAGCACATCCGATCCCTGGGAACCCATGGGTTCCACCGACCTCCGCGCTGCAGGCCGACCTCTTCTCCCATGTGCCGCAGGCAAGCCCGGAGCAGCCGACACTGGTCTCGTTCTCCTGTCACCACTGACTTCATCAATGTGCACCCCGGCCAGCCCCAGACTCCCAGGCACCGACCGTGACCTGGAGGTGTGAGCCGCCATCTTGGAACCTCCATGGGCAGACATGCCCATCCTCACACACTGCTCCACCGTCCTCAGGGAAGAGCCACCGGCCACACCAGGAGACGGGCCGGAGCGACCAGCCTTCTCTCTCCCACATCAGGCTTACATGCCGACCGGAGCCTTGCCATGCACACCAGCCATATGCTCTAGAATCCGGACAACAGAGGATGAGACTGGCGCCACACACTGGGGAAAACCTATCCTCGCGGACTCCGCCTAAGCTGGGGATTCCTCCCTGGCACACCCCCCGCCGAAGCCAGCATGGCAGGGGGGCCTGAAGGGTCCGAAGGCGGGCTCCCGTTGCGGCGCTAGCCTGCCTTGCATACACACGATCGTGAAAAAAATGCTCGAGCAAAGCGCGGTGATGTACAACACGTACAACGGCGCTATAAAGGGGCCATTCTTGGGGCTGCTTTTGCTGATTTTGTGTTAGTAAAAGTTTGGTGAGAGATGATTCACGCTTTTCAGTCTTTGTGCTTTTCAGTCTGTTACAGCATGACGAATGTGCTATCTCCATTACAAATGCTAATTTTACCAGAACAAGAGCTCCCGTCTCGCATGCGCGTTTTTTTCTCGTCGTTAAAGCCTACACACGACCATTTTTCACAATGTGAAAAAACGACGAAGTGAAAAAAACACAAAAATTTAGAGCATGTTCTAAATTTTTAATGGCCATTTTTCACATAGAGAAAAATGCTCTGGAGCCTACACACAATAGTTTTTAATGACCAATTTAAAAAATGTAATTTTTCACGTCATGAAAAACATGTGTGTACGCGTCATTAGAATCAATTTACCACAATCCACTTTGCGCTTTAAAAATTCAATCTAACCATACAAATAATAAAACAAAGGTGTCGGCATTATAGTCCAACTCATTGGGGTTGGGATTTTACCATTCACAATTAAATACATAAATACAATTATAAATTAAAGAAGTATTAAACCCTAATGCAAACATTTTATATTGCAGCTCACCAATTCTTATACAGTATTTGATGGCTGCATTCATTTTCTTTTTAAGCTTTATTTCTTCTAGTGATCTGATCAGTAAGTATGTTTTTTTTTTTTCTGCAGATGTATCCATTTAGTATGTTGAAACAAACTATTTAATACTGACAGGGATATTTACAATGATCAGCTTTTATTTATTTCACGTAAAACCTTTATCCCAAAAGAAAAAAAAAAAGGTTGCTGGAACTGCTTGTGTAGCTGCAGTGTTAGGTTGAGTTTGGCTTTAATTTGTTAGAGGTATTAGCAGATTTAGATATACTAACATCCCCCTCCCCGCAGATTGACAATGCTGCTGTCCAAAGGTCTCCCCTGTGCTCAATTATTCAGGGTGTGGGGACTCTAATGCAGGAGGTGTGTTTCTGGCCAGATCACTAGGTGAATACAGAGTGGAAAACCATCCGAAAAAGAAAATGAATACAGCCACCACATTTAATAATTGATAAGCTGCAATATGTTAATTTTTGGGGGTTTGCATTTAATACCTTTATGTTTCAATGGTTTTTATTGAAAAATTGTATACAAAGAAAGAAAGTAAACAGAGATGAGCTGCACAACATCTTGATGAACAGTCTGAGACACGTGCAATAGTATCAAATATACAACCGTAGCTCTCGATTGACATTGACGAGGTTCCATATTAAAACCACAGGTCAAAACCCCGCCCCCCCCCCCATGCACCCCCACTGGGAACAAACTGTGCAGTGGAGCAGAGGGCAACGTCCCAACCAGAAAATCACCCATCAGGTAGGATATACTCAAACACTTCTGTGGGAATCGTATGTCAAGAGGACCACGGACCACCAGTACATAGTATAAAATGTCTAAGAAGAGCAAACAATCACAAGAAGTCAAACACATAAAATAGAACGTTAAATAAAATAAAACAGTAAAGTAAAGCACAGCAATGTTCCTCTTTGGATCCAGTGAGTAGACTAGGCACATAACATCAGTACATCAGCCGTTATACAGTATACCGATTAATACCACTCATTCCAATTGGACCATTTAAGAGTCATATTGGTAAATTTTCCCTGAGTTGCGGCAAACATTAGCTCATATGAGGCATGGTTACAGGTCGTTTCAACAATTTCGCTCATTGAGGGTGGATTTACATCTTTCCAATGTCGTACAATCCCCAGCCTAGTGCTGAGCAATATATGAGTGATAATTGTTCTTGAGGAGGGCGGTATAGAATCTAGACCTAGGGACATTTAATACCTTTAACAACAAAACTGTAATTTCTGTTTTACCCATAAAAAACATGCCACATTGGCAGCGCACAAACCACATTGGGGTTTATTTACTAAAGGCAAATACACTTTGCACTACAAGTGCACTTGGAAGTCCAGTCGCTTTAGCTCTGAGGCCGCGTACACACGATCGGTCAAAACCGATGAAAACGGACTGAAGGACCATTTCATCGGTCCAAACCGATCGTGTGTGGGCCCCATCGGTCAGTTATCCTTCGGTCAAAAAAAAAAAGAGAACTTGCTTTAAAATTTGACCGATGGACGCCTGACGGATGGGTCAAAACCGATCGTTAGTATGCAAAAGCATCAGTTTAAAGGCCATGCATGCTCAGAATCAAGTCGATGCATGCTTGGAAGCATTGAACATTTTCAGCGCGTCATTGTGTTAAAACACGTAAACGTCACCGCGTTCTAACGCGATCAGTTTTTTAACCGATGGTGTGTAGACACATCAGACCATCAGTCAGCTTCATCGGATAGACTGATCGTGTGTACGCGGCCTAAAGGGGAATATCTGAAATGAGGGGAAGCTCTGCTGAGGGGGCGAGCACGTCACTGACCACCGCAGTAAAGCCTCCCTTCACGGTGGTGAGTTACAATCAGACAAGCAGGAAGTGAACAGAACGGAGAAGAAATAAAGCAACTTCTGAGCAAAATGAACAATGAGGAAGTGAAAAGAGGAATGTCTGCAGGTAAATTATGCTTATTATGAAAAAAAAAAATCCTTTACAACCCCTTTAACTGAGCTAGAACTTTTTTCTGCACCTTCATTTCCTCAACCCCCCACACCCACACACTTATGAGGTGAGTTTGATTAAGATGCTTGACTGGCTGAATGCAAAATCAACATTGCAAGTATTATTTAGTACAATATTGATATAAATTATATATGTGTCAGTGTTTTCTGTTTTGCTGCATATAATTATGTTGTTGTGGATTTGTAAATCTATTACTTCCTTTTTTCCCAGAAGAAGCAGATTTAATATTTGGGATATGTGATGAGAAGTGGTCTTGTCTCTCAGCAAGTATCAGCTGGAGAATTGAAAGATAATTGGGTATTTAATATCAATAGGTAGTAAAGGGAGATTGTGGGAGATAAGCATTTTCAAGAGATAATCGTACACAGTAATGGCATGCAGTGCTATGAAATGTAATATTAATGGAAATAAAACATTATAGATTAGTAAGGGATTACTGTGTCTATGTTGGTGTACTTGTGTCTTTTGGTATTTTTAAAGTCTTATGATTTGAAAGATATGTTTCAACTATAACAGTACATTTCTTTTGTTTACTTACTTTTGTTCTGTTACATATTAAGTACCATTGAAAACATTTTATTATATCTGTTTGACAAAAAGAGAACTGTTCATCCCAGGGACGTGCGGTGATGTCAGTGGCTGGTGAAGCACTGGCTAGTATCAGAGCCAGATACACACAGGTTATATACGCCGTGATCGTTGGAGCGAGAGGAATAATTCTAGCACTAGACCTCCTCCATAACTCTTAACATGTAAGCTGTAAAAAAAAAAAAAAGTGTCACCTATGGAGATTTATAAGTACTGAAGTTTGGCGCCATTTCACAAGTGTGCATAATTTTTAAGTATGACATGTTAGGTATCTATTTTCTCTGCGTAACATTAACTTTCACATTATACAAAAAAATCGAGCTAACGTTTTCCCCCAAAAAAATGCATTTAAAAAAACCTGCAAATACTGTGTGACATAGAAAGTTGCTAAACGATATATATAATGTTTACTGGCTCTGAGTAATCTAGCAAACACAATTATGATTTTTACATGTAGTAGAGAAGTGTCAGAATTGCCCTGGGTGGCAAGGGGTTAATTACCATAAGTAATATACAAATAATTATTATATATTGTTTTTAAGGTAATTTACTATATTTTCTAAATGGACAAATCTTAATGGACAAATTACTGAAGTTTAAAGTTTTTTTTCCCTAAATAGCTTCCCTTACCTTAGTGCAGTCCTCCTTTGCTTACATCATCCTTCGATTTTGCTTTTAAATGTCCTTATTTCTTCTGAGAAATGCTCACTTCCTGTTCTTCTGTTTGTAACTACGCACAGCAATGTGAGCCTTTCTCCCTGGTGTGGAAAAAGCCTCTTGAGGGGGTGAGCAGGAGTGTCAGGAGAATCTCGACTTTGCAGATAGCGAAAGGAGATGTGCGTTAGTGGGCGTCCTGACACTCTTGCTCGCCCCCTCAAGAGGCTTTCTCCACACCAGGAGGAAAGCCTTCGCATTACGGTGTGTAGTTACAGACAGAAGAACAGGAAGTGAGGATTTCTCAGAAGAAATAAGGACATTTAAAAGCAAAACCAAAGGATGAGGTAAGTGAAGGAGGACTGCACTAAGGTAAAGGAAGCTATTTAGGGAAAGACATTTTTTTCCCTTACAACCCCTTTAAAGTTATAACTTACAACCAGTAATTTCACAGTAAATAGAAAAATTGTAAAGGATTGTGTTATAACCTATAGCATATACATATATGATTTAGCTTTAATATACCAGTACCTTTTCAACAGAATCAGTTTCTCCCTTTTAACTGTGTGAGAAAAACATGGGATTGTAGGTAAATCTTATACCCCTAAACCCATGTTTTTTCCTTGTAGTTAAGAAGGCTGGGATGGAAGGGAGCATAGGGCGGACAAAACCCCTGTTTTTAATGCATACTGTTAGACAGGTTAATTGGTTGTTCTGCTGGCTGGTCGGTAAGCAGGCTTGGTTATTCACTGGGCATTCCCCAGGTCTTTGTTGTTGCCTGCCTCCCCTGACTGCACTTCCCTGGTGTATCCCATCAGAAATCTTGCAAGCTGAAAACTTCTCCTGTTGCCAGATCTTAGTTCATTACACAACACCTCCACCTGTGAAGGAGAAGAGTGTTATTTAGTCCTACCAAACTCCTTGTCCTAATGTGACAATGGTGCTCACTATGGTTGTAACTCTTTGGACAACCAAGTTAAAGCAGTATTAAACCCAAAACTAAAAATGTTATATATTGCGGCTTACCAATCAATGGATGTGGTGGCTGCATTTGTTTTGTTTTATTTTTTTATTTTTTCCCCCTGTTTTCATCTGGTGAACTGGCCACTATAACACCTTATGTATTAGAGTGCCTATACTCTGGATGAAGGAGAAACAGATATAACTTTGGACTAGGGATGAGCTTCGAGTTCAAGTAGAACTCATGTTCGACTCGAACATTGCCTGTTCGCCGAACAGCAAACTATTTGGGGTGTTCGCGGCAAGTTCGTGTGAACTTTAGAACCCTGTTAAAGTCTATGGGACTCAAAGGTTTGAAATCTAAAGTGCTAATTTTAAAGGCTAATATGCAAGTTATTGCAATAAAAAGTGTTTGGGGACCTGGATCCTGCCCCAGGGGACATGTATCAATGCAAAAAAAGTTTTAAAAACTGAATTTTTTTTGGGGGGGGGGGGGTGTATAGTATGCCTGTAAAGTAGCGCTTGTTTCCCATGCTTAGAACTGTCCCTGCACAAAGTTTAATTTCTAAAGGAAAAAAAAGTAGTTTAAAACCACTCGCGGCTATAATGAATTGTCGGCTCCCGGCAATACAGAGAAAAGTCATTCATAAAAAAAATGTGTGGGGGTCCACATCATTTTTTTTTAATTTGACGCAGTGTTCCCTTTAATATCCATACCAGACCCTAAGGTGAGTGATTTTAAATTACTTTTTTCCTTCAGAAATTACATTTTGTACAGGGACAGTTCTAAGCATAGGAAACAAGCGCTACTTTACAGGCATACTATACACCCCCCTAGGTACCAAATTTAAAGGAATATTTCAATTTTATTGTTTTACTTTAAGCATTATAAAAATCACTGCTCCTGAAAAAAACGTCCATTTTTTAAAACTTTTTTTGCATTGATACATGTCCCCTGGGGCAGGGCCAGGGTCCCCAAACACTTTTTAGGACAATAACTTGCATATTAGCCTTTAAAATTAGTACTTTAGATTTCAAACGTTCGAGTCCCATAGACTTTAACAGGGTTCTAAAGTTCACACAAACTTTTGGTCTGTTCGCAGGTTCTGATGCGAACCGAACAGGGGGGTGTTCGACTCATCCCTACTTTGGACAGACAGCAGTATTGCCAATCCAGGGCAGTGGTCTCCAAACTGTGGCCCGTGGTGGACCAGATGTGGCCCTTTGCCTGCCTTTATTTGGCCCTTTGGGCATTGTTCATGTCTTTGATACAAGATATTATTCCTTCTATTGAAACCAGAAATGAGGCACCATTCTTTCCATTGACACTAAGAGTGAGGCATATTTCCTCCCACTAACACCAATGGTGGGGCCCTTTTCCTTCACTGACATCATGATGGTGCATGTTTCCTTCCACTGATAAAAAAGTTGGACCACTATTCTTTCTACTGACATCAGTGATGGGGCACTATTTGTCTCACTGACACCAACGATGAGGCACTTATCCTCCCACTGACACCAATTATTGGGCGCTATTTCTCTCACTGACACCAACATTGATATACTACATCCCACTGACATAAATGATGGGGCATTTCTCCGTCTACGGGCAATAACGATGGGGCATTATTACTTTCATTGACACCAACAATGGACACTATTCTTCCCACTGACACTAAAGATGGGGCACTATTCCTTACACTGACACCAATGATTTGGCACCATTTAATTTCCTTTTTCTTTGGGCACCAATCTTTAACTACTTACCAAAAACCACATGAAAGCCCTGGGCCAGTAATACCATACTTTCCTAGAATGAGGGACACAAAACACTATCTACATGTAGACTTCTGAACTGCAGTCCTCTTCTAAAGGTCAAAGAGAAAAACGTTTACTCTTCCAGTTACTGCTATATCACCACACCATACATTACAGTCTATGGATGCTGGCAAGCTCTTGTTCAACTGGGGAAATCCACCGGTTAGAGAAAACTGTGCAGAGAGTCTCTTTAAGAATCTGTCACTTTTTGTACCAGCTTAAAAGAAGCAATCCCTGCAAAGCAAACCATTAATACCTACCTATACCACTGTCCATGCAGCCAAACGCCTCTCCTTTGAAGTAGGAAACTTAACAATTGACAGCCCTGCTGAGGAAGTTGAATAACGCAACGCGTCCAGGGGTAGGAGTCTACGGCGTGTCGCTCTCTGCTGTCCTAAGAGCCTCCAAGTTTAGATGCCTGTAACCTTTTATTTGGTTAAATGTGAGTACCCCCCTTTTTATGCTACCCAGCGGAAAGCACTTAGATCTGTGGTCTCTTCTTTTCATGTCCGGATTCATTATATGGCTGAACTATGAGGAAGTGATTACCATCCTGCTCCCTGGTTTTCTTTGATTGTCATACATGCTTGTCCGACCATCTGGTAACACAGTGGTCTTTTGCTAAGGTGAGAGTAGCCATCCGCACTCGGTGAAGGGATTTCTCACAAGTTTGGTGTGCTATATGTCACTTGGGTGAAGAATTCTAAAATACGTTTTTTGGAGTCATCTACTTATTATAATTTTGGACTGATTTTCTTTTATTTTGATTTTGGTTTGTGCTGCACTACTTTCTATATATAGACATTCCAGGAATGTCAAATTCCAAAGTTTACGGCTGTGCTTTATGGTTCCATCCACCAACCCCTATATTACTAAAGTACACAGTACATATGTAGGAGGGGGATAGAGCCACAGCACACAGTGGTGGACCAGGTATCCAACACACATGCTAGAGCGTGCCAGATGTTGAAGATCTTCAAGTTTCTTTCTTCAGCTTAGCAGAGGTTAGCATCAGGACAGGTAAGTATTAATTGCTTGCTTTGCAGAGATTGCTTTACCAGCTGCTGAAAATAGCAGCTGCTTCATTCAGCTGCTAAAGATAGAGGTAGAATTGCTTTAATGGGGATTAACAACATCTTCCTAATGACCCCCTAAAGAGCTGCATACAACAGTGCATTCTAGTAGCGTTTTTTACTAAAATAATCATGGTACAAAAGAGCATCATTGTTCTGGTGTACATAGAGCAGAATAGTGTCTAAATACTGGTTGCATAAAGTCATCCTTGTAGTTCCTGAAACTCGCTAACAGTGCAGCTAACAGGGTTTTCAGAATGCAGCTCACATTTCACTAAGTGGTTTAGATGGTAGGGGTGACTGCAAAGTGACTCTTGTCCCTGTGTCCTGTCTAGTGTAGAAATCCATCAGTTAAAGAATCCCAATTAAATTCATACCTGTACTTTACATCAGCAGGGCAAAAGTCAGAATTAACCATTCATATTTCTATTTTGAATAAAGCAGTACCTCTGCCATGAAAATATATCGAAAAAAATAAAATAATCTGCTGCTTCAAAGCCCCCTCCACCTAGACATTTTAGGGCAAAATGGTCTTTGGCGGAAAAAAAATATACAGTACTATAAAACGATATATTTCTATATAGATAGAAAATTACAATTATATTTCAGACAGGAGGCTCATATCTTAAGCATTAATCCTTCTTTAATTAATGCTCATAGCAGAGAAAAAACAATGTTTCAACTGTTATAAAGAAAAAACAAGGTGAAAAGGCACTATGTGGACTACGAGTCCCAGCATGCCTAGCGTCCGTAACCACTCCCCTTAGTGCCTCTATATAAGGAACGGCTCCTCTCAGAATCATCCTCTTTCTTTCTGCTCATGGCAAAACTTCAGATAAGTATATATGATTTTTCAATATGAATAATTGTATGGTTTACCTGATTTCTCTACTTGTGCGGTTCACACCCGCTTTTACAGGTCTTGCGCCGCCGTTTAGAAGCTATCCCTAGCTTCTATTGATACTCGGCGCTGGGCTGAGGAAATCCCCTCGTTCTCCTCAGCCATCATATTCACTACGGCCGTCTCTGCACAAATCTCAGCAGACGAAATCCCGCAAGATTTCGGCGCGAGATCCCGCGAGATTTTCGGTGCGAGATCCCGCGGGATTTCGGCGCATGAGCGCGCTCCCAGGCTCCCCTCCCACCGCACTGGAAACTCGGCAAGGAGGAGGTAGGAGCCTGGAACTGTCAGGGCGGCTTACACACATATATATAGCCATATATATATTCATATACACATTCATTTATAGGGGAAGTTAGAATCCTGTTTCATTCCCTCATTAATATCCCTAGAGAGAGCGGAAAATTTTCCCCCTCCCTCTTGAGAGTCACACACCCCACTGAGAGGATGTCTGAGGACTGTACAGCCCCTAAGGGGAACAATGAGGCACCATTACAACATCAGCCTCTTTCCACTGCTCAAATACAGGAACTCATTAACTCATCCATTTTAGCAGCCCTATCTGCTACTACCATCCCCATAGGTCTGCATCAGGGTCCCTCTATTACCCCTAATCCCTTACCGGCCGGCGAAGAACCGCAGCCAAAGAAGGGCAAATCCTCTCAGAAGAGGAAACACATTGGGGTCACTCAGGACTCCCCGACAGGGGAAGTACATAATATGTTCGAAGCATTTCCACAACCGGAATGCAACCCCATGCATCCCTCGGACTCTTTACAACCCCGGAGCCTCAGGGAGTCACAAAAGAGGCAAGTGACAACTAGACGGGCAAAACCCGATTCTTTTGTCATCGATTCGGAGGTAGATACATCCTCCGAATCATCTGAGACGGAAGTCTCCGAGTCCGAAGACGATACTGGAATGGATGCTGGGGCAATAGCGTTCCACCAAGACGCTGACCCTGAAACACAGGGTACAACAATAACAGACGCCCTAGGCGAACCTCTGTTCCACCCCGACGCAATCACTCATCCCCGATCTGGGGACTGGTCTCCCTTGCCACACGTGGCGCAGTATGTGGAGTTCTGGACACGCAGATCCCTCAATAAGAACAACCGCAATAAACTAAGAGCGGAATGCCCTCGACCACACATTCCCAGAAAGGTTACCACTACGCCAGAAATAGACCCCATCCTGGCGAAATACCTGGCCAAAACAGGGAAAGCCCCCAAAAGAGGCATTGACCGGTCATTTAAAAGTATCCAAGACCGCGTCCTAGACTTACTCGGCCCGCTCACTAAAATTCTAAACATCTCTGAACAGGCCGTGACTGCACAACATGCAGTAGACGTTCCCCAACTACGGGGTTGGGCTCAAAGGGCCATATGCTTACTGGGCAGCGCTAACACTGCATGCTCGACCGAACGCAGACGGTCCATACTGATGAGATTAGATCCCCAACTAGCCCACCTGGCAGAGACCGAGCCAGGCCCAGCGGCGGAAGGATTCTTATTTGGTGATTCCTTGATGAAGGATATCAACAAATTCGTGGGCCTTTTCAATAGCCTAGACAAAGCGCAGACGTCGCTCAAGAGAACTGGGACACATAGAGTTTTTGCCAGGGCCGGTAGAGGCAGGGGCCGCTCTACTGGCCGCACCACCAACTTTAGACATGTCAACAGGGCTGCCGCCCAGACACTATATAACCAGGCTCCACCCTCATACCACGTGGTGGCACAACCCGCACCATTCTTCCCGCCCCGCGGAAGACCTTGGAGAGGACGAGGAAACAGAGGAGACCCTCGATCCCGGCCATACACCGGTAAGCCCACCTCTTATACTAGACCCCCTCACACCTGTGGGGGGGAGACTTCAGTTTTTTACCCACGCTTGGTCTGTGATTACGGCAGACGCGTGGATATTAAACACCATCCTAGGGTTCAGAGTGGAGCTTTTTTCCTCTCCCCAACTGAACATCATACCTCCCCCCATACGCTTTACACAAGCAACCGCGACACTGATAGACGACGAGATGGGAAAGCTGATCTCCAAACAGGTGGTGATCGAAGCCGACCCGTTTTCCCCAGGATTCATCAGCAATCTATTCCTGGTCAAAAAGAAGGGAGGAGGCTACCGTCCCGTCATAAACCTTCGGGACCTAAACCAACATGTCACCTATCGGCACTTCAAAATGGAAGGCATTCACTGCCTCCGAGACTTGCTCCAACCCGGGGACTGGCTAGCGAAGGTGGACCTGAAGGACGCCTATCTCACCGTCCCCATTCACCCAGAATCGCAACCCCTCCTTCGCTTCAGATGGTGGGGTCGCACGTGGCAATTCACATGCCTACCTTTCGGGCTGTCATCGGCCCCATGGTGCTTCACCAAACTCCTAAAACCGGCAGTGGCATCACTAAGGAGCAGGGGGGTGCGTCTTATATACCTAGACGACATCCTCATCATGGCCTATTCCGAGTCGGAAGCACACCGCCACATGGGCTGGACAATAGAACTACTTCAAAACCTGGGCTTTCTCATAAATCAGGAGAGATCGGTCCTCATACCTTCACAAGAGATGGAGTTCCTGGGTTTCCTGGTGGACACCAACCAGGCAGTCCTCCGGCTACCCAAGACAAAACTGGCTCTGATCCGCAAGGAGATCAGAGCGGTACTACGCAAGGCAGTGTTGTCCCTGCGAGTACTGGCCAGATTGGTGGGCCTCCTAGCAGCCTCCATACAGGCCATCTTCCCTGCCCCTCTGCATTACAGGGCTCTTCAACGGCTCAAAATCATGCACTTGCGTCGGGGTCTGCGATACGCAGACGAGATCCCTCTTTCTGCCGAGGCCAGAGTGGAACTACTATGGTGGCTCCGTCATGCCACGGAATGGAATGGCAAAACGATTTTCAATTCCCGTCCGGACATCATAATAGAATCGGACGCGAGCCTGAAGGGCTGGGGCGCTCGCCTAGGCGAGATTTCGACGGGGGGGACCTGGTCCTACTGAGAGTCCCTCCTTCATATCAATGCCTTGGAACTTCTGGCCGCACTCTTCGCCCTACAGAGCTTCCTCCTCGGAGCGATCCGATTGTTGCGTACTATTACGCATGGACAATATCGCAGCAGTGCAATATGTCAATCGTCTAGGGGGCACCAGATCCAAAACCCTGGCGGACATCACCAAAACCATTTGGCAATTCTGTCTATCACGCAACATCATCCCGAAGGCGGAATATATTCCAGGCACTTCCAATACTGTAGCAGATTGGAATTCCCGACACCTATCCGACTCCAGCGACTGGTAGCTGGATCGCTCGATTTTTGCGCGAATAGATCGCCTCTGGGGCCCTTTGGGCATAGACCTTTTCGCCACACGCCTCAATCACCAACTACCTCGGTTTTTCAGTTGGAGACCGGACCCAGATTCCATATCAGTAGACGCCTTTCCGTCAGTCTTGGAAGGGGGAAATTCACTACGCATTTCCCCCCTTCTCGATGATCCCCAGAGTACTACTACAAGTAGCACAGCAGGACGCGATAGTAGTCCTGATATTCCCATGGTGGCCGACACAACCATGGTTTCCCCTTCTGCTAGAGATGATAATAGACTACCCCAGGCTCCTACCCCGGATCCCTCACATCCTTTCACACCCGTCCAAGGGTGTCCACCCTCTGGTTCTGGAGGACTCTCTTACCTTGATAGCAGGCATGATTTCGGGATGCCAGACGCAGACAACGCTCTTTCAACATCAGCTAGAGACCTTCTTGCCCTGGCCTGGGCCCCCGGGACTCGATCGGCATACCGATCAGCCTGGGGACTCTGGGTACGTTGGTGTGATCAACGACAGGTTGATCCCACTCTGGCCCCTATAACCACGATAGCAAATTACCTGGCAGAAAATGTTGACGCCGGTAAAGCTTACAGTTCCCTTAATGTATACAGGTCAGCCATTTCGGCCTACCACCTCCCGATAGATTCCCTGCCGATAGGCAAACATCCATTGATTTGTAAACTAATGCGGGGCATGAGGTTCCAAAGACCCCCACGCCCTAAATACCAATCGACCTGGGACGTCTCCAGAGTGCTCGATATGTTCTCAGCTTGGGAGGATAACGAGGCGCTATCTCTCAAATTACTGACGTTCAAACTAACGGTTCTCCTGTGTCTGATATCGATCAAACGAGTCTCAGACGTGAGGGCTCTAGACATCTCTAGACGCCAATTTTCCCCCCAAGGGGTTCGGTTTTCCGTGGTCCGTAGAACCAAGACGGACTTAAAGACGGTTTTCTACCCATATTTTCCCACACATCCAAGGTTATGTGTTAGATGCCTACAGGCCTATGAAACCCAGACCGCATCCCTTAGGTCGCCTGATTCTCCACAACTATTACTCTCATATGTCAGACCCCACCACCCGGTCACCTCCGCCACCCTAGCCCGATGGGTACGAGCAACCATGGAGTTAGCCGGCATAGACGTAACCCTCTTTGGCGCACACTCCTCTAGAGGTGCCATGGCTACCAAAGTTATCTCGGCGGGAGGCTCTCTATCAGACCTCCTACTAGCGGCGGACTGGTCTTCAGAATCCACCTTCCGTTCTTTTTATTTCAGACCAGAAACCCACGTTTCCATGATCGTCCTATGATCGGGCGCGGATCCGTTTAGACAGGAGATATACTGATGGTTATTGTCATTGTGTATTTGGTTAAGCTTTGAAACTGCTTAAGATATGAGCCTCCTGTCTGAAATATAATTCGAGATTTTCCTAGCTTGTGACGGAAAATATTGATTATAAGAAGACAGGAGGCGAGTATCTTCCCTCCCTACCCTCCCTGTCATATATATCTCTGTTTTCCCTTCCAGGTTTCTGAGGAAGATCGCATCAAGGATCTTAGTCGGCCTGGAGCCGCATAAACAAGTTTTCCGGAGATCGGACGTTGGTTCTTCCGGATGGTTCATGGTTAAATCCCCTGTTGGGACATGGTCACAGTTTTCACTCAAGGGCTTCTGAGAAGAGAGATCGGGCCGGCTGGCCGAAGATAAATGACGGGAGACGTGGATCGACATAGAACCCGAAGTGATCAAGTTTTTTCGCATCAAGAAAGAAGATGATTCTGAGAGGAGCCGTTCCTTATATAGAGGCACTAAGGGGAGTGGTTACGGACGCTAGGCATGCTGGGACTCGTAGTCCACATAGTGCCTTTTCACCTTGTTTTTTCTTTATAACAGTTGAAACATTGTTTTTTCTCTGCTATGAGCATTAATTAAAGAAGGATTAATGCTTAAGATACTCGCCTCCTGTCTTCTTATAATCAATATTTTCCGTCACAAGCTAGGAAAATCTCGAATTATACAAACAGGGTTGTAATATAACATACATTAAAACATTTATACAAAACAAGGTTGTAATATAACATACATTAAAACATTTTTGTAAATATTTTATTATATCTTTTCATGTGACAACACGGAAGAAATTACCCTTTGCTTAGAATGTAAAGTACCGAGTGTACAGCTTGTATAACAGTGTACATTTGTACACTGTCCCCTCAAAATAACTCAAAACACAGCCATTAATGTCTGAACCACTGTCAACAAAAGAGTACACCCCTAAGTGAAAATGTCCAAATTGGGTCCAAAGTGTCAATATTTTATGTGGCCACCAATATTTTCCAGCACTGCCCTAAACTTCTTGTTCATTTAGTTCATCAGAGCTTCACATTTTGCCACTGGAGTCCTCTTGCACTCCTCCATGATGACATCACAGAGCTGGGGGATGTTAAGAGATGCTCCTCCATCTTCGGTTTGAGGATGCCCCACAGGTGATCAATAGGGTTTAGGTCTGGAGACATGCTTGGTCAGTCTATCACCTTTACCCTCAGCTTCTTTAGAAAGGCCGTGGTCATCTTGGAGGTGTGTTTGGGGTCATTACCATTTTGGAAAACTGCCCTGTGGCTCAGTCTCCGAAGGGAGTGGATCATGCTCTGCTTCAGTATGTCACAATACATGTTGGCATTCATGGTTCCCTCAATGAACTGTAGCTCTCCAGTGCCGGCAGCACTCATGCAGCCCCAAACCATGACACTCCCACCACCATTCTTCACTGTAGGCAAGACACACTTGCCTTTGTACTCCTCACCTGGTTGCCGCCACATACGCTTGACACTATCTGAACCAAATAAATTTAGCTCCAGTATGAAGGATCAATGTTAGGGTTGGAATGTTTAAACAGTACGTACCAACTTCTTGCTTCTAGTCCACTTGCAGATCATTAGTGAGTGAGCTTGTTTACATCTGTTCTGGTGAATTTGCCGTATTTGGGGTACATTTTGCAAAGTACATTGGCAGGTAACTAAAAACGAATGGCAACATAACACACTACAGTACAATACAGAGGTAGAAGATGGCATAAAGCACCAGAGTCAGAATACTTGGTAATGCCATATCTACCAACTTTTTGAGATGGGAATGAGGGACACTTAATAGCAAAAGTGTCATGGACAGTCTGGTTCACCTGTGGACACATCGGCGCGCATTCGCGATAACGGCGCGCGCGATCGCGATAGCGGCGCGCGCATTCGCGGCACCATAGCGTGCACGGGAGCGCGCACTAGCGGCGGCGGCGCGCGTGCACGTGGAGACGCCGTTTTGGCGCCAAATCTGACTTTAAAAGAATCCTGATCCCTGTGCTTCTTGCTGTCCTGTCTATAACGTTTCTGTGAGACACCAGCATCTGTGAACCTGATTGAATCTGATCCTGACTACCCGGCTTGTACCTGTTGACCCGTCTGCTTCCTGCCCTGACTTCGGCTTGTCTGACTTCTCCTCTGGTTAACCCGCTGTACCTCCGCTGCCCGCCTGTTGAACGACCCGGACTGAACCTGACCACGTTTATGCTACCACTGTCTTCTACTGAACCCTTACCCCGCTAGAGGGCTTACCCGCAAGGACTTGTTCCAGTCGGTACTACAGGACACCTCCCCCGCTTCTGCAGCACTCCCGTTTCCACCTGCCCGACAGTGAGCTTGGATTTCCTACCTGCACCAGCCTGTAATCTGACTCCAAGAACCACCGACTCAGCTCACGGGCCCCGCACTCGCCAGTACCAGGCGCTTGTGCGACTCTGTAGTCCCGATCCTCCTGTCTGCACTATCAGGGGTCCCGGGATCAGAGAAGCAAGGGCTGCCGCTCCCTGCACGCCGGGCTCGCACCACCAGGTACGTGACAGTACAGGACAGCCATGACCGAGCCCACGCAGGGAGCGGATCCAATGCAGGAACTATGCCGGCACCTTGACGGACTGACTCAAGCCGTCCGAACTTTACAAGAGGGTTACACCCGACTGGAAACCCGAGTCCAGGCCTTGTCCGCTCCAGCTGCCACCTCCGCCACAACAGGCACCTCTACTTCACCTGCCGTAATCATGCTGCCACCTGAACCTAAGGTTCCCATGCCAGAAAGATTCACTGGGGAACGAAACAAATATCGAGCGTTCCAGAATGCCTGTGAACTTTATTTCGCACTCCAGCCACGGACTTTCTCCCTGGAGGCCACCAAAGTGGGATTTGTCATTTCCCTTCTGTCTGGGGAACCACAAGCTTGGGCTCACCGCCTGTTGGAGCAGAAAGATGTGTCCCTTGACAACTTGACCACCTTTTTCCAGGCCATGTCCCTATTGTACGAGGACCCTCATCAAACGGCCACCGCGGAGGCATCCTTACATGCCCTCCAACAGGGACGCAGACCAGCGGAGGACTATGTATCCGAATTCCGTAGATGGAGTTCGGATACGAATTGGAATGATGCGGCCCTTTGCTACCAGTTCCGCCTGGGACTGTCGGAACCGTTAAAAGATGAACTTGCTAGGGTGGGTGTTCCTGGAACTCTGGATGCCCTGATCAACTTAACTATCCAAATCGACAGGCGCCTAAGAGAGCGTAGGACTGAAAGGGCCACTGGTCCGTCTCGCCCCACCTGGATGATGCCGCGGGTACCTACCTACCCAAGCCCAACTCCGCTGGCTCCCACACCCCCGCAGCCTCATAATCTTGCTGAACCTATGCAACTAGGACTTCTTCGCCCTACTCTGACACCCGAAGAACGCCAGCGACGCCGGCTCAACAATCTGTGCCTGTATTGCGGGGGTTCCGGACACTATGTGAGGTCTTGCCCTGTAAAGATCCGTAAGTGCCTGTCCATGTCTACTACTCATGTACCTGTTGGACCACCCAACCCTACTCACCTGGCTGTTTCCATTCTCTTTCAGCTTCCAGAGGGGAACATCCAGGCCAGCGCTATCCTTGACTCAGGAGCATGTAGCTGTTTCTTGGACCGGAATTTCGCCATCAGACATCAGATCCCTCTTCGCTCCAGAGCCTCGGGACTTTCAGTATACTTAGCGGACGGATCAATCTTAAAATCTGGACCGGTCACCCAAGAAACCCAGCCACTGGCCACATCTATTGCCGGAACCCATCACGAACTGTTATGCCTAGATGTGATTGATTCCCCGCTGTTCCCTATCATTCTGGGCATGCCATGGCTTCACGCCCACAACCCTCAAATCAACTGGGTTACAGGGGCAATTCACTTCAACTCTCCTTATTGCCTGGAACATTGTCTGCAAGTGTCCCCATCAGCCCCCTCTCTGCTCTGCATGGATTCTGATACAGAGGCCCGTCAAGCCGTCCCAGAACCTTACCATGACTTTCTAGACGTGTTCAGCAAAAAGGGAGCTGAGACTCTTCCACCACATAGGGCCTATGATTGCCCCATCGAACTCCTCCCGGGAGCGGAGGTCCCTTTCGGCAGGATCTTCCCTCTAACAGAACTTGAACTGGAAGCCTTAAAAACTTACTTAGACGACAGTCTCCGGAAAGGATTTATCCGCCCGTCCACTTCACCCGCAGGAGCAGGTATCTTCTTTGTTCAGAAGAAAGACCTCTCTCTCCGCCCATGTGTGGACTATCGGGAACTTAACAAAGTAACCATCAAAAATCGGTACCCGCTTCCCTTGGTACCCGAATTGTTCCAACGCCTAGGATCCGCAGTAATTTTCACCAAACTAGATCTTCGTGGGGCCTATAACCTTGTGCGTATCAAAGACGGACACGAGTGGAAAACCGCTTTTCGCACACGCTTCGGGCACTTCGAATACTTGGTCATGCCCTTTGGTCTTTGCAACGCCCCGGCCACTTTCCAGCACTTTGTAAACGATATCTTCAGGGATTATCTAGACCTTTTCGTTATCGTTTACTTAGATGACATCCTTATCTTTTCTTCTTCTTTAGAAAGACACCGGGAGCACGTCAAGAAGGTGCTCAGTCGGCTTCGAGTTCACGGTCTCTATGCTAAACCGGAGAAGTGTGAATTCGAGCAGTCAAGCATTCAATTTCTGGGACTCATAATTTCAGTAAAAGGCATTCAGATGGATCCCCAGAAGGTTTCCGCAATCCTTGACTGGCCAGCACCCACTGACAAAAAGGGGATTCAGCGCTTCGTTGGTTTCGCCAACTTTTATAGAAAGTTTATCAAGGGCTTCTCTACCATCATCTCTCCGATCACCAACCTCACTAAACAGACTGTCCGATTCCGTTGGTCACCAGAAGCCCAATCGGCCTTTGAAACCCTTAAAGGACTGTTCACCTCCGCATCTGTCCTCAGACATCCTGACGCAAGTTTGCCTTACATTTTAGAAGTTGACGCTTCCGAAATAGCGGTAGGGGCAGTTCTTTCACAAAGACAGGGCCCTAAGGCTCTCTTACACCCCGTTGCTTTTTTTTCTCGCAAGCTATCTGACCCAGAAAGAAATTACGATGTAGGGGACCGAGAACTATTGGCCATCAAGGCCGCCTTGGAAGAATGGCGATATCTCTTGGAAGGTGCAGCGCACCCGATCTTGATCTTTACCGACCATAAGAATCTCGAGTATCTGAAGGCCGCCAAGAGATTGAAGCCACGCCAGGCCAGGTGGGCACTATTCTTCTCTAGATTTTCGTTCCATATCACGTACAGGCCAGGATCGAAAAACACCAAACCTGATGCCCTCTCACGCATGTACGGGGACTCGGAAAACCATGCCCCTCCGGATACCATTCTGTCAGCAGGAAACTTTCTGTTACTACAAGAAGACCTACTAGCCCAAATCAGACAAGCCTCGTCCGGAAACACCTCCTTACCCGATCCGGACCTACAACTCAAAGACGGCCTACTGTGGCACCAAGACAGAATCTTCGTGCCAGAAGGTCTACGGGTCAAGGTCTTGAATTTGTGCCACGATCATGAGTTGGCAGGTCATTTTGGTGTGCACAAGACATCCGAACTCCTACAACGCATGTTCTGGTGGCCCCAACTCTCAAATGACTGCAGGAAATATGTGGAATCTTGCAGTACCTGTATTCGGAACAAGGGAGGCAACTCAAGAGCCTGGGGGTTGCTTAAGCCATTGCCAGTACCAGAGAAGCCATGGAGGATGATCTCCATGGACTTCATCGTGGAGCTTCCTCCTTCAGAGTGCTTTACCACTATCTTTGTGGTAGTGGACAGACTAACAAAAATGGCACACTTTCTGCCTATGAAAGGCACACCCTCGGCCCCGGAAACGGCCAAAGTATTTATCAAAGAGATCGTAAGGCTCCATGGAATCCCGGCAAACATTGTGTCTGATCGTGGAGTACAGTTTACCTCCAGATTCTGGAGGGCTCTCTGTGGGTCCCTCAAGATCGGCCTGTCCTTCTCGTCGGCTTATCACCCGCAGTCCAACGGCCAGACGGAGAGAACGAACCAGACTCTGGAGCAGTACCTGCGTTGTTTTTCCTCCTTCTCTCAAGAAGATTGGGTATCCCTGCTGCCGTTGGCCGAATTTGCTTACAATAACTCTGTCCATTCAGCCACCAAACAGTCTCCGTTTTATGCGAATTATGGCTTCCACCCGCTGTTCATGTCCAACTCCATCCCAGAGTGTTCGGTACCTGCCGCCCAGGAAACTTTACATTTTTTCAACACAAACAATAAAATCTTACAGGAGACAATGACCAAAACTCAACAGTACAACAAAGAAGTATTTGACAAAAAGAGGAGAGGAGAACTTAATTTAGAACCTGGAGACCTAGTGTTGCTGTCTACCGCGAACCTAAAGCTTGCCTGCCCATCCAAGAAACTGGGTCCCAGATTCATAGGTCCCTTCCCAGTCAAAAGAAAAATTAATAGCGTGGCCTACGAACTGGAACTGCCCGAAACATTCCGCATCCACCCGGTCTTCCATGTAGCCCTCCTCAAACCTGACGTTTCGGACCCCCTTTCCTGACCGGAACACTGGTCCCCCCAAACCAGTGCTAGTTGACGGAGAGGAGGAGTTCGAGGTCGAGTCCATCCTGGACTGCAGAAAGAGACGCAACCAGGTTCAGTATCTAGTGAAATGGAAAGGCTATGGGCCTGAAGACAATTCGTGGGAACCAGAGTGTAACATACATGCGAAAAAGCTGATCCAGTCCTTTAAAAATGCTCACCCACTCAAGCTGGCCCAGTTGGGCATCCGGAGGCTGCCCCTTGGGGGGGGGCAATGTCATGGACAGTCTGGTTCACCTGTGGACACATCGGCGCGCATTCGCGATAACGGCGCGCGCGATCGCGATAGCGGCGCGCGCATTCGCGGCACCATAGCGTGCACGGGAGCGCGCACTAGCGGCGGCGGCGCGCGTGCACGTGGAGACGCCGTTTTGGCGCCAAATCTGACTTTAAAAGAATCCTGATCCCTGTGCTTCTTGCTGTCCTGTCTATAACGTTTCTGTGAGACACCAGCATCTGTGAACCTGATTGAATCTGATCCTGACTACCCGGCTTGTACCTGTTGACCCGTCTGCTTCCTGCCCTGACTTCGGCTTGTCTGACTTCTCCTCTGGTTAACCCGCTGTACCTCCGCTGCCCGCCTGTTGAACGACCCGGACTGAACCTGACCACGTTTATGCTACCACTGTCTTCTACTGAACCCTTACCCCGCTAGAGGGCTTACCCGCAAGGACTTGTTCCAGTCGGTACTACAGGACACCTCCCCCGCTTCTGCAGCACTCCCGTTTCCACCTGCCCGACAGTGAGCTTGGATTTCCTACCTGCACCAGCCTGTAATCTGACTCCAAGAACCACCGACTCAGCTCACGGGCCCCGCACTCGCCAGTACCAGGCGCTTGTGCGACTCTGTAGTCCCGATCCTCCTGTCTGCACTATCAGGGGTCCCGGGATCAGAGAAGCAAGGGCTGCCGCTCCCTGCACGCCGGGCTCGCACCACCAGGTACGTGACAAAAAGTATGTAGACATAGGACACACCCACTGCCACGTCCCCTTAAAGGAGACTTTTACGAAAAAAATTACTTGTTAAACTCACAAGTGCTTTTTTTATCACTACTATTTCTTTCTATTGGCTTTTATATTTTTCAAATACAGAAGTTTAGAAATTGGATCAAAGGTTTTGCACTAGGAAACCCTAAGCTGGAAGCTAAAAGGTGTATTTTATATACAACTATATAAATCAGACCAAAATGAGGGACAAATGAGGAGGAAGGAGGAACAGCGGGATCAAAAAAAAAAGAAACAAGCAAAGTCCCACCACTAGACAAGGCACAGGTGAGGAGAGGGAGGAGTCTTAAAGAAAGGCTTACATATGCTATCAATCTGATTGCAGTGCAAGGACCTGCCTGATTTGATGCAAATTGACTTGATTTTTTAGGTTTGTCCTCATATTATACAGTGGTGGTAACTCAAAAGAAGACTGTACAGAGATTGGCCAGCTTTAGCAAACGCAACCTTAGGCCATTAGGGCCAAACTAGACAGATTTCTAAGCATTCTATAAAGTTGTTTTGTGCTTTCAAATGCAGTAGACTGTGCACTTTGCAAAGTGCAAGTTGCACTCTGCAAGGGCAGTAGCGCCAGAACTTAGTAAATGAGGTAAAGCTTCACTTTCCAAAGAATACCCATTCACATGCAAGGAAAAGAAAAAGCTTTTTCGCTTGCACATGATTGAATGATGGAAGTCAGCAGAGTTTCTGCTAATTTACAGGAGCTCTGGAGCAGGGATCCTCAAACTACGGCCCTCCAGCTGTTGTAGAACTACACATCCCATGAGGCATTGTAACACACTGACATTCACAGACATGACTAGGCATGATGGGAAATGTAGTTCCTGAACAACTGGAGGGCCGTAGTTTGAAGACCCATGCTCTGGAGCAACTGCTCTTACAAAATGTTACTGCACTTTGCGAAAGGCACAGTCTATTTGCTTTTAGTAAATCAACCCCTGTTCGACTTGAACATCGGGCTCATCCCTAATGCCTACACACAGGCTGTTTTAACTCAACGCAGATGCAGCGGTTTAAGATGTAATCTATGCTCTGTTATCTATAGGTACATGAAGAAGTAAACTCCAACAGGATATGTGAACGGACATGAAAAAGTGTAGAAGGAAGGTGAATTTGTGTGATCTGTAGCACATATTTTTTTACTATTGACACTGAACTTGTCAGACATGTCATTGTGTCTTTTTGTTCATGCTGTATGGAATTCTCTGGATGCTCTATATATGTATTCTCTATAGTTCTGTGAACAATTGTTTATATGTTATGAGATTTGCTACTGTCTTCACCATATATCACTGAACTTAAAGGGGTTGTAAAGGTAGAAAATGTTTTCCTAAATAGCTTCCTTCACCTTGCAGTCCTCCTTCACTTACCTCATCCTTCGATTTTGCTTTTAAATGTCCTTATTTCTTCTGAGAAATCCTTACTTCCTGTTCTTCTGTCTGTAACTCCACACAGTAATGCAAGGCTTTCTACCTGGTGTGGAGTGTCCTGCTCGACCCCTCTCTTGGCCTACAGGAGAGTCAGAACGCTCTCTACGTTCCAGATAGAGAAAGGAGCTGTGTGTTAGTGGGCGTTCTGACTCTCCTGTATTCCAGGGGAGGGGGAGAACACGATACTCCACACCTGGGAAAAAGCCTTGCATTACTGTGTGGAGTTACAGACAGAATAACAGGAAATTAGGATTTCTCAGAAGAAATAAGGACATTTAAAAGACAAATCTAAGGATGAAGTAAGTGACGGAGGACTGCACTAAGGTAAAGGAAGCTTTCAGTGCACTTGTAATGCAGAGTGAATTTGCCTTTAGTAAATCAACCCCAAAGTCATGTATACCCCTTCCTCCCAACGTTGGAGCAGAAGAGACAGTGGACAGTCTGCAGCAAGCACAGCACAACTGCTCAATGCTGTCATATCTCTCACTATGCAAGATATGGGCACCCCAATATCTATCACTAGTGGCAAGGTATGGGCACCCCAATATCTATCACTAATCGCAAGTGGGGTTGAGCTTCGCGTTCGATACGAACGTATGTTTCGACTCGAACATTGTCTGTTCATACGTTCGACGAAATTCAAAACAAAATCGGTCGTTCGCTCCAAATTTGAGTGACGCAAAACGGCCCATAATTCACTGCGGCATTGCACGCTGTTGATTGGCCAAGCATGCTGTATGTCCCGCATGCTTGGCCAATCACAGCGCGCAAAAAACGAAGAGCCATAATTGGCCAAAGCCTGGGTGGCTTTGGCCAATTATGGCTCAGGGCTTTAGCACACGCCCCACACTATATAAGGCGGCCTGCTGGGTGGCCTCGTGTAGTGTGTTCCAGCTTGTTAATGAAAGCAGTCAGAGATATTGTCTTTTTAGATAGCTAGATAGAGCAGGCAGGCTAGTCACTTTAGCTTAATTTACAGTGTGTAGAGAATATATATACATCCCTAAGAGTTGTACATATATTTATACACTGTATAGCTTAGCTAGATCAGCTATTTCTATTTGTCAGGCAGGAGATTGTGCTAGGTGCAGTGTTCTAATGTGTTGTATTGCCTGTGTGCTGTTTAGTTTACACCTAAACGTACTCCGTGTTACTGCACATTTACTGTTTAATAGCAACTAAACACATTTGCTATTAGTGCACGTTTGCTGTTTAATAGCAACTAAACGCATTTGCTGTAACTGCGCGTTTGCTGTTTAATAGCAACTAAATGCATTTGCTGTAACTGCATGTTTGCTGATTAATAGCAACTAAACGCATTTGCTATTAGTGCACGTTTGCTGTTTAATAGCAACTAAACGCATTTGCTGTAACTGCGCGTTTGCTGTTTAATAGCAACTAAACACATTTGCTGCAACCGCACGTTTGCTGTTTAATAGCAACTAAACGCATTTGCTGTAACTGCACGTTTGCTGTTTAATAGCACCTAAACACATTAGCTGTTACTGCACGTGTGTTGTTTAATAGCACCTAAATGCAGTTGGTGTAACTGCACGTTTACTGTTTGATAGCACCTAAACGCATTAGCTGTTACTGCACGTTTGCTGTTTAAACACATTAGCTGTTACTGCACGTGTGTTGTTTAATAGCACCTAAATGCAGTTGGTGTAACTGCACGTTTACTGTTTGATAGCACCTAAACGCATTAGCTGTTACTGCACGTTTGCTGTTTAAATAACCTAAACGCATTAGCTGTTACTGCACATTTGCTGTTTAATAGCACCTAAACGCATTAGCTGTTACTCCACGTGTGTAATTTAATAGCACCTAAACGCAGTTGGTGTAACTGCACGTTTGCTGTTTGATAGCACCTAAACACATTAGCTGTTACTGCACGTGTGTTGTTTAATAGCACCTAAACGCAGTTGGTGTAACTGTACGTTTGCTGTTTGATAGCACCTAAACGCATTAGCTGTTACTGCACGTTTGCTGTTTAATAGCACCTAAACGCATTAGCTGTTACTGCACATGTGTTGTTTGATAGCACCTAAACGCAGTTGGTGTAACTGCACGTTTGCTGTTTGATAGCACCTAAATGCATTAGCTGTTACTGCACGTTTGCTGTTTAAACACACTAGCTGTTACTGCACGTTTGTTGTTTAATAGCACCTAAACACGTGGCTCTTTGTTGCGCTCCAATTACAGTATCTGTGTGGGTTGCAGTGTTGTCTTGTGCCTAAGGCCACATTTTTCTGACCCTGTTTGACAGGGGCGTCTAATAACAATTTTTTATGCAATACTTTGCATGTGGCTCTTTGTTGCGCTCCAATTACAGTATGACATGGTTCAGATTCTACTTAACAACCCTACAGTCCTTGTCTTGTTTGCACATCCTGTATACTGCTATTCAAAGTATATAGGGCCAAAGGGTCTTGTCAGAGCCGATCCTCGCTATAGGCTCACTATGCAAGCCGCTTAGGGCCCCACAAAGCTGCAAAGGGCCCCCCAAATTACTAGAGGCCTCAACTGGTGAGAAGTCATTTTCGCCCCCCTCACGCGGCTTTTAAACTCGTTGGCTGAGTCATTTCCGACAGCAGAACACCCCCTCCCCCCGCTTCTCAACTTTCTTTAATGTGACATGTCACTGTCGTCAGCGCCCCCCGCTTCTCATTTTTAATGTGCCATGTCATTTTGCTTAGGGCCCCAGGGAGGTCAGGATTGGCACTAGGTCTTGTAATGACCTGGGGGGAGTGGTGGCGGGGAAACTCATGCTATTTTTTTTAAATGATATGTATTCATATTGCAGGGACCAAACATTACATTAAAGCCTCAAGCAGTATTCAATTTATTTTTTCTTATAGTAATATGTTGTGCAGGGACATTTCTAAACACGTGCCACTACTATAGACACCCAGCAGGTACGATATTTAAAGGGATATTTCATTTTTTTTTCACTTTAAGCATCATTAAAATCACTGCGCCCAGAGGCGATTCAGTTCGCATGTGCCGCGCTATATACGTTTTTCATTCATTCACTGCTCCAGAAAAAACGACCGTTTTTAAAACTTTTTTTTCCATTGATACATGTTCCCTGGGGCAAGACCCGGGTTCTGAAAGACGTTTTCCAACATTAAATTGAATATTGATCTTTAAAATTATCGTTTTTGAATTCGAACGTTCGAGTCCCATAGACTTCAATGGGGTTCTAAATGTTTGCGCGAACCCCCGGTCTGTTCGAACGTTCTGGTGCGAACCGAACGCGGGGGTGTTCGGCTCATCCCTAATCGCAAGGTATGGGCACCCCCATCACAGGAAAGTACTAATCAGAATATATAGGATACTATAGACTATAGACATAATATGCATGCTTTTCACACTAGACTATGTAGTTTTCTAAAAGTGGAACTACACTGCATCTGAGCACCACAAACCAAAAATGCTATTTGATAAATTTTTAATAGACAAAGACAACACCCCCTCTATTCCATTTGCCATGTTTTATTTTGCTGAGAAATTACTTTGAAAAACACCCCCCTATTATCGATTTACCAGCAGCAAAAGGATTAAAGATAGTCACTGTTGATTGAGAAAGTGAAATTCCATTTTAAATGTGAAACGGAAAAAAAATCCCTGTTTGTGTGTTACCCTAACGTATATGCATTTGGTTGGTTCCAAAATCCTTATTTTTGTGGAGACAAAGCAACAAACTCTGGACAATTAACTATAAGAATTTCCCCGGAGCCCTCTGGCTGGGCTATATTTAAATATCTTATTGAGGGCCTGTCTGATTCTATTATCCCGAAAGGCTCAAGTAGCAATAGCGATCTATGTGGCATGTCCCTCTGCAGACAGCAGAAAGTCTTTTTAGAGATATTGCTGTCAGATGTGCTCTTTTGTTGTGTAATCTAAAATCTTATTTTTATCAGTAAATAAAGGTGACACATATGGGTCCTACTTTTAGGGGCTAACTCTCAGTTTAAATATCTCCACTTTAGATTGTTTCTATATTTTTATAAGATACATACACCTATTTAAAACTGTTATCTTAGTGGATAAATGGTTCGGGAACAAATTTGTTAAAAATTTGTGATATTTGAAAATCAGTTCATTTTTGTAACATCAGGCATACTGAAACTGCATATAGAGTTGTTTAAAGAGAACAAGCCACCACTTGGCATTTATATAGCTATCTGAATCTCTACTGTTCAGTAGTTTTTTTATTTTTAATAGTGCAGTCTCAGCCCTCAGGGAATACTCGATTTTCATGCTTTCAAGGGGTCAGTTTTAGTTGTTGAGGTATAGTTTTCTATAAATGTTTTTGTATCATTTAGAGTTATTTCAAGTTTTTTTCATGGAAAGAAAAAACAGACAAAACAATTTCTTTAACTTTTTATGTTTCTTTTTTTTGCAATCATTTTCTGTGAAGAGCTTAAAAATTAAATCAAATCATAAAGTAAACAAAGAACAAATACATTAGTTGGCCTTTACCTTATTCGCTTATTTTTTTGTGTGTATTTTATTATTACTAAACTTAAAGAAATTAAAAAAATATATATATTTAAAGTAGAAGTATGCCTTAAATGGTCATATTACTTTCTGTGCAAATCAGCATCAAATTAGTTAGGGCTGTGAGTTACAATGTCATGGCTCTCAGGTGGATGATTTCCTATCATCTGTGCCCAGTCTTGCCACAAAGAGTTAATCCAGCTCTGAGCAATCCCCTTTTCAGTGAGATAAACGAACAAACAGGAGAAAACCTGTGTCCGTTCTTCCCCCTTGCTGTGAATGACAGGTTATTTACATATCTCATGCACTAGCCTGAGACAGGCATTATTTTTTAATACCCACCCCCACTCCTTTTCTGAAGTCATGTGGTTACTTTTCTGGATTTTGACTGGATGTTAGTGATCATAGCAGAATTTAGTGTAAGAAATACACAGGAAAAAATGCATATTGACAAAGGGAGTGTACAGTCGTGGCCAAAAAGTTTTGAGAATGACACAAATATTAATTTTTACAAAGTCTGCTGCTTCAGTGTTTATGATGGCAATTTACATATACTCCAGAATATTATGAAGAGTGATCAGATGAATTGCAATTAGTCCCTCTTTGCCATTAAAATGAACTTATTACAATAAAAAAAACATTTCCACTGCATTTGTGAAGAAGGATTTAGGGCGCCCAAGAAAGTCCAGCAAGTGCCAGGACCATCTCCACTGTGATTCAGCTCTGGGGTCAGGGCACCACCAATACAAAGCTTGCTCAGGAATGGCAGCAGGCAGGTGTGTGTGCATCTGCTCGCACAGTGAGGCAAAGACTTTTGGAGGATGGCCTGGTTTCAAGAAGGGCAGCAAAGAAGCCACTTTTCTCCAGGAAAAGCATCAGGGACAGACTGATATTCTGAAAAAGGTTCAGGGATTGGACTGCTGAGGACTGGGGTAAAGTAATTTTCTCTGATGAATCCCCTTTCCAATTGTTTGGGGCATCTGCAAAAACCCTTGTCCGGAGAAGAAAAGGTGAGCACTACCACCAGTCATATGTCATACCAACAGTAAAGCATCCTGAGACCATTCATGTGTGAGGTTGCTTCTTAGCCAAGGGAGTGAGCTCACTCACAGATTTTCCCAAGAACACAGCCATGAATAAAGAATGGGACAAAAACATCCAAGAACAGTCTGGTGGGGAACAATGCCTTTTCCAGCATGATGGGGCACCTCACCATAAGGCAAAAGAGATAACTAAGTGACTTGAGGAACAAAACATCAGATTTTGGGTCCATGGCCAGGAAACTCTCCAGACTTGAATCCCATTGAGAACGTGTGGTCAATCCTTAAGAGGCGGGTGAACAAAAAAACCCCCCACAAATTCTGACAAACTCCAAGCATTGACTCTGCAAGAATGGGTGAATGACACAGGTCTTGAAAAAGGATGGGTCAACTCTGAAAATATTGACTAATTGCATAAACTTAATGTAATTGTCAATAAAAGCCTTTGACACTTCTGGAATGCTTGGAATTATACTTCAGTACAGGCATACCCCACTTTTAAGTACACAATGGGGTTTATTTACTAAAGCTGGAAAGTGCAAAATCAGGCTCACTTCTGCATAGGAACCAATGAGCTTCCAGGTTGTATTACCAAAGCTTAATTGAACATGCTGGGGTTAGAAGCTCATTGGTTTCTATGCATAAGTGAGCCTGATTTTGCACTTTCCAGCTTTAGTAAATAAACCCCATTGTGTACTTAAAAGTGGGGTATGCCTGTATATTATAGTAACATCTAACAAAGATATCCAAAAACACTGAAGGCAGACTTTGTGAAAATATTATATTTGTGCCATTCTCAAAACGTTTGGCCACAGCTGTAGAGGTGAGCAGGGAGTCTACTGACATCACGACTCCACCCACTGAGCTCCAGACAACAGACCCACCCACAGAATCTGCATTTTTTCAGTTCTTATAACAAACAGAGGGGAGCCATTTGGCAGATAAGAATATATGCAGGAGGCATGTATATCAGCACTATGGCAGTAGTTTAGAAAAGATGAGAGTGGGTTTACATCCACTTTAAAGACAAATGGGATGATTTGCTATCAAAAGAGAGACTGCTCATTTAGTAAAGTGAATGCTCATTTTGTGAAATGAATGTTGACTGAGCTTGGCGTCAGTCAACTAATCATATAATACTCAATACATAAATTCAAATTCTTGCATAGAAAAGGCAAAACCAAACACAGATGCCTTTTTACTTCTTACTGCCTTCTTACTATAAATTATTATATTAGCATAAAAAAATGTATATCAATTGGAACACGTCATACAGAATAAACTTATGTTTATTTGATATAATGTGGATTTGCACAAAAATGCTATACAATAAAATGTACATTGACAAAAATCTTCATTTAAGGTTCCCTTCAAAAGACTCAGACAACACCATGTGTATGAGGAGAAGGCAAAAAAAATTTACTTTTCAGTCACTTATTGCTACTAATGCTACACCTGCAACCTAGGGCTCTCAATTGTGCCAATTTTAACAAAGCAACCACAGGTTTTATCCATATAAATCTTTCACTATAAATTCTTCTGTAGTTACAGGACCTTATAGTATTATACTCAGAGTATTATATAACCAAAACTATCTTTGCATTTCTCCTGACACTCTTATCACAGATGTATATACCAGTAAAACGGAAGGCCTGCTCCAAATTTGTACATTATGTAAACATTACTTTAGATAAAAAAATACTTCAATAGAAAATAAGCTATAATAGGCTGCTTATAATAAAACGGCATTCTGACTCAATAAAGTAGAGTAGATAGGACCAGTGTAATGCATTATAAACTGAGACATTTCAGGTCCAGACACATGCTGGCTTCCATACAGAAGCTAAAAATGTGTAACATTATTTTTATGTTTATTTATGTCATCATCTATTTTCTTGATGTTTCTTGCACCCATTGTATAAATATTTAACCATGATAGGCATGGTTTGTCAAGAAACAATATTATTAGATTTAATGTGAGCTGTTCATGTTATTCTGCGATAAATGGCAATATTTTTAACAGGGCCGGTTCTCCATATTAAAAGGATAATTTTGTGCAATGAACCAAAATTCATCCTCTTGCCAAATAATAAGTAATGAACAGAGGAACTGTATCCTATAAATTACTAATCCAGTTGCCAAAAGGATACCTGTATGTGGTTTTGAACTGCAATTTAAAAAAAATTGTCTAAAATATCAAAAGATATATGTCCACCATTATGTTTGGCTATACCGGCCCCCTTATTCAGTCACAATGTAAGTTGTCTTCATGAATGTAACATAAAAAAATATAATACCGGCACATAATATATTTGCTGAAAGTCAGCTGTAGAAACTTTACATAAAACTTTACACTTTAATATACCTGTGGACTTATTAATTATAGCAAAGAGCAATGTGCAAAAGTGCAGAAACCACAGCAAATAGTCACATACCCGTTTATTGTTCGTTAGTTGGCATCACCACAAATTTTGCATGTAACCATAGGATAACACCCCTGCTCTTTGCATCATTTTTAAAGAAGCCGACTGGTGTCCTAAACATACTTAAACCAAATTAAAAATCATAGCTTAGATAAACAGTGAATTCCTTTAAATTATAGGCTCAAAATCAAGTCACAACTTTCATTACCCAACGACATAGATAGTAGTGACAAGTAATAGTTTGTTGCATCAAGTGACTGTATGTTTGTGCTGTATCCAAAGTTATAATACATACAAAAGTAACCAACATATACAATGTCATCTTAAAGTTAGCATTTTAGAAAAAAATTTTTAGAAGTTGAACAGAATGTGGTACTTCTACTCAACAAGGAAATGCTTGAGAAGACTATATTGATCCTTTTAACGTGTAAGTTACTTAAAGGTTCATCAGCATGCTTTAAGAGTTTGCAATTGCACATGTTAATCTGTGAAAGTCTGCAAGGTATCCAGGTTGGTAAAATCCATCAGGTACTTGGAGACCTTCCTTGCATCTCTACATCTGTGAACTGTGGCATCTCTGAGCTTTCTGTAGTGGTGGTAATAGGAGAGATAACATGCTTGATACGCAATAGCATAGTAAATAACAGAACCAGAAGCACAGCAAGCAGACCTAAGAACAAGCCAACATACATGTAAAGGTTAGAATATTTATCTGTGGTTGTAGATGTTGCTTCAGTGGCCACTGTTGGAAACTGCTGTACATAGATAGTTCGGTTTCCACGGAACTTGAAGTAGGCTTCAGTCATTGCTTGAGACACTACTGTGTGCTTACACCTGAAGTTGTATTTTGAATAATGCTAAGCAAGGCAATAACAGTGTATGACCAAACCAGAAGACCTAAATCTGCTGGTCAACTAATTGGTCAACAAATTCCAGGCGGTCAAATAACTTTTTTGTATGCCAAATGTTTTTTGTTTTTGAATTGTAGCCATAATTATTAATTTAATGTAATATCAACATTGTCTGTGATTTAGAGCACGCACTGTGTATCATTGTGTTGGTAAAGTTGAGTTTCTTAATTACCAATTATAAAAAAAAGTTCACTGATGAAAACATCACAAAGTTGAATTGGTAAATGTAAAATGGCCATTTGATCATTGAAGAGCTCATTCCTAATGGACTTTTTTCTTCATCAGCTGTTATACCTCTGTAACGAGAAAAAAAAAATATATTAAGATAAAAGATCAGCAAAGATTTATTTTGTAAATATTGCTTCAATCTTTCCCATATGTGGCTGAAAGAGATTTTCAGCTATGCATGTACTTTATTACCTAGCGTTGTGCCAGTGCAAAATTGTTTAGTTCTATGTTATCCTCTTGTGCTTTTTTTTTTTTTTCAAGCAAATGTTACTGATTGAAAAACAAACATAATGCATCTTAGGAAAACAAGGCTTACCACAATCATCCATAAGATTAATATGGACGCTAAAAAAAAAAAACAAGCAGCTGAAAGATGTCTATTCTCTTGGTTCTATTGTACATAGGTACATGTATGCTGTATGTATTGTTCTGTTAAAATATCCCTCAAAAATTCCAAAATTTTAGTCCCTAACTTTAATATTAGTGGGTAATTTTACCAAACTTGATTAAGATGCAAAAAATGTGATTCTGCCTTTGCTGAAATTTTGAAAAAATTTGACTCATTTTGGCATGAAGTGCTGCTAGGAGAATGCTCCCAGCTGTGAGACTTTGTGACATTGCATGGCTTTATTTACAATCAAAGCCATGTCAGACTTGTCACTGTATAAATCATCTTTTTTTTTTGTATTATAAAACCTTTGATCACCATTTCAGGCAAGATCCATCCTAAAGCCCAAATGTAGCTTCTATTTTGTGTTGCTAAATAAAGTCTGCCTTCATAATGCCGCGTACACACGGTCGTTTTTTGCGATGAAAAAAAACGACGTTTTTTAAAACGTCATTTAAATTGATCGTGTGTGGGCAAAACGTCGTTTTTTGTCTTCAAAAAAACGACCAAAAAAAAATTCCAACATGTTTGAATTTTTTGTGTCGTTTTTCAAAACGTCGTTTTTTGTTTCACAAAAAGTCACCGTGTGTAGCAAAAACGTCTTTTAAAACGACGTTTTTCAACCCGCGCATGCCTAGAAGCTAGTTATGAAGCGAGCTTCAATGGAAAAGAGTGGTGAACGTAACCTTGCTTTTTGTGAAAAAACGATGGTGTGTATGCAAAATTGTCTTTGAAAAGTGACGTTTCAAAAACGTCGTTTTTTACTTCACAGAAAACGTCGTTTTTTTTCATCGCAAAAAACGACCGTGTGTATGCGGCATAAGAGTTTTTCCCTCTTTAGGCTGGGTTCTCAATATCTGCACATGCGGCTCACAGCAGGGGTCTGGTGTTCCCCGTTCATCATTTCAGCCCACATTTTTGGCTGATTTTGGACCTGAAATGGACCAAAAGACGCACAGGACCCCTGTTCAAATTCACACCTAAGGCGCATTAGAGAGGTCATGCAAATTGGATTGGAACATTCTATCTCCAGTGCTTTGACACACAAAAAGCTTTAATTTCACTTTCCCTTTTGACTCCTATGCAATATACTGAATGGCAAATTCTGCAGAAATTTCCCAACTTTTGCCAATATTTCAGTAGTGACGCAACAAAATTCTCATTTTGCTCATTCATTTCATACTCCCTACATCCATCCCTACGCAACCATTTATGCTAGCTCTTTTTTCTTAGGCCGCGTACACACGACCGAGGAACTCGGCAGGCGAAACACATCTTTTTCCCCTTCGAGTTCCTTGTTCGGCTGTCGAGGAACTCGTCGAGCCAAATTTTCCCGTTCCCGTCGAGGAAAATGAAGACATGCACAGTTTTCTCGGCGAAAAGTGTACACACGACCGGTTTTCTCGGCAGAATACGTCTCTCATCAAGTTTCTTGATGGATTCTGCCGAGAAAACCGATCGTGTGTACGCGGCCTCACTGACCTGTAGACAACAATTTTGCTGATGTTATCTTTGGAGGCAACATTGGTTTATTACATATACAAATTTAAGTGAATGATTTACATTTTAAAGTCTTAAGGTAACCACCAACTTAAAAATAATTGTCACTCTGCCAAAAGATTAAGCAAACAGTCTGTGGCAAGTTTCAAATGTTATCAATACACACAACTGCAAGCGTTGACTAGTAAAGCACAAACCTATCGTGCCATCACACAGAACTCATAAGGGAAGAGCAAATTGAATATATTCCTTGGAAATTGGACAAAAACCTTTCTGTGAAATTTCACTATTTTGTTCAATTGTATTGGAGTTAAAATAAAAACAGACAGCAAGAATATGTAAAATAAAAAAAAAATGTAAGTAACAGTACACAAATAACACTCAAATGCAAAAAAGGAATACACACAAATGCAAAGAATACTTAATTAAATTAAACTGCCCTAAATATACCCCCTCCCAAAAATAAAATCTCTTTATGAAGAAAAAAAGAAGAGCTCTAGTCCTGACTATAAAGTTTTTTTTACATAAATGTATTTGTGAATTTTCAACATTAGAAAACTTGCACTTCTACTATACGATGCATATGAGCCTATGAGCCACCTTTCCCGTTACTACCTACAATGCAGTAAAGGAGAGCAACTCTATTAAATTCAGTTTTATCAGTAACAAGCAAACCTTATCAATCCTTGTACGGCACTGCTCCCCCCAATATCCAGCATTGTGATGGTTGGGGGAGACCGCTCACCATGTGGCATTCTTGTTCCATACATAGTTACATAGTTTATGAAGTTGAATAAAGACACCAGTCCATCCAGTTCAATGTGAGTGTATCTGTGTGTGTGTTTATGTCACTTCCATTTTTAATATCCCTGTACATTGTGTTCGCTGAGAAACACACCAAAGAGTTTATTTAACCACTTGACCTCCGGAAGATTTTACCCCCTTTATGACCAGACCACTTTTTCCTATTCAGCACTGCACTACTTTAACTGGTAATTGCACGATCATACAACATTGTACGCAAATGCAATTTTTATCATTTTGTCCTCTCAAATCTAGCTCTCTTTTGGTGGTATTTGATCACAACTGAGTTTCTTACTTAAAAAAACAAAACAGTATTTTTTATCTCTTATAAAGCATATCCAATATCCAAGACTGTGCACTTTGCAAAGTGCAGTTGTCCTCTGCAAGTGCAGTTGCTCCAAAGCTTAGTAAATGAGGAAAGGCTTCATGTTTCAAAGAGTACAAAATTACGTGCATGGAAAATAAAAATAAAACAAAATTTTTCCTTGCACATTATTGGATGATGGAAGTGAGCAGAGCTTCTGCTCATTTACTAAGCTCTAGTGCAACTGCACTTTGCAAAGTGCACAGCCTATTTGCTTGATCCAGAGGATCTCTTCTCCAGGGAGAATAAGTAGGGTTGCGCCGATACAAGTTTTGTTTTTTAAAGGGTAAATTTATTGATGTTTCACAAAATAAAACAATAATGACAACAAATCCATATCTCTTAAAATACATGGTTAAATAGCAATAACAATAAATAACAATAACAATAATAGAACATCAGTTTAGATAGTTTAGAAGTATAGTTGCTCAATATACATCCGTTTAGGCATTATCAAAATCTCTAAAAAGAAAACCATATTCTTAATGAACCTCAAAGTGCATCCAGCTAATCATAAAAAAAGAACTAACAACAACAAATCTTATGCCACTTACACACGAGCAGTTTTCCCGTAGGAAAAAAAAAACGATGGTTTTCCAGACAGAATTATGCTCAAGCTTGTCTTGTGTACACACGGTCACACCAAAAACGCGGTGACGTACAACACTACGACGAGCCGAGAAAAATTAAGTTGAATGCTTTCGAGCATGCGTCGACTTGATTCTGAGCATGCACGTTTTTTTGCGCATTGAAATTGCATACAGACGAAAGTTTTTTCCCTCTAGAATTTTCCTAATGGGGAAAAAAGAGATCATGCTCTTTTTTTCCAGCAGTTTTCCTGTTGGAAAAAGTCAGATGGAGCATACACACAGTTGGGATTACCGGCCAAAAGCTCTCATCTGACTTTTTCCAACGGTAAAACCAGTCGTGTGTACAGTGCATGAAGTAGATAATATAATCTGCATGAGTCTAACCTTTTGTAAAGTGGTTGAATTATAATTGTATCTCTTGAGTAAATACCCTTTTTGATGCATGCTAGTAGTCTGCAAACCTTGCTTGCTACTGCTTGGCATTGCATGCTATTCGTCAGATGGATTTGACGAAACGGCTGACGCTGTGAAACGCGTAATCCAATGGGCTGGCCAGGACTCCCGCGTCACCTCCGGTGCGACGTCGCTACGCTGCGCTCCAAGGTGGAACGCACGCCGCATCTGCCTGTTCTTCCTGGTCTCCGCGTCCACATGATATCTGTGGCTTACAGCCCTTGAACGAGGATTCTGCTGGGGAACAACGATGGTGACTCCTGACCCACAGCCCTATTAGGCCATTGATTACTCTGGTTTTGTGAGTAGCCATTCTTTTGCTCTGTATTCCTTATGAAATAAATGCTAAACTACTACACTTAGATTGGCGCATCGTTTCTTCTTTTTTCCTGATTCTCCCAGAGGCTTGCTTCTGCTTCAGGTGCTGCCGTTAAGTCCCCCCCCCTCAATCCATTCCTATTAACCAGGACTCTCTGGATATTATATGGACTTTTAAACTACATGGACCCTTAGTGACCCATAGAGACTTTTTCTATGTTGATTTTAACTTATGATTTATGACCTATATTTTGTATGCTGGAGTTGATCATGCGCCATAAACCTATTTTTTTTACATTCATTCTATTGCTTAGTCTGTGATCTACTAGGACCCCCAAATCCTTTTCCATCCTCGATTCCTACTACTAATGATACTATTGTCACAAGCTAATTTTTGGATATGGTCCCTTAACATTCCTTTCAATAGTTTACATACTACTGATGCTAGGCTGACTGGTCTATAGTTCCCAGTTATATACTTTGGTTCTTTTGTGAGTTTTGGTACTACATTTGCTTTTCACCAATCAGCTGGTACCATTCCAGTCAGTAACGTGTCCTTAAAATTAAGGGAAAATGGTCTGGCCATTCTTCGAGAATTCTCTGGTATAGCCATCTGGTTCTGGTGATTTGTTTCTAGTCTTTTTGATCTCTTTCAGCCACAGGGGTACATTCAATATAATGTTATTAAAGGAACACTAAAGGTTTGTTTTTTATTAGATCAATTGATTGCTGTAAGCTATAGCATTTAAATATCACTTACCTCGTTTTTCCTTTTGACCACCAAAATACAGTAATCCAGGTTTGAAAATGCCATTTCCTGTCTCTCCTCTTCTTGCTTTCCACCAGCACCTGAGCTGTTTTGCATGGTGGAAAGCAGAATGTGCTCACCCCCTCCCTATGACTACAACCCGCTGTGAAGTTTCTCTCTTATCCCTCACAGGCATGGAGGCTAAGCCTAATGAGAACTGTAGTTCCCATTAGGCCGTGATGTAGCAAGAATGAATACGCACCGCAAACCAGGAAGTCAGTGAGAATAATGATTCAGGAGTGACGGAGGTGAATAAAACAGCCGATTTCAACAGGTATCAAACTAGTTGTAATGCAAAACATTACTTTTTACTTTATCAGCTACTGTCAGACTTTAATTTAAGAGGAAAATATTTTTGTCTTTACAACCCCTTTAACTTTTGACCCACTTCCGCTGCTCATCATTTACGGGGTTAATATGTTCTGACCTAGCCTTTTTGCTATTAATATATTTGGAAAAGTTTGGGGGATTTTTTTTTACTCTCCTCAACAACGTGTCTCTCATAAATAAGTTTAGCTGCCCTGATCATGCTCTTGCATTTTTTTATTGCATTATTTGTAGTTTTGGAATGCAGATGGTGACCCTTAGATTTTCTAAGAAGAGTTTTTTTCTCATTAATATGCCTTTTACATTGGTATTGTCATGGACAGTCTGGTTCACCTGTGGACACATCGGCGCGCATTCGCGATAACGGCGCGCGCGATCGCGATAGCGGCGCGCGCATTCGCGGCACCATAGCGTGCACGGGAGCGCGCACTAGCGGCGGCGGCGCGCGTGCACGTGGAGACGCCGTTTTGGCGCCAAATCTGACTTTAAAAGAATCCTGATCCCTGTGCTTCTTGCTGTCCTGTCTATAACGTTTCTGTGAGACACCAGCATCTGTGAACCTGATTGAATCTGATCCTGACTACCCGGCTTGTACCTGTTGACCCGTCTGCTTCCTGCCCTGACTTCGGCTTGTCTGACTTCTCCTCTGGTTAACCCGCTGTACCTCCGCTGCCCGCCTGTTGAACGACCCGGACTGAACCTGACCACGTTTATGCTACCACTGTCTTCTACTGAACCCTTACCCCGCTAGAGGGCTTACCCGCAAGGACTTGTTCCAGTCGGTACTACAGGACACCTCCCCCGCTTCTGCAGCACTCCCGTTTCCACCTGCCCGACAGTGAGCTTGGATTTCCTACCTGCACCAGCCTGTAATCTGACTCCAAGAACCACCGACTCAGCTCACGGGCCCCGCACTCGCCAGTACCAGGCGCTTGTGCGACTCTGTAGTCCCGATCCTCCTGTCTGCACTATCAGGGGTCCCGGGATCAGAGAAGCAAGGGCTGCCGCTCCCTGCACGCCGGGCTCGCACCACCAGGTACGTGACAGTACAGGACAGCCATGACCGAGCCCACGCAGGGAGCGGATCCAATGCAGGAACTATGCCGGCACCTTGACGGACTGACTCAAGCCGTCCGAACTTTACAAGAGGGTTACACCCGACTGGAAACCCGAGTCCAGGCCTTGTCCGCTCCAGCTGCCACCTCCGCCACAACAGGCACCTCTACTTCACCTGCCGTAATCATGCTGCCACCTGAACCTAAGGTTCCCATGCCAGAAAGATTCACTGGGGAACGAAACAAATATCGAGCGTTCCAGAATGCCTGTGAACTTTATTTCGCACTCCAGCCACGGACTTTCTCCCTGGAGGCCACCAAAGTGGGATTTGTCATTTCCCTTCTGTCTGGGGAACCACAAGCTTGGGCTCACCGCCTGTTGGAGCAGAAAGATGTGTCCCTTGACAACTTGACCACCTTTTTCCAGGCCATGTCCCTATTGTACGAGGACCCTCATCAAACGGCCACCGCGGAGGCATCCTTACATGCCCTCCAACAGGGACGCAGACCAGCGGAGGACTATGTATCCGAATTCCGTAGATGGAGTTCGGATACGAATTGGAATGATGCGGCCCTTTGCTACCAGTTCCGCCTGGGACTGTCGGAACCGTTAAAAGATGAACTTGCTAGGGTGGGTGTTCCTGGAACTCTGGATGCCCTGATCAACTTAACTATCCAAATCGACAGGCGCCTAAGAGAGCGTAGGACTGAAAGGGCCACTGGTCCGTCTCGCCCCACCTGGATGATGCCGCGGGTACCTACCTACCCAAGCCCAACTCCGCTGGCTCCCACACCCCCGCAGCCTCATAATCTTGCTGAACCTATGCAACTAGGACTTCTTCGCCCTACTCTGACACCCGAAGAACGCCAGCGACGCCGGCTCAACAATCTGTGCCTGTATTGCGGGGGTTCCGGACACTATGTGAGGTCTTGCCCTGTAAAGATCCGTAAGTGCCTGTCCATGTCTACTACTCATGTACCTGTTGGACCACCCAACCCTACTCACCTGGCTGTTTCCATTCTCTTTCAGCTTCCAGAGGGGAACATCCAGGCCAGCGCTATCCTTGACTCAGGAGCATGTAGCTGTTTCTTGGACCGGAATTTCGCCATCAGACATCAGATCCCTCTTCGCTCCAGAGCCTCGGGACTTTCAGTATACTTAGCGGACGGATCAATCTTAAAATCTGGACCGGTCACCCAAGAAACCCAGCCACTGGCCACATCTATTGCCGGAACCCATCACGAACTGTTATGCCTAGATGTGATTGATTCCCCGCTGTTCCCTATCATTCTGGGCATGCCATGGCTTCACGCCCACAACCCTCAAATCAACTGGGTTACAGGGGCAATTCACTTCAACTCTCCTTATTGCCTGGAACATTGTCTGCAAGTGTCCCCATCAGCCCCCTCTCTGCTCTGCATGGATTCTGATACAGAGGCCCGTCAAGCCGTCCCAGAACCTTACCATGACTTTCTAGACGTGTTCAGCAAAAAGGGAGCTGAGACTCTTCCACCACATAGGGCCTATGATTGCCCCATCGAACTCCTCCCGGGAGCGGAGGTCCCTTTCGGCAGGATCTTCCCTCTAACAGAACTTGAACTGGAAGCCTTAAAAACTTACTTAGACGACAGTCTCCGGAAAGGATTTATCCGCCCGTCCACTTCACCCGCAGGAGCAGGTATCTTCTTTGTTCAGAAGAAAGACCTCTCTCTCCGCCCATGTGTGGACTATCGGGAACTTAACAAAGTAACCATCAAAAATCGGTACCCGCTTCCCTTGGTACCCGAATTGTTCCAACGCCTAGGATCCGCAGTAATTTTCACCAAACTAGATCTTCGTGGGGCCTATAACCTTGTGCGTATCAAAGACGGACACGAGTGGAAAACCGCTTTTCGCACACGCTTCGGGCACTTCGAATACTTGGTCATGCCCTTTGGTCTTTGCAACGCCCCGGCCACTTTCCAGCACTTTGTAAACGATATCTTCAGGGATTATCTAGACCTTTTCGTTATCGTTTACTTAGATGACATCCTTATCTTTTCTTCTTCTTTAGAAAGACACCGGGAGCACGTCAAGAAGGTGCTCAGTCGGCTTCGAGTTCACGGTCTCTATGCTAAACCGGAGAAGTGTGAATTCGAGCAGTCAAGCATTCAATTTCTGGGACTCATAATTTCAGTAAAAGGCATTCAGATGGATCCCCAGAAGGTTTCCGCAATCCTTGACTGGCCAGCACCCACTGACAAAAAGGGGATTCAGCGCTTCGTTGGTTTCGCCAACTTTTATAGAAAGTTTATCAAGGGCTTCTCTACCATCATCTCTCCGATCACCAACCTCACTAAACAGACTGTCCGATTCCGTTGGTCACCAGAAGCCCAATCGGCCTTTGAAACCCTTAAAGGACTGTTCACCTCCGCATCTGTCCTCAGACATCCTGACGCAAGTTTGCCTTACATTTTAGAAGTTGACGCTTCCGAAATAGCGGTAGGGGCAGTTCTTTCACAAAGACAGGGCCCTAAGGCTCTCTTACACCCCGTTGCTTTTTTTTCTCGCAAGCTATCTGACCCAGAAAGAAATTACGATGTAGGGGACCGAGAACTATTGGCCATCAAGGCCGCCTTGGAAGAATGGCGATATCTCTTGGAAGGTGCAGCGCACCCGATCTTGATCTTTACCGACCATAAGAATCTCGAGTATCTGAAGGCCGCCAAGAGATTGAAGCCACGCCAGGCCAGGTGGGCACTATTCTTCTCTAGATTTTCGTTCCATATCACGTACAGGCCAGGATCGAAAAACACCAAACCTGATGCCCTCTCACGCATGTACGGGGACTCGGAAAACCATGCCCCTCCGGATACCATTCTGTCAGCAGGAAACTTTCTGTTACTACAAGAAGACCTACTAGCCCAAATCAGACAAGCCTCGTCCGGAAACACCTCCTTACCCGATCCGGACCTACAACTCAAAGACGGCCTACTGTGGCACCAAGACAGAATCTTCGTGCCAGAAGGTCTACGGGTCAAGGTCTTGAATTTGTGCCACGATCATGAGTTGGCAGGTCATTTTGGTGTGCACAAGACATCCGAACTCCTACAACGCATGTTCTGGTGGCCCCAACTCTCAAATGACTGCAGGAAATATGTGGAATCTTGCAGTACCTGTATTCGGAACAAGGGAGGCAACTCAAGAGCCTGGGGGTTGCTTAAGCCATTGCCAGTACCAGAGAAGCCATGGAGGATGATCTCCATGGACTTCATCGTGGAGCTTCCTCCTTCAGAGTGCTTTACCACTATCTTTGTGGTAGTGGACAGACTAACAAAAATGGCACACTTTCTGCCTATGAAAGGCACACCCTCGGCCCCGGAAACGGCCAAAGTATTTATCAAAGAGATCGTAAGGCTCCATGGAATCCCGGCAAACATTGTGTCTGATCGTGGAGTACAGTTTACCTCCAGATTCTGGAGGGCTCTCTGTGGGTCCCTCAAGATCGGCCTGTCCTTCTCGTCGGCTTATCACCCGCAGTCCAACGGCCAGACGGAGAGAACGAACCAGACTCTGGAGCAGTACCTGCGTTGTTTTTCCTCCTTCTCTCAAGAAGATTGGGTATCCCTGCTGCCGTTGGCCGAATTTGCTTACAATAACTCTGTCCATTCAGCCACCAAACAGTCTCCGTTTTATGCGAATTATGGCTTCCACCCGCTGTTCATGTCCAACTCCATCCCAGAGTGTTCGGTACCTGCCGCCCAGGAAACTTTACATTTTTTCAACACAAACAATAAAATCTTACAGGAGACAATGACCAAAACTCAACAGTACAACAAAGAAGTATTTGACAAAAAGAGGAGAGGAGAACTTAATTTAGAACCTGGAGACCTAGTGTTGCTGTCTACCGCGAACCTAAAGCTTGCCTGCCCATCCAAGAAACTGGGTCCCAGATTCATAGGTCCCTTCCCAGTCAAAAGAAAAATTAATAGCGTGGCCTACGAACTGGAACTGCCCGAAACATTCCGCATCCACCCGGTCTTCCATGTAGCCCTCCTCAAACCTGACGTTTCGGACCCCTTTCCTGACCGGAACACTGGTCCCCCCAAACCAGTGCTAGTTGACGGAGAGGAGGAGTTCGAGGTCGAGTCCATCCTGGACTGCAGAAAGAGACGCAACCAGGTTCAGTATCTAGTGAAATGGAAAGGCTATGGGCCTGAAGACAATTCGTGGGAACCAGAGTGTAACATACATGCGAAAAAGCTGATCCAGTCCTTTAAAAATGCTCACCCACTCAAGCTGGCCCAGTTGGGCATCCGGAGGCTGCCCCTTGGGGGGGGGCAATGTCATGGACAGTCTGGTTCACCTGTGGACACATCGGCGCGCATTCGCGATAACGGCGCGCGCGATCGCGATAGCGGCGCGCGCATTCGCGGCACCATAGCGTGCACGGGAGCGCGCACTAGCGGCGGCGGCGCGCGTGCACGTGGAGACGCCGTTTTGGCGCCAAATCTGACTTTAAAAGAATCCTGATCCCTGTGCTTCTTGCTGTCCTGTCTATAACGTTTCTGTGAGACACCAGCATCTGTGAACCTGATTGAATCTGATCCTGACTACCCGGCTTGTACCTGTTGACCCGTCTGCTTCCTGCCCTGACTTCGGCTTGTCTGACTTCTCCTCTGGTTAACCCGCTGTACCTCCGCTGCCCGCCTGTTGAACGACCCGGACTGAACCTGACCACGTTTATGCTACCACTGTCTTCTACTGAACCCTTACCCCGCTAGAGGGCTTACCCGCAAGGACTTGTTCCAGTCGGTACTACAGGACACCTCCCCCGCTTCTGCAGCACTCCCGTTTCCACCTGCCCGACAGTGAGCTTGGATTTCCTACCTGCACCAGCCTGTAATCTGACTCCAAGAACCACCGACTCAGCTCACGGGCCCCGCACTCGCCAGTACCAGGCGCTTGTGCGACTCTGTAGTCCCGATCCTCCTGTCTGCACTATCAGGGGTCCCGGGATCAGAGAAGCAAGGGCTGCCGCTCCCTGCACGCCGGGCTCGCACCACCAGGTACGTGACAGGTATTTAGCCACCCAGGTTAAACTTTTGCCTTTTTTATATTTGTTGCCCATTGGAATGCATTGACTAATGTGACCATTTAATATATACTTAAAGTGTTCTTTGTTTCAAGAATTTGATTAGATTCAATTAGATTAGCTTTGTAAAGTTGGCTCTTGAAATGTAACCTTCTTGTCATACTGTCGTGTCTCCTTTTCCTATAGTTTATGGCAAATTAAATTACTCTGCAATCTCTATTATCTAAGTTACCCCTTACTTCCACATCTGCAATCAGCTAGTCCAGGTCCAGCAGAGCATTACTCTAGTTGGGCTTTCCACTATTTGAACTTTTTCTGAATTACATTCAAGAAATGACAACCCTTAGTAAAAAATGAGCAGTTCCACCTGTCAAATCAATATCAGGATAGTTGAAGTCCCCCATGATTATAACATTGCCCTGCCTTCCCACCATCCTAACTCTTCCTCCTTGTTAAGGTTATGGGGCCTATAGCATACACCCACAATTAATTTACTGTTTTTTTTTCCGACCCTTTGAAGCTCAAGCCACCTCATCACTAGCCCCATTAGCAATGTCATCCCTCATATTCAACATCAAATCACTCTTGACACACAGGCACATCCCTACCCCTCTTCTATCTGCCATATCCCTCCTATACAGGGAGCACGCCTGGACATTATATGCATATTCATACTTTATGTGAAAAATAGCAGGCCAATCAAATTTTTTCTGTGTATGGCCAGCTTTATCTCCTATATTGATGACAAGCACATCCTGAATGTAATGCAGATAAGTGTAGCCTCGGAGATGAAATATAAAACAATGCAGCAATATGCCGCAATAAGATGTTTGAGCTGGACATTGTCTTTGGAAGGGCATACACCTAAGAAGGAATAAAATGGGTCTGTATAACACATTGTATTACTGCAGTAATGTTTTGTACATTATTCAACAAATATGATGCAATCATCTGAAACTGGAGAACATAAAGAGAAGGTCAACTAAATCAATTCATAGACAAAGTAGAAACTGCTCAGTTGTTGTTAAGAGAAAAGACGTGCAAAGGAGGATGTAATTACTGTGCATAAAAACATTCATGGCGCCAAAGTGAAAACCTTTTTTGGCATCTTGATCAGTATTGAGTCTCTTGTATCACACAAGGTCACCTCTTGTAGTTTGATTAAAAAATACCTTTTCCATTTTTCCAGGAAGGGCTGTAAAACTATCTAAGATCTCTAAACCGTGTAACAGTACACGACTTCAGTGATGCATAGTAATAAATCCAAAGTGAACACAATAGTGCTAGCTGAATAAGGCAGCGGGCGCTGCTAAAGCCAGAAGGCTACAAAACTATACACATGGGTGATAGCAAACAAATAAACAGTGAAAACAAACATAAGTGTTCATGCAGGAGCAGCAGGCTGAACGCTACTGGAACGCATGTAGTAAAGTGCTGGTGCTGGTGCCAAGTGTCCAAACATATACTGGTTGCCGGGGATGGGTTCCAATTTTCTTAAAAGTAGTGCAGATGTCCCCTTACCTTACTGCTGTAAGGTAACAGCATAAAACAACTCTATATGGATAAGTGCAGCAACGAAATTTCAGGCCGTTGGAGGTGGCAATGGTCCTCACACGGAAAGATAAAGGAAAGCACCAATAGCGTAATAACGTAGGGGCAGTTTAATAGTATAAACTCCTGAAGAAGTCACTTTAATGACGAATGCACGCAAGAGTCCTGTTTAAAGAGGTACCGGATGTGATGCCAGGGAGCCCGCCACTTGTTCATATGCTGTATTTTAAAACTACCTTTGTGAGTACCTAGTGTATAAGCTGTTTTTATACAATTAAACTATTAAACTCTGCTCATCTTCTGCACTCTCTGTGGGGACGGGATGAGTTCTGAGACTTTCCCCTTGTAAAGGTGGTCAAGGAGGTTTGCCAACCAATAGTTTTTTCTGGGTCCTTTCGCAGCTTTGAAGCATGAGGGAGGCTATGCACTGCAAATATGCGGGGGCATGAGAAGCAGACTCCTCTGTGTCACTGAGGTTTATAGTATCTGGAACTGCCTCCTGCCAGCCACATATTACTTCCAAGGGTTCTAGGGATGAAAAACCATCTCTTACTGGTTGACATATGTCTTTTTGTGCTTCAATGCCTCCAAAACTGCCAAAATCCTCCTCCTCCCTCTCCTCTTGTGTGTTCTGTGGCATAGGAACAATGCTGTCTGCATAAAGTTGGACTTGAGAGGAAAGGAAGTCCTCCTCTTCCTCGAGTGCCCTGTTCATAATGTCATGTAGAGTCTGCTCCAGCAGGAACACAACAGGGATTGTGTCCCTGATTCATGCATTGTCATGGCTCACCATCCCTGTGGCGGTCTCAAATGTTGACAATACAGTGCTTGAATTCTATGAGCAGCCATTGGCATAAGGAAAAAAGCTGAGAAAGCCTGAATCTGTCCTTATGCCATACTCACACAGGTATTTGTTGACGGCCCTCTGCTACATGTGTAGCAACTGAAGCATTGCCAAACTCGAGTTCCACCTGGTGGGCACAAGGACAGGGGATACAAATAAGACAATTCAGCAGAGGAGGGCATGGAAGAGGAGGAGGGTGTAGAGCAAATATTGCATCATCACCACTAGCTGTATGGAGATGTGGGGGCACAACAAGCTGTGTGCTGTGAACAAAATATATCATCCCTGATCATACTTGCCAATCCACGTGTCAGCAGAAATGTGGACTTTGCAGCTGACTGCCTTGCCCAACGATGCCACAACATTGCCTTCAACGTGATGGTACAGAGCTGTAATGGATGTATGTGAAAAGAAATAGTGACTGGGAACTTGCAATTGTGGTACAACACATTCTGTAAATTCACGGAAGGAGGCAGAATCCACCAGATGAAAAGGCAGAATTTGTAGAGCCATTTGCATTTAGACACTGGGTATGTGGGTGGCAGTGACTGTTTTTTGTTTTTGCTGCAGCAGATGGGGCAGAGACATTTGCCGGCTATAGTCTACAGCTGGAGGTGTGCTACTGGCAGATGTGCTGCAAGGACCTGGGACAACCTGTGCTATATCATCATCCCTGTCAGTGGAGGCTGCTGAGAGGTCATGAGGTATAGAGGGGGAAGACTTACGTGAGTAAGGAGGAGTAACATAATTTTTTGGTATGGTTTTCAGGTGCTCTTGCCAATGGACTGAGTAGTGGGAGATTAAATGCCTTGTCAAGCATGTGGTACCCAAATGTCTGGTGTTTTTGCCACACTTGATGTGCTTGAGACAAAGTTTGCAATATGCATATTGCAACAGTGCAATCAGCTGCCCATGTGCTAAAAAAGGCCCAGACAGCTGAGCTGTGGGAAGTGGGCCGGGAGATAACAGCTCCACAATGTGATGGAATAGGATGGCTTCTCTCTATTCCTCCATGATGGCTGTCTCATTGGGGCCACTTTCCTCCTCTCCTATATCCGGCACCCAATTCACGTCAGGGACCTCATCATCAGAAACATCACCATCTCCTCCATCCTTATTACCAGTAAAGACAACTTGGCAATACGCTGTGGCGGGGGGAACACGACTGCCGATTTGTGTACCAGTGTTCTCCCCTCTCTGTAGTCTCATTTTCCTGCCTTCCCCAACTTTAGAACCAACATTTGAATCATGTAATGGCTGTGCATCGATAAAATTGCTGTGGACAAGGATCCGGATTTAGCCACTCTGGGAGCTGCAGTGGACTGTGCACTAGTCTGCTTGAGTGGATGAGGATGAGGATGGGTTAGTAAGCCAGTCCCCCACCTCCTCTGCATGCTGTGGCATGGGCAACATCACTAAGCAGAGAAAATTATGCCCTGCCTGAGGACTGATCACACCCACCTTTGCCTGTGGACACATATGCTGCTGACCCCCTAAAAGTGCTATGGGAACCTCTGCCTCTCATTGTTGTCCTCCCTGATGGGGAGTGCTTAATTACAAAATGTAATAAAGATGTGGAAATGTGTACATGGATTCACTTTAATCAATGGACAGTGGTGTTTGGTGCACTTTAACTTGAGTACTCACTACACAGACACACTCCACTGATAATACACTATAATATACTGCAGTAAAACTGCACTGTTGCACTGCGATATACTGCTTTAAACGTGCACCAACACATATAAATATACCACGTTAAATGGCATGTAACACACTGAATTATACACCATTAAACTTGCAGTAATGCACTGACATATACTCTGTTAAACGGAAAGTAACGCACTGAAATATATCGTGTTAAACTTGCAATAGCGCGCTGAAATATACTGTGTTAAATGTGCACTAACACACAGAAATATGCTACATTAAATGGCACGTAACGCAGCATTTAACTTACAGTAACGCACTGAAATATACTGTGTTAAACAGTCACTACACTTTGAACTGCCACTAGATTCACAGTAAAGTGACACCAAAGTAAAAAGGAATGGTCACTCACTACACTTACACTGACTGAACTATCACTAAATTCACACTAATGTAAAGTTGAATGGTCGTCACTACACTGACTGAACTATCACTAGATTCACACTAAACGGATATGCTACACTGACAATAGAATCAGAATAGCACACTGCAGCACACTAACTGTCTAGTAGCCCTGAACTGAGCCCTGTTCTCTCTCTCTCCCTCCACACCAATATCACACTAAAATTGTCCGCTATTGAAAAAACAGAATGAGCTATGATTGGATAGAGTCATCATGACAGTGTCCAATCATGGCCCTGAGGCCGTGTACATACGATCGAATTTATCTGCTGAAACTGGTCCGACAGACCGTTTCAGCAGACATCTTCGATCGTGTGTACGGGCTAGCGGACATGTTCTCCCAGCGGACAAATTTCAAAGCATGCTTTGAAATTTGTCCGCCGGAGACATGTCCGTCGGATATGTCCGCTGGTTAGTACACTAACCAGCAGACAGAAATCTCTGCGCATGCGTTGAATGGATTCGACGCATACGTGGAAGTATTTTACTTCCTGGAGTGGTGACGTGGCAGCGTCAACGTCACCGCCACGTCACCGCGTCCTCAGACCGAGGGGATTTTCGTCCGATGGTGTGTACACGCCATCGGACCAAAATCCGATGAGACATGTCCGCTGCAAACGGTCCGTCGGACATGTTTGAGCGGACATGTCTCATCATGTGTACGCGGCCTGACAGTTTTCTGTGCCCCGATTGGGCAAAGATTTTATTGCTTCAGCCAATCAGGGATTCTAATGCACTGTGTGGCAGCGCAGTGCATTGTGGTCATCCGGTGGGCCGAACAAACAGTTAAATGACCTGATAATTCAGGTGTTTTTTTTCCCAAGCCTAGCGGCAGCAGCGGGCTTTATGATTGGCGATAGATCTGTTTTCTTTTATATATTTTAGTTTTGCTGCAGCAGGTTCTATACACTGTACAGATGCATGAATTTACAGGCAGACTAATAGGACTTCCCCAGGCACTGTATTTAAAGGAATTTTTCATTTTTATTGTTTCACTTTAAGCAACATTAAAATCACTACTCCTGTAAAAACGATATATAAAAGAAAAATGTTTACATTGATACATGTGCCCCAGGGCAGTACCTGGGCCCCATACCCTTTTGATGGCCGATAACTTGCATATAAGCCTTCAAAATTGGGGCTTTTGATTTTTCAATTTCGGGTCCCATAGATTTCATAGAGTTTGTAGCTGTGGTACAAACTTTTTACATGTTCGGGAGTTCTGATGCAAACGGAACCGTGGGTGTCCGGCCCAACTCTAATTATAATGTTTCCTCATTGATTCTAAACTAGATCATGAAGAAGAGGGTGCATTCAATATAATTTTAACAGGACACCAAATAATTTATATTAGATTAAACTGCACCTCTGGGTTCTTGAATTCTGTAATACATATCATTGTCACTATAGTGTTCTCATCTATTGATTAGATCAATAGTCACTTAATTTATTACCTGAACTTCGATCAATAAAAAGAAATCTAGGTTGGCATTAAAAGACAATCTTCATTAGAAAAACAATGTGGTTGCCTTTGGGACATTCTTAAAGTGCAAGCTATGTGGCTCTCTCTGGCTTTAGTACTTTCAACAGCTCTGTCCCACAACAATGATCTACATGACTGCTACTGCTGATCTACATACTTGTTTAGAATCAGTGATTTAAAAAGCGTTAAGAGGATTTCAGATGGAAAACAGCAACAGCAGCTTCCATCCGTCTGTCAGTATGGTTTTCTTAAAGATTCTGCACAAAGATAGCAAGTGCAACAAGAGGGCAGACTATAATTTCTCTAGGTAAAGCTAAAAATGCACCTCATAGGGCTTCCATACATGGTCACTCAAATGTTTTGAAATGTTTGACCAGGTTTCAATATAGTATAATGTCAATGCTCCCAAACTACCATTAATTTCAAAAGAGGAATCTTTTATCATTGTACTAATTAGTCACTGTACAAATGTAGGGTCAATAGCGAAAATAATAACTATTTATAAATGAGACAATTATAACATTATGATTAAATTCACCAAAAACACATTATAGCCTCTATTAACTTTTTCTCCCTGTGTTTTAAGACTTAAGTATAACAAATAATTCTAAAGCCAAGTAGAGTTGGTTATTTTAGAATTGTATGTAAATTACCAAGGTTAGCTTGATTGTCAGACATCACTTCCTACATTAGAACTGCTGAACATGAAGTTGATGGTGTTGCGTGGTGTAGGCAGCACTGCTGAATTCTCTGTCTTTCCGAGCTTAAGCTGTACCAAGTTTGCTGGGGTGGTTGTTTGAAGATGGCAGTATGCTGTTGGGAAAATAAATAAATAAGCAGGTGTCTTTAAAGTGGTGCATGTATAGGTACACAATTGCTTGAAAAATAAGGTGTTGTAAAAAAAAAAGGCAGACATGTTATCCTTGATGTCATGATTTGGTGGTATTGCCGCTTATATTTCTGGTGCTCAATAAGTTAATACTTTTAAGAGTGAGGTTAAGGCTTATGCCGCGTACACATGACTGTTTTTCATGACGAGAAAAATTGAATTTCTTAAATTGGTCATTAAAAACGACCGTGTGTAGGCTCCAGAGCATTTTTCTCAATGAAAATTTAGAACCTGCTCTATTTTTTCTCGCCGTTTTTCACGTCGTCGTTTTTCTCGTCGTGAAAAACAGTCGTGTGTAGGCTTTAACGATAAGGAAAAAAACTTGCATACACAGAAGCAAGTCATGAGAAGGGAAATTTGTATAATCAGCCCAAAGGGTGGCACCATTCGATTGAAACTTCCCCTTTATAGTGCCGTTGTACGTCACCGCGCTTTCCTCAAGCATTTTTTATAACGATCGTGGGTATGCAAGGCAGGCTTGACAGGAATCACATCGAGAAAAACTTGACATGACATGAAAAACGATTGTGTGTACGCGGCATTAACTTTGGGTTAGTGTCAAGTGCTAGAAGGTTAAGGTTTAGAGGTTAGGAAGTATTTCAATGTTTTTTTTTTTTTTCTCAATCAAGGATTCCATGCTAAGTCATAGTAGTTTGGAGCTACAATCAGCATTAGGTTGGAGGTTAGGGTTAAGTGTTATGTTTATTATTTGAACACACTATTCCCAACATATACATTTCCTGTAGAGATGGCTGTAATTGTAAGTGGGTGCTGAAGCGATCAACAGCTGGAACCGTGTATTGGCAGAGAGAGTGATGTCACCAGCACACCAAGATCTCCAAAATCGGTCCAAATTACATCATTACAGCAGAGAAAAACGTTTTGGGGCTATGCAGGCAGTGCTGATCCTGACCTCCCTGGGGCTCTAAGCAAAATGACATGTCACATTAAAGTTGAGAAGCGGGGGGGGGGGGCTGCCGAAAATGACATGTCATGACATTAAACCGGGGGGCAGGGGTGTTCTGCTGTCAAAAATGACATCTTACATTAAAGTGAGAAGCAGGGGTGCTGACTTCTTACCTCTTCTCCCATGCAGCCAGCGAGTTGAGAAGCGGGGTGAGGGGTGGAAAATGACTTCTCACCAGGCGGGCCTCTAGTAATTTGGGGGGCCCTCCGCAGCTTTGCGGGGCCCTAAGCGGCTTGCATTGTGAGCCTATAGGGTGGATTGGCCCTGTATGCAGGTCACATGCCTGATGAAGGGGTCCTGCGTCACTCCGAAATGTTGCTTTCTGCTGTAACGATGTGATTGCTGATTAAAGTTTTGGACCCATTTTGGAGATCTTAGTGTGCTGGTGACATTACTCTCACAGGTTTAATATTAGGGTACTATTAAGGTTAATTTAAAATCCAAAGTTTTTTTTAATTTTGGATATAGTAGGGAATGGTTACTCTACTTTTGTTCAGAAAAAAAAAACATTCCCCCTCTGGATGATCTATGTACATTGCAAGGATTTTAATCTTTTAAAGATTCCTAACTTTTGTTATTCTGAAGAAATCACTGTTTGTTCCTTTGTGCCCCTGGGCAAAGTGAGTCTAATGGGAGTAGTTTCTTAATAATCAACCAGCTGCAGCAAAATCAGGGTTCTAATGAGGAAAGTTACAGGGTCTGCATCCCTTTAGACATGTTCCTATTGGGAGTATCTTACCAAAAAAAATGTTTTTGTTGAAGATAATGCCTGAAATCTGACTTGTGTTTTAGTGCAGACTTCTGGGGAAATCAGCGAGCCAATCACACAAGAAGGAAGTGATGTTTCTGTGGGGAGCGTTCTGTACACATTCTGCACAGAAACACCTCCAGGTAGCCATATTGCATTACACTTTACAGAAAATTACAGAGCTGCAGATTGAAAAGGAAAGGTAATTTTTAATAACATTCAATTACAATATGACTTGTGTCACAATTTCATATGATATATATATATATATATATATATATATATATATATATATATATATATATTGTAAACGTTTGGGGTAATTAACTCTTGTGGCAGATGCGTTTTTTGTGCAGTGAGTCAACACCAAACAGGCATATGATGTTAAGGGCCTGGTAGCCCACGTTTATTAAAGTATTCCCACGCAGGGGTTTAAACGTTATCCAAAGATAAATGAAACTACCAGCCCACCTGGCTACTCTTCAACAGCACTGCTGTTATAGGTATTGGTTCCTCAAACCATAAGCTCCTCCAGACCCACAGTCCTGGATGCACAAGCTTTGGGCTTCTTAAACGCACACAGCTTGAAGTCCCTTAATGCACACAGCTTTAGGCTTCTTGGGCGCACACAGCTTTGAAGTCCCTTAATGCACACAGCTTTAGGCTTCTTGGGCGCACACAGCTTTGAAGCCCTTCAACGCACACAGCGTTTGTCCTCACACAGAGACACTCACCAGCAGCCACTGCTCCAACTCCACCTTCCTCTTCATCTGCTCTCCCCAGCCCTTCCTTTAATGAGCTGTCTGCACCTGGGCAGGCAGCTTGCAGGCTGTCTTCAAAACCTGGACACAGGTTGGAGATCCAGTCCCATCCAGATCTCTGAAGGATCTCCAAGCCATAGAGCCCCATGTAGCAATAGAAAAAATATGAGAAAACTGCCAGCGCAGTTTTCTCTGTTTTTAAATTTACGCTCTGCAGCTCTGCAATCTGGCTATATGCAGACCGTGTGTCCATTTCATCGTGACAGTAGTCCCTACTGTTACAATATATATATATATATATATATATATATATATATATATATATATATATATATATATAATATTTATTTTTATCTACAATTTTTTTTTTTTTATGTTTTGTCTTTAATGTTAGGATGGGGTTACAGTTAGGCCTTGTACACACTATCAGTCCAAACCGATGAAAACGGACTGAAGTTTATTTTCATCGGTTCACAGACTGATGGTCTGAAGTGCGTACACACCATTAGTTCAAAAACCGATCGTGTCAGAACGCGGTGACGTAAAACACAACGACGTGCTGAATAAAACTAAGTTCAATGCTTCCAAGCATGCGTCGACTTGATTCTGAGCATGCGTGGGTTTTGAACCAATGCTTTTGCGTACTAACCAACGGTTTTGACCGATGGTCAGGCGTCTATCAGTCCGATTTTAAAGCAAGTTTTAAAACTTTGGACTGAAGGACAAAGACTGATGAGCCATACACATGGTCGGTTTGGACCAATGAAACTGAACTTCAGTTCGTTTTCATCAGTTTGGACTGATCGTGTGTACGCGGCCTCAGGGATAGGTTTGAAGTTAGGGACATTGTTGAATTTTTATTTAGACCATGTTTTGGCATTGAATTGACAACATCTTAAATAATACAGCGGAGGCTGGGAAGCTAATGGATCCTAACAGTATATTACAGACAAAAACACTGGGCTGTAAAATAAGAATACAGTTCATTTCCCATGGGGTTTCTGACTCTATCCTTTCAGTTTACCCTAGATATAACCTTAATCCTCACTCTCAGGCCCCATACACACGATCGCACATATCCGATGAAAACGGTCCGCGGACCATTTCAAATTCCCCGCCGCCGGACGGCGCGGTGACGTGGCGGTGACGCGGCGGTGACGTTGACGCCGCCGCGTCACCGCCACGTCACCGCACCAGGAAGTAAAACACTTCCGCGCATGCGCCGAATACATTCGGCAGCGGCGTGGCGGCGGTGGGGGACGACATGTCTGCTGGTAAGTGTACTAACCAGCAGACATGTCGGGCGGACAGATCCCCACCGGATAGATTTCAAAGCTTGCTTTGAAATCTGTCGGATGGACAAATCTGTCCGCTAGCCCATACACACGAGCGGAGATGTCTGCTGAAACGGTCCATCGGACCGTTTTCAGCGGACATATCCCCTCGTGTGTACGCGGCCTTACTGTATCTCCAACTTTAACCTTCCCTAATAGTATTTAACCATTTGACTTCAAACGTTCCTTACGTGCATTAGGAGGCTCTGCTCCAAAGACTAAAGCCTCGTACACACAATCAAATTATCCAACAGGAATTGTGTGATGGCTGGCCGTTGTCGGAAAATCCAACCATTTCTATACTCAATCGGAACAATTGTTGTTAGATTTTCCACAGACAAATGTGGAATAGCATGCTCTAAAATTGTCCGCCAACAAATGTGTGTTGTCGGATTATCCGATCGTGAGTACACAAGGCCTTTGGTAAAAGTCCAAAGTGCAAACACGCATGCTCAGAAGCAATGCTCACCATAACAAAACATTAGCAGAAGTTACCCAAAGGGTGGCTCTAAAGAGCTGAAAAAACATGTCTCGTGTTTGTTGGCCGACAATTCTTTGTCGTTTGTAGGCAAGACATGTTCCTGGCCAACGGCCTTCGGACAAAAGTCCTACGGTTTGTCCGCAGAAAATCCGATCTTGTGTATGAGGCTTAACAGTGACTGAGTCAAAGATACACGCAGTGATCTGTGATATTATGGCTTGGTATATAGTTTGCTTACTGTTAAATTCACATTATTTTGTATCATGTTCTAGATCCCCGTCTTCATAAAAAAGATTTGGAAAATGAAAATGCATTATTCCATTTAACAGTAGGCAATCCTTTCCTCTAAGTGTATATCATGCTCCTGGTGTATGTTTTGTTGCTGGTTTTCTCGGTGATCTGAGAGGCTGTGTTTGTTCCATGCTCTCATTTAATATTCTTCACAGAATAACTTCAGGAGTCACTGGGGTATTGTGAGTAAATCAATGACTCCGAGCACGTTGCTGCTTGGATTCAGGGACTGGATGTGTGTGATTAGAGGGCAGAGTTTACAGGCAATACAGAGAGAATCTCATCAAAAGCTAAGAGCTCTTTGAAGCTTTTTGTCTAAGCTATTGACTGCTTATGAAGCTGGAACTCCAAAGATGAGCAACAAAGCAACATTTTTTATTTTAAAATTAAGAATGCAATATATAACCATAGACACAAGCTGTCTATGTGTGTAGGTGTCAGCTGCAGTCAAAAGAGTTTCATGTGTAGGAATGAAACATGATTTTTATATATTTATCACATGAGGTCTGCTCTCTACAGGCAATTTTTATATAGATTTCTCATTCTAAAGTGGCAATGTTAATTCTGTCATCATAATTCAAGATGCTAACAACATTCTATGGCAAAGCTTGTCTAATGTCAACAAACTAGCCATTGCTGCTGACTGTATAGATTGTTTTAATGTAACCTTTTTTAAAACACTTTTTATCTGTTTTATTTTGGAAAGATTAGCAATAGGTTTGTTGTTTGTGATCTCATCAGATTTTCCCTTACTTCCTCTCCTAGTGATCACTTATCAGACACGAAGTAAGGTGAAATCATCAACAAGAATAGAGCAATGTATTCCTTAGTCATCTGCAGGACTTTTTTTCTCTGATAATAGGTGCAGGCAGGGCCGCCATCAGGGGGGTAGTATAACAAGATTACAATGATGGTACAGGTGTGCATTATAGGTAACATCTTATCCCAGGTGTTTTTTATATGAGGACAGTCCCAAAAAATATGTAAAAGTGTTCCCTGAGAGAGACAGCCCCTAAAGCAGAGTGGGGATAGTGATGGATAAAATAAATTAAGTTCAGCAAGGGTGAGATACCATCTATAATGCAACTTGATGGCTGATTCTCTGATTGAGGTTGTTTTAGTACATTTATGGAGATTTGAAAAAATAATATCCCATTGGTCTGGAGTAAATGAGGTGTTTAAGTCTGACTCCCATTGTAACATGGGGTGTGTTTTCTCTGGCTTGTTGGTCTCGTGGAGGCTTTTATATATTCTAGAGATTAGGCCCCTATCCCGAGGGGAAGAGATACATATTTGTTTAAATTGTGTATAGGGGGATGGAGTGTAAGTGAGTAGTATTTTTGATAGAATTATCTTATTTTTGTATAGTTCATTAGTTCAGTGGTTGAGAGATCATATTTTGTTTGTAGACTGGTGAAATTGAGGAATAAATTGTTGTGAGAGAGCGATTTTAAATGTGTTAGGTTATATGACTTCCAATTCGTGAATAAGTTGTGATGATCTTGGGCTATATCTAGGGGGGAAAAAACGAGGATCATCTAGGAAGGAAGCCAGGGGAGGAGTGTCGGAGGATAACTTAAAATTAGAGACTTGTCTGTTCCATAGGGTGTGAGTAACTATAAGGTTTAAGGATCTAATTTTTTGTGGTAGGATGGACTTGGACCAGAGAAGACCCTGTAAATTGTAGGGTAGGAGAGAATCTTCTTCGAACCGGAGCCAAGGGATTTGGTTTGAGGGGGCATACCATTGGGCTAATTGAGTAAATCTGGCAGATAAATAATAAAGCCAAAGGTTTGGAATGCTGAGGCCTCCTTTTATTTGGGGTCTGAACATAACTGAGTAACTAAATCTAGGTTTCTTGTTTTGCCAAATGAATTTGTTGGTCTCCCTCTGTAAAGTTTCTAATGTTTTTTTAGGTAGGATAATAGGGAGGGCCCTGAAAAAGAACAAAAGTTTGGGTAAAATCATCATTTTAACGGCCACTATTCTGCCCGAGAATGAGATCTGGTAAGATGACCAAAGTTTAAATAGATTTTTGATACTGTTAAACAAGGGAGGATAGTTTGTTTGGTATAACATTTTATACAAAGGTGTAATCTGAATACCTAGGTATCTAAACGAATCCTCTTGCCATTTGAATGAAAATGTATCTATAAGTAACATTTTTAGGGTTGGGGGAATGTTGATTGGTAAAGCGGAGCACTTAGTAAGATTTATACCTAGACCTGTCAGGTCATGGAAGATGTCCAGAGTTTTAATAAGATTGGGTAGAGACAAAAGATGGGCAGCACAGTGGTCCAGTGAGTAGCACTTTCGCCTAGCAGCAAAAAGGGTCGCTGGTTCGAATCCCGACCACGACACCATCTGCCTGGAGTTTGCATGTTCTCCCTGTGTCTGTGTGGGTTTCCTCCGGGTACTCCGGTTTCCTCCCACACTCCAAAGACATGCTGGTAGGTAAATTGGATCGTCCAAAAATTGACCCAGTATATATGTATATATGTGTGTATGACTGTGTGTCCATAGCGTGTCAAGATCCTACGGGGTAAAAATGACCGCACCAGCCAAGCAGACTCTGGCTGGAAAAAGCGCCCAGAGGCGATTCAGTTCGCATGCGTTGCGCTATACAAGTCATTCATTCATTCAGTTATAAACAGAAGGAGGTCATCCGCATAGAGACTCAGCTTGTATTCTTTGGATCCTTTGACATATCCTTTAATATCTGTATTGTTTCTGATAGCGCAGGCAAGGGGCTCTATTGCGAGGGCAAAGAGTAGGGGGGAGAGAGGACAACCTTGTCTAGTGCCTTTGGTCAGGGGAAAAAAGTCAGAGTTGTTGCCTGGGAGTTTGATTCGTGTTTGTGGGTTGTGATATAGAGCCTTAAAGCCATGTAGGAATTCATTCATTATTGATGCCATACCTTTGGAGAAGAGTGTCAAGATATGACCAGCAAACGCTGTTGAAAGCTTTGTGTATATCAAGACTGAGAAGTAGTGTGGGTTTAGCATGTCTGTTGGAGTCTTGAATGATGTTTGTGGTCAGTCGTATGTTGTCAGTTATTTTTCTATTAGAAATGAAGCCTGTTTGATCAGGGTCAACTAATGGGGATATAACAGCGGATAATCTGTCTGCCAAAATATGGCCACATATTTTTTAGTCATTGTTGATAACTGATATTGGGCGGTAGTTTTGAGGAGTGGTCTTTATTTGGTTTGGGGAGTAGGGACATGCTAGCTAAAAGCATCTCAGATGGGAATTGGCCACCCTGTAGTATGTTATTATACATTTTTGTAAGGTGAGGGGTAATAGTAGAGGCAATTTTTTTATAGTAAGATGTGGAATAGCCGTCTGGGCCAGGGGCTGTGGATAATTTTTTACAGGGGGCATTAAGAGATTCAATTTGTTCCCTAGTGAGAGAAGGTAGTGTAATATTTTTGAGCCAATCTAGGGACGACTGTTTGGGAGATGATTGTGGTGAGGAAAGGAGAATTTTATAGAAGTCCACAAACAATTTCATAACTTCTTTGGGATGGGACACAATGGGCCAGATTCTCATATATTTGCGGCGGCGTAGCGTAAGCCATTTACACTACGCCGCCGCTGCGTACTAGAGCAAGCGCTTTATTCTCTAAGCACTTGCTCCGTAGTTTGCGTTGGCGTCTCGTAAATCGCCAAGCGTAAACCCGCGCAATTCAAATGGGGCGGCTTGTATTTAAATTAAGCGCGCCCCCGCGTCGCACGAACTGCGCATGCGCCGGCCGGGGAAAAAGCCCAGTGCGCATGCTCCAGCTCACGTCGGGAAGCGTCGTTGAAACCGACGTCAAAACGACGTGAGCGTCATTTACGCAAGTCCCTATTCGCGAACGAGTTAGTAAAACGACGTAAGCGACGGAAAAAGCCGACGCTGACCCGACGCCATACTTAACATGGCATCCGACGGGACATGACGGCATCCGACGGGACCTCGTAAAGTTACTCCACATAGAAGCTGGGGTAACCTTACGAGTTCGTAAACGACGTACGCGACGACGGGGCGGCGTAAAAGCGATCGAGAATCGGCGTACTACTTCATTTGCATATGCAAATGAAAAAACAACGTAAAGGCCACCTAGTGGCCGGAGTTGTCATTACACCTACGATCCGAAAGTGTAATTGTATTACACTTGTCGGATGTAGAAGCGTATCTATGCAAAAGTGATGCTAAGCATCACTCGCATAGATACGAGACAAAAAAAAAGGCGATACGACGGGGTATCTGAGATACTCCGTCGTAACGCCTCTGAGAATCTGGCCCAATATTTTGGTTGCTTGAAGGGTCAGTAAGTAGGGAATCGTTTATTCGCCATGAGTGTTTTGTGTTAGCTAGACCTACTTGAAAGGTGTTAAAGGAGAATATGTGGTGATCAGACCAAGGACATACATGGATATCTGCCTTAGAGGAATTGGCAAGTAGGATAGGGGTACAGAAAATGTAATCAAGACGAGCGAAGCTGTTGTGTTGGTGAGAGTAAAAAGTGTATGATTTGGTTTCAATGTTGTGGGCTCTCCAAGTGTCTACTAATTGATGATTGAATAATGATCTGTTCAAAGATTTGGGGAAGGCGTTTGAGGATGGGACAGACCTGCTTCTGTCTAGAGCTGAATGTGCAGCCAGATTGAAGTCTCCGCCCACAATTAAATGCGTTGAGTGATAATTGTCTAAAGTATCAAATAATGTGTTGAAAAAGTTTGAGTGGGCCTCATTGGGAGCGTAAACTGAGGCAATAGTGATAGTACGTCCCTTAATTGAGCCTTTCAGGATTAAAAAATGACTGTCTGGGTCTTTTAAATACATTCTGAACCTCAAAAACCATGGAGTTTCTAATAAATATAGCGGCGCCTCTAGATTTTGTGCTGGAAGTAGCGCAATAAAACTGGCTGTAGCTTTTATCAAAAAATTTGGGATGTTTGCCTGTTGCAAAGTGAGTTTCTTGCATTAACCACTTGACAACTGGGCACTTAAACCCCCTTCCTAACCAGACCAATTTTCAGCTTTCGGTGCTCTCACAATTTGAATGACAATTACTCAGTCATACAACATTGTACCCATTTGAAATTTGTGTCCTTTTTTTCACACAAATAGAGCTTTCCTTTGGTGGTATTTGATCACGTCTGGGTTTTTTATTTTTTGCGCTATAAAAGAAAAACGACAGAAAATTCTGTAAAAAAAAAAAACTTGTTTCTGTCATATTAGCAGGTTATTTCTCACACACAGCATATGCATACCACAAATTACACCCCAAAACACATTCTGCTATTCCTCCCGAGTATGGCGATACCCCATGTGTGAGACTTTTACACAGCGTGGCCACATACAGAGGCCCAACATGCAGGGAGCACCATCAGGCGTTCTGGAACACCCAGGCCAATTCTGACATTTCTCTCCTACATGTAAAAATCATAATTTATTTGCTAGAAAATTACATAGAACCCCAAAACATTTAGCAAAGACCCTAGAGAATACAATGGCGGCCGTTACAACTTTTTATCTCGCATGGTATTTTCGCAGACATTTTTTGAACGCGTGTTTTTAAAAAAAAACAGTTTTGTGCTTAAAACAAAGCAAAACAGTAAAGTTAGCCCAATTTTTTTTCATAATGTGAAAGATAAAGTTACGCCGAGTAAATAGATACCCAACATGTCGCACTTCAAAATTGCGCACACTCGTGGAATGGCCCCAAACTTCGCTACTTAAAAATCCACATAGGCGACACTTTAATTACTTTTATTGGTTACATGTTTTTAGTTGGAGAGGAGGTATAGGGCCAAAATGATTGCTCTCGCTCTAACGTTCGCAGAGATACCTCACATGTGTAACTTGAACACCGTTTTCATATGTGGGCGGGACAGGGGTGCTTTAAAAAAAAATTATTATTGTTAATTTTACTTTATTTACTTGATTTTGACACTTTTTTCCCCCAAAATACATTTTTTTTATAACTTTTATTCCTATTATAAGGAATGTAAACATCCCTTGTAATAGGAATATAGCATGACAGGTCCTCTTTACATTAAGACGTGGGGTCAATAAGACCCCACATCTCACCTCTAGGCTGGGAAGACTGAAAAAAATATATATCCTGGCTTCGATCAGAAGCAGGTTGGATGAATTAAACACCCAGCTTAGAAAACCCTAACCAGACAAAAACAGTAACTACTGAAGCCAGAAACTTGAACAAAAGTGAAAGTATAGCTAAAAAAAACTAAATTTGCAGAAGGTAGGATCTTTGGTAGAATGGAATTTATCATTCTCTTCTGCCAAAAAATCTTTTACTTACCTGCTACCAATTTATTTTTGGTATATTGACTACAGCTCATGGACAGTATAGTATACAGTCCTGGCATCTGTAAGATTTTGGGATGGGGCAGAGTGCTGAGATAATGTAACTCCAGCTCACATGTGTGAGAGTTACATCATGGCTGCCTGACCAGTAGGTAAATACAGAAGACGGCTGACCCGGAAGGAGAGAGTGGCTGCCAGGAGCTCCGACATCACAGTGCTGGGGGAGAGCACACCCAGAGGTAAGTATATCATAATGTGCAAGTATGTTGTGCTGAAAATTATTCCACTCCCGAGGGACAACAGCAGTTTATTATGAAACTTTTAAAGTTTGCCACCCAAGGCAATTACTTTTGGTACAATAATGAATTTTTCCCCCAAACCAAAGGTGTGAACATGGGGGCTAAATTTGCCCCCAGTTTGGCCAACCTTTTCATGGCCCAATGGGAGGAGGATGTCGTCTATGCCCTACAGCGCCCCGAGCTGATCTTTTGGGCTCGTTATATCGACGACATCCTCCTCCTATGGCATGGTGACGAGGAATCCCTACATGAGTTCATGGTTACTTTGAATGATAATGATATGGGGATTACTTTGACTTATGAAATGAGCCTCACTATGATTCATTTTCTTGACTTGGAGATATCAGTTGCGGAAGGACGACTTGTCACCAAGACGTTTTTCAAGCCCACCGACCGCAACGGATATATCCCTATTGATAGCTGTCATTACAGCTCTTGGCTCAAATCCGTACCGTATAGCCAATTGCTACGGATTAGGAGGAATTGTACCTTTTTGGCTGACTTTCACCAACAAGCTAACATCCTTAAATCAAGATTAATTGAGAAGGGCTATACAACAGATTGCATTGATATGAATATTGACCGTATTGCAAAACTTGATAGAGAGACCATTATTTCTGAACAACCTAAACGTACTCCGGATAACAAGTTCAAGTGGTCTTTCACAACCCAATACTCGGTACAATATAAACAAATTAAACAAATCCTCAACCGTTACTGGAATGTTCTTCAGAATGACCCCCTTTTGGGTTCAGTACTTCCAGAGAAAGCCAGTGTTGTGTTCAGGGGAGCAATGTCCTTTGGAAACAAATTGGCCCTTAATGTGTCAGATCCCCCAAGTAGACCTGTTTTTTTTCCCGGAAATCAAAGGATTTTACGCCTGCCGTAGATGCAATGTGTGTCTTCATAACACTCTGACACAAAGAAAAATCAACAGTTTTACATCTATAACCACTTCCGTTGTTTATCACATGAAGGAATTTGTTACTTGTGCTACACGCTACATAGTCTATTTATTGACTTGTCCGTGCAAGAAACAATACGTGGGCAGAACTATACGTACCTTTTCTATTAGGGTTAATGAACCCATTAAAAGTATCAAAAAGGGAAAGACCAATCATAGTGTACCGAGACACTACTCGGAAGTCCACGATCGCAATCCGACAGGTACCTGCTTTCAGATTATAGCCAAATTCACTCCCCATTGGAGGGGCGAATCGAAGGTTAAGGGTGTCTCACAATTAGAAATGCTTTGGATATATCAGCTTGAATGTTTTTCCCCTTACGGGTTAAACATTGATTGGGACATTAATGCTTTTATTAATAAAGCCTAAATCTCCATTCCACCGTGTTTTACAGGGTTGATTGTGATACTGACTTTTTTTATGTCCCATAAGAATACTATTAACAACACTACCTAAGCTGTTTCTTGTATGTACCTTCTTATTTTATCTAGTGTCTTATCATAGTTATTACGCTAGAATCTAGTCTAACACTTCCCACTGTTTATATGTATGTATTATAGGTACTTGCTTTCTTATATGCATATTTTTATCATGTTAGCTACATATAGGCTCAATGTGCCCATTTGTTACAATTTGTGAATGTTTTAATTTTGGTTTTTGATATGTTCTATATACTATCCATGCATAACCCCATTTTTGCCATCTCCAGTTATCCGGTCCCCATTCTGTCCAGTCATTGGACTAGGATTGGTGGTTTACTATATGGAACGCATTGGGAGGCCGCGTGATGACATCAGCGGGCGCCACTGAGATGCTGTAGCGCATGTCTGACGTCTACGTTGGCCTTGGCTGTGTTTTACCATTGAGGAACCTGAAGTGGGAGGCTCTATTGCATCATGACATCGCTGCGGGTGTGCGTGGTGACGTCATTCCGACACAACTATGGTGACACTCCCTCTGAGCAGAATCTGGACTGATGAATGCGTTGCCCCGCATCATAGGGGTTGGATCTGGGAGACACGGGAGTGTCCTCAGTCAATCCACTGTATGCAATGGACGTTCTCCTCGATTCATCAGCTGTTTGGAATTTGAGTTCCATTATGCTGATGATACTCATTATATATTAGCGTGGGGTGGAATGGCAGATGTATGCCCCAGTTGAAGAGCCCTATACCTCGAAACATGTAGGGTACATGGCTGCAGCCACATATCCATTCACCACGCTTCATTTATGTGATCACCTGTACCTGCTCTTTCATCTGGCTCGTACCTTGTACATTATTTTAATTGTTTTTTATGGTATTGTTTTATATACCTGCTTTTTTACTATTAAAGCCACCATACCCTATCATTTGGGTTTAACCGCACATGTGGAGCCTCCCTTTATTTTTCCCATGTGCTTCCATACGACTTCAAACTCCATGATGAACCTCCCTGCTATCCTGGAAGGGTGAGATCAAAGAACTTTTGGATTCCCTTAGATGCCACCGGATGCTGAGGATCTATCTTTTGCCCATTTGACATACTACCACCGGTCAGTGTGTCCACCGAATCCGGTAAGAGTGTCTAATTTTTCTGACTACCCTGGATTGTATGGTTGATCCTTCGTTTTCCTAAATTGGAATGATAGCTGCCATCGTGAACGCCCTCACCAGACTCTTTTAGATATATATTGTTAACAATATCTGGACTTACAATAGGTCTATCTATGCTCTAAGGTGTCCCACCTTCTCTTCACATGGTCTCTCATAAGACTTTTTTTGAGGTGTATTTACCATATTCATTATTATATGTTTTGTGTCTCACAATATATTGTATTTCACCTTTTATATATTTTGGGTAAGAGACATACTCCCACATCTGTGTGGAATCGGTGTGTCTTTATAGCGCCACATTTCCTATCTTGTAAGTATGTTGTGCTGACCATCCCAACCACATTGAAATTTAGCTTTAAAGCACAACTTTACTCTATCAATCAACCTGCTGATGGGCAGGACAGAGGGAATTTTTCTAAGTTGATTTTCAAACAAATTAAAGCATGGAGACCAGAATGGATGGGTAAATTTGCTTTGAATATTAAAATCGTGTTTTTGTGTGTGGTGCTTAGATACAGTCAAGTTCAAATCTAAAGAGGAACTACAGTAAATATCTGCAGTGTGTGTGTATATATATATATATATTGGGCAGGACGCCAGGGTTGGGTTCTGGATGGATGCTATATAGCGCAAATTTTTGGAGTCTAGTCCCTTTGAAACACTGGTTTAGGAGGTCACCCAGAGGGGGTGAGAGATTCCGGAAAGTTAAAAGTGGGTCCAGAGAGGACGGTCTAACAGTCCTCTCTGTCTTTCTTAGGCCGCGTACACACGACCAAATAAATCCGATCAAATCGGTCTGTCAGACCGATTTGATCGGATTTGTCTGCTGGGAGAAATTGGTTTGATCGTGTACACGCGATCAAACCAAAATCCCCGCCGGCAGACAGCGCGGTGACATGGCGGTGACGCTGCCACATCACCGCACCAGGAAGTAAAACTCTTCCGCGCATGCGTCGAATCCATACGCATGCTTTAAAATCTGTCTGCTGGAAAAACCCGTCTGTCCGCCCGTACACACAATCAAATTTGTCTGCTGAAACGGTCCGTCGGACCGTTTCCAGCAGATAGATTCGATCGTGTGTACGCGGCCTTAATGTTATTTCGGGGTCTGGAATTTCGGAGGCTCTAAAGCGATATTCGGGAGGGAAAAGAGCCTCCCCTTCTGACCCCTGGCTTTCAGGTACACAGGGGGTTAACAACTTCCAGGAAGTCAGCTAAAAGGAGAGGAAGTGCTGGCGGAGGGGGAGGAGTGTGGAAGTGAAGGTGTGTCTGCAGAAGCTGTTCACTGCTGAGAAGGACTGGAATACCAAACCGTATGTGCCTTTGTTTTGTTTTGTTTGCTGTGCTAAAAACAGACTTTTTAATTTATTCTGAAGACAAGCAGGACTTTTGTTTTGGTGAATTTCCTTGTGCTGAAGAAAGCATTGTTTTTGTTTGGTTAGATCGCAAATAAAAAAACCTTTTTGTTTACTACTACGGTTTAAGCACTTATCTCGTGGAGCTAAAGAACCCCCAAAGTTCACAATAAATATATATGTGTGTATATATATATATATAAATCAGATTAGGCACATTAGTGTGTTTTCTTTTCTTTTTGTGAACCTCCTACAAGGGTTACAGATAAGTTGTTTCTTTCAAATGTCTTTCTTTAAAATTTGGGGGATGGGAGAAGGTTCACTGCAGATTAAGTTGAATTGTGGGTAATTGCATTCCCAGCTCCCTGGAAACAGCATCACATCACTGTCAGGTCTCATTTACTGCTACATGAAACACTATTTCTCCTTCCAAAAAGTAGTCAAAAAAACAAAATATAGATAGAGGTAGACAACTTTTTCATGTTAAACATATTATTTTGTATTTTGAAACAAACATATGGTAGAGCAAGTACAGTATTTAAAATGAATGTTAGAAACTAATCAAATTGTACTACAAGGCAGCTATTGATATGAATATTTCACATTCCTTTGATAACGCTTTTTCTATTTATTGAGTAAAAGCAGGATACTACTTTCTCATCTTGCTGTTTTCTCCCTATATGAACTCTGTGATTAAAAAAAAAAAAAGAAAAATATATCAATCTGAAGCAGCAGCTTGCAATTATCCTTGAATAATAATAGTAGGGATTATTGCATTATGCTAAACTAGGGTCAGCAACTGAAAAGTCACACTTCTGTATACACAAATGCCACTTAATTAAATGAGAAGTACAGTGAAATCTAGTATGTTGCTCATACAAACAAATTAAAAGGAACTGTAAGGGAGCAATTGTGTTGTGCATGTTAAGATGCATGTAAAGGCAAAATGAAAAAAAAAAAGTGTGGCGAAATTCAAGTTCTGAGTTAGAGCAAATAAAGCTAAATCTGGGGACATCTATTGCTATTACAACTCTCTTTTGTTAATTTCGGAAAGATTTCCTCTCATTTCCTGTTGCATCTTAAATATGGCAAGTAAAAATAAATCTCTCCAGTGGGATACACACGACAAACAATAAATTGATGGAGGTTTTAACCTTTCTCTACCATTTAAAAATAAAATAAAATATTTTGACTCTGTATACACTTTGAATAACCTGATTAAAAATAAAGAGATAAATGCTAGTCAGGCTTAAAATGAAATCCATGTTTAGATGCCAGGAGCGAAATGTTAAAGGAAAGCTGTGCAAAGAAAAATATAATGGGCCAGATTCACGAACACTTGCGCTGGAGTATTTGGATATGCGCCGCGTAACTGTGATGATGCGCCGTCTTTTCTATGTGCCCGTACCCACCAAACTAGATGCGCCCAATAACGGGTCATTTGCGACCGGCGGAACGTTCCGACGCCAGAGTATCGTCAGCGCTTATTTTCGCTGGGCGCATCAGTCGCGCCTATTGATTTCCCCTGCAAATATGCAAATGAGGGATTTTTCCCAATTCACGATCGGATTAGCACCATACGCTGGCTACATGCGCCGCGCGTATCTGGTCCGTCCGGCGCAAAGTTATTTCTACAAAAGGCTGCTTTATCTTTACTCCAGACGGTCACAGGTCAGCAGGAGAGCAGCTACAGCAGCGTTACCGACGAAACTAGCAAGCTGAACAACAACACTAGCAAGGACAACACCTCTGTGTGCCAACATGCCAGGGGCACTCGTGGTCCTAAGACTAGTACTGGGTCCCTCGCTACGGAGGAGGCGGGCACGTGAGAGGATATACCGCACTCGTATGAACCTCTTTGGCATGGGGGATGAGGAGGTGTATCGCCTCTTCAGATTCAGCCCAGATGCAATACTTGAACTAACCACAACCCTGCAGGGTGACATCACCAGCAAGACACACCGCTCACAAGCAGTGCAGCCACTGGTGAAGGTCCTGGCAACACTTCATTTCCTTGCCAGTGGATCATTCCAGCGTACAAGTGGAGTGGTGGCTGGGATGTCACAGTCCTCCATAAGCAGATGTGTGCACCAGGTTGTCCCTGCAATCCTCAGACGCATGTCCAACCAGTTCATCAGACCCACCACTGAGGAGCTGCGGCTGAAGGCAATGACAGATTTCTACAACATTGCCAGATTCCCACGCACCATCGGGGCCATTGATTGCACACATGTGGCCCTACAGCCCCCCAGTGCCACAGAGCACATATACCGCAATCGGAAGCATTGGCACTCCATCAACGTACAGGTGATAGCCGATGCCCAACGCCTCATATGGCACGTCCGTGCCAAACACCCCGGGTCCAGCCATGACAGCTTCATATACCGTCAGAGTCCCATCCCAGCAGAATTCGAACAGAACATGTATGGGGACAGCTGGCTGGTTGGTGAGTGACATGGGAGTCAGGCATGACTATCCCCTCCCGTGATGCACAACAGAAGTCGCACATGCATGACTAACATTCTCCTGTCTTTTACCTTACAGGTGACTCTGCATATGCACTGGGACCCCATCTAATGACTCCTTTCCGGAACCCCCAAACCAGAGGAGAGAGAAAATACAATGAAGCACACATCAAAACCCGTGGAGTGGTGGAGCAAACATTTGGGCTCCTGAAGTCCCGTTTCCGCTGCCTGGATAAGTCCGGGGGGACCCTATTGTATTCCCCTACCTTTGTGTGTCAGATCATCGGTGCATGTTGCATACTACATAACTTTGCTATGAAAAAAGGCCTGCAGATTGACATACGTGATGACCTGACCCCCGACCCACACAGTCCCCACCTGCCAGAGGACACCCAGTCTGCTGATGGAAGAGCAGTCAGGAGGGTCCTCGCCGTAGGCATCTTTGGACACTAAACCAAAACATTACTAACACAGACAGTGCACGCATGTACACCACTGATGTCCCTAGATCACACACATCACATGCACATCGCATTGGATTAGCCCAAGTCCAGCATGTAGGAGTTGGGAGCAGTAACGCCGCGTCAAGGCCCCAATGATGTCACTGTCCATTCACACACCTTTCACACGTCATTCATTCAGCCGTGGGGTTAACTTCACCACCACGGCCGAGGGTGACACCCCTTACTTTCAGGAGTGCCACCCTCTCACATTCACACACCATTCACACTGCAACGTGTGCAGTATCAAAAAATAAAAATAAAATCTCATAACCTGAGAACCAAAAAAATTAACAAAAACTCATGTCCTGAGTATAAACAATAATAATAAATAAAATAAATAAACTCATGTCCTGAGTATAAACAAAAATATATAACAACCAAAAAAAACAAAAAACCCTCATCTGGGATGACGGGGGCTCCTCCTTGGGGGCACTCTCGGGCTCCTCATCTGCCTGGAGGGAGTGGGTGGTGGTGGTGGTGGGGGGGCATCAGGAGGAGGCTGATCCCCGGGTGGGCCACTCCTGGGAGCTGTTGGCTGCATGCCCTCCAATGCCACAGCGATACGGCTCAGATACAAATTTGTTTGGGCCTGCATCCTCAGCTGGCGGGTGATCTGATGCCGCTGGTCACGTTGCCGCTGCCTCCCCTCTTCCCGAATGGCAGCAGTGTTGTCTCGAACAGCTGCTGTCAAGTGCCGGATATCAGCCTGCACCTCCCCCAGGCTGGTCACAACGCCCTGCACGCGACTGGGCAGCTGTGACATAGAGCCCAGGCTGTCTGCGACCCTGTCTAGGTGGCCAGCCATCTCCCCCATTTGCTGGGTCTGTTTCGCGTGGTCCAAAAGCACCTGGTCTTCGACCAAATCACACACCCCCCTGGTCTTCCGGGTGGCCTTCCTGGGGGCAGAGGAAGGTTGTCCCCGTGGGGATGGAGTCGCCCTTGAGGGGCTACCTAGGATGGGGGAGGGGATCACAGAGGGCCCTGCAGAGGAGGAGGACTCCTCCAACATTAAAATGAACTCCTGTTCAGGGACAGGCTCCTCCACAACCACCTCTGCTGAAGTGGTGTGGGCACTCTCCTCCTCCACCTCGGTGTCTCCAGCACCCAGGGCCTCGTCTTCAGCATCCCGTTGGGGGGTTGGGGTGGACTGGCCGGCACGAGATGGCCCAGCACCGTCATCTGTGGATGACACAAAGCAGACACATGTTGGTGGTCCCACACACTTGGCACATGTACCCACCCCCGCCCCACATGCAACACACCAAAAAGGGGGTAAAAATCACTTACCTGTCCTGGAGCCTTCCTCTACGGAATCATAGCCTGGGACCCCCTCCAACTGCTCCCTGTCCAGGCAGCGGGCGACCACCTCCTCCTCCGCGGTCAGGGTGACAGGACATGGGGGACCACCACCTGTGCCCCTCTCATGGCTCCTAATGGTGGACACCTTGCCCCTCACCTTGCGCCGCAGGTCATTGATTTTTTTTCGAATGTCTGAAGCACTCCGGGTGGAGTACCCCAGCACATTGACCCTGGCAGCTATGGTGTCCAGGATGGCCTGCTTTCTCTCCCGGCTGGTCTTCCTGCTTTTTTTACCATGGAGAAACTCATTAAATGCCTCCATAGCCGATATTATCACTGTGACCTCCTGGGCATTATAATTTAGGTTCCTCCTCTCTTTGGGGGCAGCGGGAGCAGCCATTACAGGGCAAAAGTATCTTCCCTGGGGTGGGGGGAAATGGAACTACTTTTGCGCCGGAATGGCGTTTCCGCCAGCGCTTTTAAGCGCCCAGCGGAACGCATTGCGCTGACGTTTCCCAGGAAGTGGTGCCGACGGAAGTTGTGAGCATGCGCACAAGGGGGCGAGTGGAGCCGCACTCACTGCGCATGCTCCGTGGATGATGCGCTGAACGTAAGCCTCTGCGCTGGGCTCCGCCCATCATTTACATATGATCACACCCAGTTTCACTTGCGTCGGGTTACGCCAGCGCATTATCGTTACTCTGGCGCAAGTTTACGCGCAACTGCTATGTGAATTACAGGACTTGCGCTGAAAGGGTCTTCAGAGTAACGTAAATGAGAAGCGTTACTCCAGAGGAAAGATACTCTCATCTACCTGAATCTGGCCCATAAACTTTCATAGCTGACCTTGTTCTTAAAGTGGAAGTAAACCCTTCTATCATTTTCAGCCAAGGAAGCTGCCATCTTGGCCTATGTTTAATCTTCAACTGCCGTGGTGCTGCACGTGTGATCAGTTATGACACCAGCCATTGGATGGTTTGACAGTTTGGTTGAGAGCACAACCAATGTGACAGTTGGCAATCCCGGCATGCCGGAAATTTAACTGCTTTTTGAAACTGTTAAATCGATGACTTTACTTCCGCTTTAAAATACTAGTTACCTGGCTGCTATGTAAAAAAAGGTTGCAGGTCAGAATAATTACAGAAAAGTCAGCCTTGCATATCTTCAAACCTGGTTCAGATTAATGACTGCCTATTGAGGCAACTAGAGTCAGGCAACTAGAGTTTTTTTAAAGGTCCTGAAGGGACTGATAGGTGTCACCGATAGGTACCACTGATGGGCACTAACAGGTGGCACTGGTAGGTGGCACTGATGGGCAGCACTAGTGATGAGGCACTGATTGATGACATTGATAGGTACCACTGTGGGCACTGATTGGTGGCACTGTGGGCACTGGTAGGTGGCGCTGGTGAGCACTGGTAGGTGGCGCTGGTGGGCACTGGTAGGTGGCACTGTTGTGCACTGGTAGGTGGCACTGGCAGGTGACACTGGTGGGCACAGATGAGTCCGTGGCTCCTCTCCTTGATGTCCCTCTGACAGCCGCCAGTGATCGGCGTTTTTTTCTCCTCACATCAAATAGCAGATTACCGACTCTGTTTACATCACATGATCACCTGTCATTGGCTGACAGCTGATTATGTAGTAAGGGGTTGGGATTGACCCCTTACTCCGATCTGTGATCAGCATAGACTCGCTGATCACAGAGCACACTGCGTGCCCTGCAGGGGGCGCTCGGGCCACTCGAGAATGGGAGCATGGGAGACAAGAGTCTTTGAGCCCTGAAGACAGGAGTTGAGAACCACTGCTGTAGAGGGAAGAAATAAGACCCTTCTTGTTCACCGAATTGACTAAGGAATCGATGAGGGGAGTGGAAATCAATCCTGTGTTGGTTATTTTAGTGTCGTAACTGAAGGTATTGAAAAAATCTGTGAGAAGAGATTCTTGCAGGTCATGGAAGTATCTAAGTTGGCACTGTAAAAAATTGTTGATGCAGAATGTACAATAATTGCAGAGCCCGTAGCATTTTGATGTTTTCATGGCACTTTATAGTAAACTTGCACCAAACATGTTTCTTTTCATGCGCCCCATATTAAACTATAAAAAAGGCCTGTGGAGAAAAAAAAACAAAACGTAAAAGTCCTGCTCATCCTCTTCCAGTGATGGTGCTCAAACTTTTTGGGGGGCGCAAACAAACTGAACAACTGAAAAATACTGAAAAAAAAAACATCAATTGTAGCCACTGTGCCCATCAATTGCTGTCACTGTGCCCATCAAATGCAGCCACTGTGCCCATCAAATGCCGCCACTGTGCCCATCAATTGCCACCACTGTGCCCATCAAATACTGCCACTGTGCCATCAAACACAGCCACTGTGTCCATTAAACGATGCTACTGTGCCATCAAATGCTACCACTGTGCCCATCAAATGCTGCCACTGTGCCATAAAATGTTGCCACTGTGCCATAAAATGCTGCCACTGTCCCCATCAAATGCTGCCACTGTGCCTATCCATTGGTCATAGAGGGGGTGGCTGGAGAGAGGGGGCGTGCCCTTGCGTCCTTATGGACGTACCGCCACTGACCTCTTCCTCATCCCTAAGGCCGCGTACACACGATCGAACATGTCCGCTGAAACTGGTCCGCAGACCAGTTTCACCGGACATGTTCGATCGTGTGTACCGCCTATCGGACCGTTTTCCAGCAGACAAAAATTTCCAAACATGCTTGAAAACATGTCCGCTGGAAACCTGTCCGTCGGACAGGTTCGATGGTTAGTACACAAACCATCGGACCAAAATCCCTGGCATGCGCAGAATCAAGTCGACGCATGCTTGGAAGCATTGAACTTCGTTTTTTCATCACGTCATTGTGTTCTACGTCACCGCGTTCTGGTCCAACAGACCACTTCATCCTTGTCCGATGAAAACGGTCCGTCGGACATATTTCCTCGGACATGTCTGATCGTGTGTACAGGGCCTAACACATTTTTTTTTCCAGGGATCAGGTGAGTTTTTTGACAGGTACCCGATATAACCTTTTCAACTCTCCTTGGTGAAAATTACATTTACATCTCAGGAGGCTGCAGGACTCATCCCACAATTCTGCCATGCCTTGCTGTGCAGTGGGGGTTTGGCTGTGAGACACTAGGAAGTCATAGCCAGTTCCCAAATCCAAGATGGTGATGCTGAAAAGCAGAAATCTGGTGAAGAACCGACTGATGTTAAAACACTGCTGTACTCAGACAGGCTGGAAAATATTTGATTCCTAAAAGTTGAGAGCAACAATATTTGTAGCTGCAGACTTTTTCATATATATATATATTTTTATACCAGAGTGAAGTTCCTCTCTAATATAATGCCTTACCCTGTCTTCCACTTACTTTATATAGTTATGGGTGGCGTCACCATCCTTTCTAGCAAGATCCTGGGCATTACCGAGTACCCAAAATTTTGCAAGAAGATACTTCTGTATTCTGCTCCAACAGCCTTGTTTTCTGTCTAGGGGAAGGGAACACATAATTGAATTTAGGGAGGCATTGCATCTTAAAGTCTCCTTGTGACTAAGGCCCCGTACACACGAGCAAACCAAAATCCCCGCCAGCAGACAGCGCACCAGGAAGTAAATTACTTCCGCGCATGCGTCAAATCCATTTGACGCATGTGCGAGAAGATATGTCTGCTGGTTAGCATACTAACCAGCAGACATATCGGGCGGACGGATTCCCAGCCGACAGATTTGAAAGCATGCTTTCAAATCTGTCGGCTGGCCAAATCCGTCTGCTCGCCCGTACACACGATCTAATCTGTCTGCTGGGACGGTCGGGCAGACCGTTTCCAGCAGATAGATTTGATCGTGTGTACGCGGCCTTAGACTTCCAGCACAACATTCATTGACCTCCCCAGCAGGAAACAAACTTTGGATATTTCACCCTTATCTATATACAGTATTTGAATGGTATAAGATAACAAAAACATCTTCTGCACAAAGCAAATAATATAAAATTTACAGGGAAGGCAGAGTTTAATAAATAATGAAGTCCTTCTTACCACTTTCACAAAATATTCAGTAAGGCTTTTATATATGTTACTGCACATGGTGTAGTGTCTACAATCGTATACTATTTTAGGACTTATGCCACATGAACTGAATGGAATTCTAAGCAGCTTGAACTTCAAAACATTATTGTAACATTGTCTATTGGAGCCGCATGTCTACTTGTTGTTGTACCTGCCCTAGATAAGAATCCCAGGAGAAATAATGTTGGCAACTACAGTATAGAATGAAAAGCACTATGGACTAGTAGATCTCACTATGTCATGTGACCCTCATAGGGAGTCTCTGTCACACTTGAGCCCTAGATCATGCATCATGTGAATAGGAGCTGAGCTAATATAGTCCCAGTAAGGTCAGGAAAATGAACATGTCATAAATTTGCACCACTTGGAATAACATTTCTAAAGGATAATTAATATTTGGCAGGCATTGCTTAGGCAATGTCCAATAAATGCTTTGCATGATGCTACTAAAATTGAATTTATAGTATTTAACTAGTGTGTTTTCCATTACTAGTGTAAGCAACATTGTGCAAAAAAAAACACAAAGCAGGTTTTATTTTCAAAACTGTACACAAACTCATGTGGAAGCACATTAACACACCTTATTCCCATCTTGGTTAAAATCAATAAAGAGAAAATGCCCAGACTATGCACAATAGTAAAGTGTTTTTATACATATTCTAAACAAGCAGTAAAAGCATTAATCACCTCTGAGGATGAATTTGTCAACAATGCCTATAATTCCGCGTATACACGATCATTTTTCGGCATGAAAAAAACGTTTTCATGTTTTTATCATGTTTTTAAAATGATCGTGTGTGGGTTACACATCATTTTACAGGTTCTGAAGAACGACAATTTTTTTTTTTGAACATGCTGTCGTTTTTTGGGTAGTAAAAAATGATTGTGTGTGGGCTAAAACAACGTTTTAAACCCGCGCATGCTCAGAAGCAAGATATGAGACGAGAGCGCTCGTTCTGGTAAAACTACCGTTCATAATGGAGTAAGCACATTTATCACGCTGTAACAGACAGAAAAACGTGAATCGTCTTTTACTAACAAGGAATCTGCTAAAGCAGCCCCAAGGCGAATAGAACTTCCCCTTTAGAGGCACATGCTTTGTTCATCATTTTTTTAAAACGATGGTGTGTGGGCAACATCGTTTTTAATGATGAAGTTGGAAAAACTTAGGCCCAGATTCACAGAGCGATTACGCCTGTCTAACTGGTGTTAGACAGGAGTCATTTCAAATTTTGCGCACCGTATCACTAGTTTGAATCCTCAAACCATGATACCGCGGCGTTGGGCTTCGATCTGACAGGCTTACGTCTTCGTACGCCTTCGGATCTACGCTGCGATCTTTTTGCGGCCGCTGGGTGGAGTTTGCGTCGTTTTCAGCGTCGGGGTATGCAAATGAGCTTTTTACGGAGATCCACGAAGTTACGAGCGTCGTTCGCAATCGCTTACGTCATTTTTTCGCTACGTAAAGTTAAACCAGCTTTTAGCTGGTCTAACGTTACGTGGCCCATGTTAAGTATGGCCGTCGTTCCCGCGTCGACTTTCAATTTATTTTATTTTTTTGCGTAAGTCGTCCGGGAATAGGAATGTCCGTAAACGACGCTACTCAAAAAAAAAATGACGTAACGACGTGATTTCGCGCAATACACGGTGGGAAATTTCTGAACGGAGCATGCGCAGTTCGATCGCCGCGGGGACGCACTTAATTTAAATGCCTCACGCCCCCTATTCGCGTATTTTGATTCCGCCGGGAGAAATACACTACGCCGCCGTATCTTACGGGCCAAAATCTATCTGAATTCCTCCTAGAGCCAGGTAAAGTACGGCGGCGTAGAGTATCTCTGATACTCTGCAGGAATCTAATTCTTTCTGAATCTGGCCCTTAGTTTTTTGGACATGCTGAAAAACTACGTTTTTTTTCATGCTGAAAAATGATCGTGTGTACGCGGCATTACTGTAGCTACAAAGTTCACGGAAGTTCTAATGCCGTGTAAGTGCCGTGAAATAAAACAACGTTTTAAAAAACGTCATTTAAAATGATCGTGTGTGGGCAAAACGTTGTTTTATGTCTTCTGAAAAACGACAAAAAAAAAAAATCAAACATGATTCCATTTTTTATGTCGTTTTTCAGAATGTCGTTATTTGTGTCATAAAAAATGATCGTGTGTGGGCAAAACAACGTTTAAACAACGTTTTTATACCCGCGCATGCTCAGAAGAAAGTTATGAGACGGGAGCTTCAATGGAACAGAGTGCCGTCGAATGTGGTGTACGTAACCGCGCTTTGCAAGAGCATTTTCAGAAAACTATGGTGTGTAGGCAACGTCGTTTTTTAAAATGAAGTTTGAAAAACATTGTTTTGTTTCGTGAGATAAAACAACGTTTTTTTACATCACAAAAAATGATCGTGTGTACGCGGCATCACTCCTCTACATTTATAGGTTGGTTTGAAAAGATTCTGCAGCAATAGAAGGTAAACAAACAGTGTGGCCTAGATTCACAAAGCGATTACGCCTGTGTAAATGTTGTTAGACAGGAGTAATTTCGATTTACGAGCGTTTTTACGCTAGTCGAAATCCTCAAACCATGAAAAGACACCTGCGTGCTAAATTTCGACTTTATTACGTGTTAGTACGCCTTCAGATCTACGCTGCCTGAAAATTGCGGCCACTGGGCGGACTTCCTGTTGTTTTTCACCTTCATGGTATGCTAATGAGCTTTTGCCTGGAATCCACAAAATTTCGCTCTTCAAACGCAATCTCTTACGGCACCTTTAGTCATCTTTTTTTTCCGTTTCACTATACCAGCTTTTTGCTGGTCTAATATTAGACAGCCCATGTTAAGTATGGCCGTCGTTCCCGCGTCGAATTTCAACGTTTTTCGATTTCTTTTATTATTTTTAACGTAAGTCGTCCGGGAATAGGAATGTTCGTAAACGCCGCTACTCAAACAACGAATGACGTCACGACGTGATTTCGCGCAATGCACGGCGGGAAATTCCTGAACAGAGCATGCGCAGTTCGATCGTCGCGGGGACGCGCTTAATTTAAATGCTTCACGCCCCCTACTCACGTATTTCGATTGCGCGGCGGAAAAAAAATACGATACAATAGCGTACGCGCAAAAAAACTACCTGAATTCGGCGTAGAGTCTGGTGATAGACGGCAGCGTAGCGTATTTCGATTACGCAGCGGAAGATTACATCTATGTGAATCTGCCCCTGTGTGTTTCTAATCTGTTTGAAACCCAACTGAAACCATGGCTCTGTCTTTTAGAATTAATTAATTCACAGTGAAAGCAACTAGAGAGGTTAGGAATGGCTTGTTTGTTAAAGCTCTTTTACAGCTTAGGAACATGTAAATACTTAAATGTCCATAGTGTGGGCACAGGTTCACTTTTTAGCGAAGAAAAGTCTCCAACAGCAACACAGAAAGACAAAAAAGAAAGGTTTTTCTTTAGTATGGTAGGGAAAGGCAAGGACATCTGCCAGATTTGTGTTCCTGTTGCAGATTACCCTCACTTCCTATCTGATGAAACCATTGCCAGCACACAATAAGGACAGCAGAACAAGAAATTCGGGTAAATCCCTCTAATGGAGCCCTGGACAGCAGTAAAAACCTATATTGATTTTTTATACACCCGCACCTAAGATCAAATAATGGTAAAACCAGTAAAGTGCCTCTACCAATGTGAAATCAATATGTGACCAGCTGCAGCTCTAAACCTTTTAAACTGAGTGTAATAATTTATTCACTGCCTAGTTTACTGGGTGGACCATTATATACACATGTGGCATAATAATATTGATATCGCAATACAAATAGTGAAACAATTTAACATCAAATAAAACATTTTAAGAAAAAAATAAAAATGTTAAACAGAAAATTTTAAATAAAAAATCGAATTCATATCCCTTTAAATATAGTGCAAATTATGTTCTCCCCTTCAGTGCGCCCACTCACTCACCAGTAGGTATGGACTCTTAGGTTTAGATAAGAGTCAAATGCGCATAAGTGATTATCCTGGTTATGCTGGGGCTTGTATTCCTGATCGGTGGATGTATCCTATATCCAGCCGCAGTATACCATATCAATATTAATAATTGCATGTAAGGAAGAGATAATAGAGAGAATCCACATAGTGTAATTTTATTTATTTGTAGAAAAATATAATTAAAATCAGTTACCCTCAGGCCGCGTACACACGATGAGATATGTCCGCTCAAACTTGTCCGACGGACAGTTTAGAGCGGACATGTCTCATCGGATTTTGGTCCGATGGCGTGCACACACCATCGGATCAAAATCCCCGCCGGCAGACAGCGCGGTGACGTGGCGGTGACGTTGACGCCGCCACGTCACCACACCAGGAAGAAAAATACTTCCGCGCATGCGTCAAATCCATTCGACGCATGTGCGGGAAGATATGTCCGGCGGACAAAATTTAAAGCATGTTTTAAAATGTGTCCGCCGGTCAGACATGTCCGCTAGCCCATACACACGATTGGATTTGTCCGCTGAACTGGTCCATCGGATCCTGGAGAAAACTGGAAAAAAAAAATTATATTCAGAAGTGGAGCCCATCAAGCAGTATTGGAGCCTCATCCTTCTCATACTGTGACAGGGCACAGCATTTTCACAATATAAAATTACTTACTATATATACAGTATATATGTATCCAGCTGTGATAAGGAGATACATTTTTCCTGATACTACACTGAATATGCCTTTGGAAGATACAAAACTTTAGGATTAAAGAGCTGAGAGTAAAGTTGATAGACTGGCCAAGCATGTCTCCAGACCTATTGAGCATCTGTGGGGCATCCTCAAATGGAAGGTGGAGGAGCGCAAGGTCTCTAACATCCACCAGCTCCATGATGTTGTCATGGAGGAGTGGAAGAGTACTCCAGTGGCAACCTATGAAGCTCTGGTGAACTCCATGCCTAATAGGGTTAAGGCAGTGCTGTAAAATAATGGTGGCCACATAAAATGTTGATATTTTGGGCCCAATTTGGACATTTTTACTTAGCGGCGTACTCACTTTTGTTGTGTTTGTGTTGAGTTTTTTTGAGGACAGCAAATTCGCACTGTTATACAAGCTGTACACTCACTAATTTACATTGTAGCAAAGTGTAATTTCTTCAGGGCCCTTTCACACGGGGCAGGTCAGTATTGATCCCCCTCCATGTGTCCGTTTGCTCAGCGGGGATCGCTCCATAAAATCCATGCTGAGCTGTCGGCTGACAGGGCAGCCCCCACACACTGTGCAGGGACCGCCCTGTTTTTTCTCCGCTCTCCCCTATGGGGAATCGGATGAACACGGACCGATCTGATCCGCAGACGGAAGAAAAAATAGGGTTTTCTTCTATCCGCAAAAGCGGATGTTTGCGGAGGCGGACAATTACGGGTGTCAGCGGATGTTCATCCGCTGACACCCGCTATCTCATAGGGATACATGTATGTCCATATTTCATCCAAAAATGGATGGATGAAATACAGACATACGGTCCGTATGTGTGAAAGGGCCCTTAGTGTTGTCACAAGAAAAGATATTACAAAATATTTTCAAAAATATTTCAACATCTCACTTTTGTGAGATACTGTAAACAAAAAAGGGATAACAACTATTTAGAAATCATAAAATGATAAAATTATAATTAAATTTAACAACAAACTCATTATAGCCTCTATTAACTGCGTCCCTTCCCTTTGTTTTACGAATTTAAGAATAACAAATAATTCTGGAGCCAAGGAGAGTTGGTTATTTTAGAATTACGTGTAAATTACCAAGGATAGCTTGATTGTCAATATAATAAAATGTTTACAAAGATGTGAGGGGTGTACTCACTTTTGTGAGATACTGCGTGTGTGTGTGTGTATATGTATATATATATATATATATATATATATATATATATATATAATGTATTGTGACAGGAAGTCAGGTAAATCTGTGTGTGTTGTCCCAGACGGAAGATACTGTTCTGCCTTGTGTAGACAATACACCAATTACTATTGGGCGTCGGCTGTAGAAATGGCCAGAGAGGTTTGGGGAGTTAGAAGCCTTCAGCTGTTCAAAATGAAGCAATTAAAGCCCCTATAAATAAAGCCTAAGGATAACGGCTCATTGCTGGTTCCTGGGGCTTTGCGAAGTGAAGGAGCAGTCAGAAGCACTTCTGAAGAGGTGAGATGCTGATGGATATTTCTGTGTGAGAAATATCAAAGAGACTTTTTTGTTGTTTTCTGCTGTAGGACCAGCAATGTCTGCCCAGCAGTAGGCTGTGCCAGACTCAATAGGTAGGTTTCTGTGTTGGGAAGGTAGACGCCCCAAGTGGCAAGGGTTTATTTTGTGTTTTGTTTTGTTTATACTGTTTTGATGCTTGCATGTGTATCCCGCAAGATGGAAAAATAAACCATATAATTTGTTTTCAGTCATCCTCAAGTGCCTTTTTGTACAGTTCAGCGTGTAGTGAACCCATAGAGGGGGTCACACACACCCGCTACCGAGTTAATCCCTCACAGTATGTATACACACACAGTGTATATATAGATATATATAGTACAATGTTTACTTTCTCAAGTTGTGGTTATACTTTCAATTCAGTCTGTACAGAGCTTTACATGTGCCCACACTATGAGTTTGGCCTTAGGGTCAGTCAGTCAATCATAAATTGTGGGGGCAGCTGGTCTAATAAAAGGAACCAGGACATATTCATGTTTATCCTGCGTTTGCTTCTAAAAGCAGAAAGAAAACTGTAGTAACAAGCAGATTGTATGTGTCCGTTTTTCCATACAGTAGGTGCATTTGCTGTACCATACCTCCCAACATTCCTGGATTCTGTGGGACTGTCGCTGAATTTGACACAAATCCTGCAGTCCAGCACATCTAAGCATAATCCAGCAATGTACCACCGCCTTGCATTACTATTCTGCACAGTGGGAAAAATGGCAACATATTCATAGTGTTTTCTGTCATTGAAAAGTGTAATCCCGAGTACACACGATCACTTTTTGTGATGAAAAAAAACGACGCTTTATGTGATGAAACAAAACGTCGTTTTTCAAACGTCATTTTCCAAAACGACGTTGCATACACACCATCGTTTTTCCAAAATGCTCTAGCAAAGCGTGGTTACGTACACCGCGTTCGGCGGCACTCTGTTCCATTGAAGCTCCGTCTCATAACTTGCTTCTGAGCATGCGCTTGTTTAAAAACGTCGTTTTCAACATCGTTTTGCCCACACACCATCACTTTTTATGACACAAAAAACTACGTTTTGAAAAACGACACAAAAAATTCAAGCATGTTCGAATTTTTTTTTGGTCGTTTTTTTGAAGACATAAAACAACGTTTTGCCCACACACGGTCATTTTAAATGAAGTTTTTGAAACCGTCGTTTTTTTTCATCACAAAAATTGATCGTGTGTACGCGGCATAACTCAAGTGTAGCTCATCTCTAATAATAGCCTGTTTTTTTTTTTCTTTTGTATTTCTGAGATTTCTACTTTATGAGATGAACAACATTTATCTGGATCATGGATCAATGTCCAAGTATAAATACTGTTCATTTCTACTGCACATTTTCTGTAAACATTTAAAACAAAAAGGTCTGCCACTATATGAGCATTTCTTAACATTGCTGTCCAATAGCTTTTCCAACCCTGAAATGTTTTTAAATGTACGAACCATTGAATTATTAAGACATGAGCAAAGCAAGAAGCATATTTTAAAGCCATTCACAACTCGAGCTTCACCACCAATCTTGTAACCAAATATCACCCAAATTGTCTTCTCCACTCCTTTCAAGACCTCCTTCTCTCAAGCTCCCTTGTCTCCTCCTCCCATGCTCTTCTCCAGGATTTCTCCTGGGCCTCTCCCATCCTCTGGAACTCTGTACCTCAACCTGTCTGGCTATCTCCAACGCTAGCTGCCTTTGGGCAATCCCTGAAAACTCATCCCTTTAGGGAAGCCTATCACGCCTCCAATGCATCTTTTACCACTTTCATCAGCTCATTCCCCACAGTTACAACCTTTTGTACCACCTGCATTTATTAGATATTAAGCTCTTCTGAGCACGGCCCTCTTAATCTTCTTGTATTTTATTGTATTGCAACTGTACTGTCTCCCTTTTATATTGTAAAATGCTGCATAAACTGTTGGTGCTATATAAATTCTGTATAATAATAATAATAATAACATAAAACTGACTCAACTTCAATGTTCTCTTAAGCCGCGTACACACGATAGGTTAAACTAATTAGAACGATCTGATGGACCATTTTCATTGGATCAAACCGATCGTGTGGGCGCCATCAGTTAGTTATCCATAGGTTAAAAAAAAAGGGAACTTTCATTCATACTTTCATTCTCCAAGGCCCCATTACATTTAGGAATGTGGCCACCTTCTCTTGCTCACCCTTAAGATGGACTATGGATTGAGGGGGTGCATCAGCTCACTGGGAGGGCGGTTTCAGTCTAGAGCTCTGCAGCACGCAGGAGTAATCAGCAGGCGGCACATCACTCTGGGTTCCTATTCACCTTCATGCCAACACCTGCCCCAAGATGAAGCCTAAGGCCTCGTACACACGATCGGACATATCCGATGAAAATGGTCCGCGGACCATTTCCATCGGATATGTCCGATCGGGAGTTTGATCCGATGGCGTGTACACACCATCGGATCAAATTCCCCGCCGCCGGACGGCGCGGTGACGCGGCGGTGACGTTGACGCCGCCACGTCACCGCCACGTCACCGCACCAGGAAGTTAAACACTTCCGCGCATGCGCCGAATCCATTCGGCGGCGGCGCGGCGGCGGTGGGGGACGACATGTCTGCTGGTAAGTGTACTAACCAGCAGACATGTCGGGCGGACAGATTCCACCGGATGGATTTCAAAGCATGCTTTGAAATCTGTCGGGTGGAGAAATCTGTCCGCTAGCCCATACACACGAGCGGAGATGTCTGCTGAAACGGTCCATCGGACCGTTTTCAGCGGACATATTACCTCGTGTGTACGAGGCCTTAAACAATCAAAGAAGTGCTCACCCATGCCTCCAATAAAATGGTGCATCCCCCTCCTCCTAGCACAGCCTCACAGTGCCAACCTGCTACAGCTCCTGCAGACCTGGGAGAGGAAGACGATTTGGTTGTAAATATTGTCAGCTTAATACACATCTCTACAGAAAGCTTTTCTCCATAAGCACTTCTGAAACAACTTGAGAGGATTTTGCAAATGCTCTTAAAGTGACCTCAGACCTAATTACAGATCACCTCTCAATCTTGCAATCTTGGAAAACGCACAGCTGACCTCGAAGATAGGGTAGACACATTGGATATAAACACCTAAAGTCATGATTGTGAATTGGAAACACTTAAAGAAGAGACTGAAGGTTCAGACTCACCTAAACGACTTTGAGAATAGATCTTAACTATTTATTATCTGCAGATAGTGCCTCCCAGAAACCCTGCTAGATCTACAACCCAGTGTCATCACTTTTTTTTTATAGAACTCTTGGCCTCCATTCCAATTGAACGACCCAACCCACCCAGGGGCATCTTAGCCAAACTACAACATTATCACACAAAAGAACAACTAATGTCTGCAGCATCTGAAAAAGAGCCTATTTTCTTCCAGGACTTTCAGTACTTCATGGACCTGGTCCCCCTAACTATAGTGAAATGCAGAGCTATAAATCTCTAAGTACAAATTCCCACACAACACCAAATCAAGTTAAAATGGTGCTTTCCCTTTGTGCTCCATTTTTCTTATGAAGGGAAACATCACTCTTGTTGTATGTGGAATTGCAATCTGTCTTTTAAGATCTTCACCTGTCTTCCCGGTTCCTGAAGAAATTCGATCTCCTGTTCTCCCTTCAAATCTGTGGCTTCCTTTTCAGATTGCGGGCTACAAGGTCCCCAAAAATGTGGATGCTGTTTGCCTCTATCCTACCAACCTCTGTACCCAAAGGCTAAAGATTGCTTGCTTGGGATGATGTACGGCTCTGGATCAATACAACTAAGATTATGCTAAGACTCTTACAATATTTAGCTGATTGCTATATGAACATGGCCTATCAGACTATTCTCCTAATTGTTATTATTTCCTAAGAGTCATAACTTTCAAAATGTTTTACAAATAAATATCGGAAAAGTGTGGCGTGCATTTGTATTCAACCCTCTTTACTCTGATACCACAAACTAAAATCTAGTGGAACCAATGGCCTTCAGAAGTCACCCAATTAGTAAATAGAATCCACCTGTGTGTAATTTTATCTCAGTATAAATACAGCTGTTCCGATAAGCCCCCCGAGGTATTTTAGAGAACCTTAGTGAACAAATAGCCTCATGAAGGTCAAGGAACACACCAGACATGTCAGGGATATAGTTGGGGAGAAGTTTAACCACTTGCTTACTGGGCACATAAACCCCCTTCGTGCCCAGGCGAAATTTCAGCTTCCGGCACTGCGTCGCTTTAACTGACAATTGCGCGGTAGTGCGACGTGGCACCCAAACAAAATTGGCGTCCCTTTTTTCCCCACAAATAGAGCTTTCTTTTGGTGGTATTTGATCGCCCGTGCGGTTTTTATTTTTTGCGTTATAATGAAAAAAAGAGCGACAATTTAAAAATATATATATATTTTTTACTTGTTGCTATAATAAATATCCCATTTTTTTTTTTTTTTTTATATATTTTTTTCTCAGTTAAGGCCGATACGTATTCTTCTACGTATTTTTGTAAAAAAAAAAAAAAAATCACAATAAGTGACTGCTTTGCGCAAAAGTTATAGCACCTACAAAATAGGGGACATAATTATGATTTTTTTTTTTTATATTTTTTTTTTACTAGTAATGGCGGCGATCTGCGATTTTTATTGGGACTGCGATATTGCGACGGACACATCGGACACTTTTGACACATTTTTGGCGCCATTCACATTTATACAGCGACCAGTGCTATAAAAATGCACTAATTACTGTATAAATGTGACTGGCATTGAAGGGGTTAACACTAGGGGGTGAGGAAGGGGTTAAATGTATTGCCTGGGTGTGTTCTAACTGTATGGGGGGAGGGGGGTGACTGGGGGAGGTGACCGATGCTGTCTCCCTATGTACAAGAGAAACAGCATCTGTCACCTCACTGACAGGACGTGAAGCTCTGTGTTTACACTCAGAGCTCCACGTCCCTGCTGTCTCACCGACGATCGCGTGTACCTGACGGACATCGCGGCCGCCGGGTACACGCATCGGATCCTCGGTGATGCGTCGGGACTGTTTTTCCCCGCCGCGCGCCACCCTGTGGCGCGCGCGGGGAATTACAAGCAAATGACGTCCAAAGACGTGACCCCGGCGCCTCAGGTCCGCGCTGTTCACGTCTTTGGAGCAGTATTGAAGTGGTTAAAGCAAGGTTAGGTTATAAAAAAGTATCTCAAGCTTTGAACATCTCACGGAGAACTATTTAATCCATCATCCAAAAATGTAAAGAGCACAACTGTAAACCTACCAAGACATGGCCACCCACCTAAACTGACAGGCCAGGCAAGGAGGTAAGGGGAGCATTAATCAGGAAAGCAGCAAACAGGCTCATGGTAACTCTGGAGGAGCTGCAGAGATCCACAGCTCAGGTGGAAGAATCTGTCCACAGGACAAATATTAGTTGTGCATGCCATAAATCCTTTATGGAAGAGTGGCAAGAACAAAGCATTTGTTGAAAGATAGCCATAAGAAGCCCTGTTTGCAGTTTGCGAGAAGCCATGTGGTAGAAGGTGCTCCAGGAAATGCACTTTGCATCTCATTCAACCCCTAAATTTTTTGGCCAATGCTACCCCAGGTCTATTTAGCCTCTGCGCAAAATTAAACAAAGAGGAATCCTCATTGCATTGCACCGTAGAGTTTATTTCATGCGTACATTATGACTTAAAGGACCAGAAGGTCACTACCTAATCCTAGTATGTAATTTGTAAGACTCAGAGGCCACAGTAGTCTCTTATTAGGCACCCAACAAAAATCCAATCCCTTGCTTTTTCCACCTCTTGCAGGTAATAGCCTCCCATAAACAAGGCACCTTGATAGTAAATAATACCTCTTCGCTGCCTCTGTGTAAAACAAATCCACAGTGTATGAACTAATGTGTATGTAGCCCGGGCCTTTGTGGCTCTTCCTGCCGGGTACTGCACTCTTGGACTCCCCCTAGAGTGCAGTACCCGGCAGGAAGAGTCAAGTTATCACCGCTGATGTGTTATTGAGAGGATTAGTTATCCAGCTAGCAGCGTCATCACTCAAGGCCCAGGCTAAGGGTATTTTAGCCATATGAAGATCAATTTCTGGCTTCTGATATTTTTGGAGTTCCTTACAACTGTCCACCACTTGCTGAGGATCCTTTAAAGGCCCGGGCTAGGGTTTATAGCCGCAAGCCTGTTGAGCTTGCCTTCTGGTAAGCCTCCATCCATTATTGGTGTATTCTTGGTGACGGGTGTTTTTCTTCTTATTGGACTTTATTGAATAATTTACATTTAATCACCATTCAACTAAAGACTTGATTTAATCGGCCTTGTGGAACTGATGACTTCATTGTTTACATTGTTATATTTTTATAGACACTTTTTTTCACCTATATACTGAGTTCCTAAATAGACTTGGTATCATAATATCTATATCTTTTTCCTTAGTTAGTTCACTTATTTTTATTTTTTATTTGTTAATTTTCTTACAGCGCAACTTCACATTTTTTGCTTTTACTATTGTGTGTGTATAACACTCAGCTGTTGCAGCTCTTTTGTTGTTATTATAGGTATTTAGCGCGGTAATTTTCCTTTTTCCTTTAATGTGTATGATAGGAAACTCAAACTATATATATTTGCCAAGTGTGGTTGCTGAAAACACTGTACTGTGTTCCCACCAGTAATGAAATAATAAATACAAATAAGTGCTGCGCATTCCAGAAAAAATTAACTGATACTGTAAAACAAATAACCTCAAATGATCCATGATGAAAATATATAAAATCATCATTAATAGTGTGCTGAATTTTTTTTTTTTTTTTTTTTATCACACTATTCATTATTATTTTATTAACTTTATGTGGTGTCAGAACACTTTTGAATAGTTGCAGCTGATTCCATTTATTAGTCTTTTAAAATTATCCAGTTTGTATTTTTTCATATCAGCTCTTGAGTTATTTCACTTTATATATTAAATCATCAAATGAATAGTTCAATAAAAGTAAAGTGCACGTGTGCTAAAAAGTGCATAACAGTCCATTTCAAATGATAAATAAGGTGTCTAGTTTTCTTTCTTCAGTGCAGGCAGATTCAGTGTGAAAACATATATACAAATGATACCTGAATGTGACACCTCAGTGCTCCCAGTATTCTCACCTCAATGAGTAATCAAATACACATTTGATTACATATAGAAATCCTCCTTCATCGATGTTCACCCACTTGTAGTCCTTTTCAGTTCATTTGGATATCCTCTGGTGTCAATGCTGTATGCTGGCCTAGGCCAACGCCAGCAGTGACGTACCTCGAAATATACCCCCCTACATTCCGGAAGTGTGGTTCGAGGGGCATCTATTTTTATCGTTTGTTGACAAGCCTTTTATCACCATTTGTTTGTGAGTAGTTTGTATTATTTATTTTTTAATAATAAATTGTCAAATGGTAGTACACAAGGCTGGTGCGCCTTTCTTTTCTTCTTCTTTTCCTCCAGGATCCCCCCATCCATGAAGGGCAGCAAGGCTCTCTTTGCCACCGTTTGACATTTGAAGTACTCTGTATGCAGAATATTGACCATTTGTTGAACATCCCACTCGTGCGCAGGAGTTTGTGTTCTTTTTGTTTACCAACAAGGCCCAGGCCTAGGGCAGCACTTTGCAGGGGGGCAGCATGAAAAAGAGTCCCCGCCGCCCTGCGCTACAGTTGATAGAGTAAGGGAGGGTTATAGCCTGTGTCAGTTTATTTTTTACCATCCCTGTTCCATTGCAGAGATTTCCCATCACTTCCTGCCCCATAGCCATAGAGAAAATGAGAGGAAATCTATGCAAATTAAGGGAATTCATTGCCCCCCCCCCCAAAGGCCCTCAGAACTAGTAACCCAACTCGAAAATTTCAGGACAGGTCTTAAACAGTAAAGGGTGTGGCCTTGACAGAAATTATTTAAATTAGGGGGTGCACAGGTTTAGTCAGGCCTAGGGCAGCACAAAACCTAAATACACTACTGTCTGGTGTTGGTCCCTTTAAGACTCCCTCACATGCGCTCATCCATATGTTAGGGTAAAAACAAAGTGACCTCCTGTAGTGTAATATTGTCAGTAAAAATAATTTTCCTAAAACAGTAATCTTCAGAAAAGCAGTAAAAACACCTTTGGTATCATAAACTCAGCATAAAAAGGTCTCCAGCACATCACTACCCTACATGTTACATGTTACATTTTACATCACGCCCACGTGATTTCATCATGGGAACAACATCAGGTACCTTCATAGTTTGCAGGGAATCCAACTGGGAAATACAATGAAACCTAACTCCTAACTGCACTACCAACAAAGCACAGAAAAAATAAATCACAAAAAAAAACAAAAAAAAACAATACAAAAAAATAAAATAAGTATGGTAGCTGCTAACACCCATTGTGTTCCCACAATGATTACCTGAATAGACTACTAAATAGTGTTGTGCCACCAGCGTGATACTATAAATATCTATACTATATAGTATTGTTCCAACGTATATACAAATATATATACAAATGTATATACAAATGTATATATACAACGTATATACAAATGAACCAGAAAATGTTAACCAAAATCTTTGCAAAAAAACTATACCTTTATAATCTGCTAAACAAAACGTCTTTATCAATCATATATAGTCCGTGTGCTTTCATACTACATAGTAAAAATCAATATTAAACATAAGTTTAAATCCAGTGCACACATAAATGCTCTTGAACCTTCCAGTACTGTTAGCTCAAACACCAGTGTGAATCAATGCTGTGAACGTATCACTTTGTTTTGTGCCACCTCAGTGCTCACAATGCTCTCACCATTTATGTGTGCACATGAACTTATAGGGTATGTTTGATACAGATTTTTACCATGTAGTATGCAAACAGGTGGACTATAATATTTATATATGATTGATAAGGATGTTTATTTGACACATTTTTAATGTATAATGGTATAGTTTTTCGCACAACCTTTGGTTAACTTTTTCTGGTCACACTCTTTAGTATTTATTATTGGCATTTGTATACACATTGGAATAATACAATATAGTATAGCTAATTTGGCTTTCATTTGTTCTTAACAGAGTCTGCTGAGAAATTGGTCCACAGATTGAAGCATTTATACTACATGAAGGCCAATAAACCTAAAATATTTGGCTCAGGCCCTTAGAAAACTACAACATACCATTAAACTGATCCGACTGAAACTCCTGTTATGCCGCGTACACACGATCGGTTTGTCTGATGAAAACGGTTTGATGGACCGTTTTCATCAGACTAACCGATCGTGTGTGGGCCCCATCGTTTTTTTATCCATCGTTAAAAAAACGAGGAACTTGTTTTAAAATTATCTGATGGTTAAAAAACCAATATAAAAAAACGATCGTGTGTGGGCATGTACGTCCATCGGTTAAAAATCCATGGATGCTCAGAATCAAGTCTACGCATGCTTGGAAGCATTGAACTTCATTTTTCTCAGCACGTTGTTGTGTTTTACGTCACCGCGTTCTGACACAATCGTTTTTTTAACTGATCATCAGTCAGCTTCATCGGATATCTGATGAAAAAATATATCAGACTGTTTTCATCGCCCAGAGGCGATTCAGTTCGCATGTGCAGCGCTATATAAGTTTTCATTCATTCATTCAACCGATCGTGTGTACAGGGCATTACCCACATAAGTTTTATTTATTTTTTACATACACTTTTGCATTATATATTTGTTACCCTAGCTGCCTAAAAACCCCACCGGGGAAAGTTTCTCTGTCTATATTACGGGGTGTGCAGCTCCAATCTCTCTGCTCATAAGTTTATTCTCTCTTTTTTTTTTACCCACATAAGTAACCCAGTTAAAGTGTTACAAGAGGGGGCGTGGCCAAGAGCGGCATGTGAGCGGACGTGTCTCACAGAGCTCCCTAACAGCACACTGCAGCGATCCTTCTCCCAGCCGAAATATCGCTCGTTTTACGGTGCAGACATTACAACAACACTTTAAAGAGTTGAAGGAGGAGGTGGGACTGATCCGGCAGGACTTTCAAAAAATTAGAGAGGGCACCACTGCGGTGGAGAGCCGTGTAAGCGAGGTGGAAGACAGAATGCCCCCCCTCATTAGGGAATTACAGGTCACAGCTAGGACCGCGACAGCTAATGAGAACCGTACTGAAGATATTGAGAACCGTTTGAGGAGGAACAATGTTCGCATAGTGGGCCTGCCAGAAAAGACGGAAGGCCGTTATCCCACCGCATTTGTGGAAGCATGGCTGCAAGAGGTTTTTGGCAAGGATGCCTTCACGCCCTTTTACTCAGTGGAGAGGGCGCATAGAGTACCACCTAGGCCTCTCCCTCCTGGTAACCCGCCACGCACCATGCTGGCCAAATTACTTAACTTTAAGGACAAGGAGATTATTCTGCGATTGGCCAGAGAACGACGCAATGTTCAATTTAACGGGGTGAGGGTGTCATTTTACCCCAACTTCTCTGCGGAAGTACAGCGGCGCAGAGCCAAATTCGGTGAGGTGAAGAGAAGATTGCAACGTCTGAGAGCTAACTACGCCATGCTCTATCCTGCTAAGCTCCGGATCATTGCAGGTGGCAGGGCTCAATTCTTCGAATCGGCTACGGAGGCCTCAGCATGGATGGATAGAAATGAGCACTTGATTCGCCAAGTGGAGGACCCAGGGGCAGATGCAGACTGATGTACCTCGAATTCATGGACTGCGGAGTCTGATGGTAAGCCAGCTTATTTTTCCAATTACCTACCATTAGCCTGCTGGTCTACCTTTGCCGCTACCCACATGGTCTCAGGACCGGGAGAATAATATATGCAGATTTTTTCTGTTCAGGAACGGAGCAAACTGTTTATTTCCAAAGTTTTTACCCCCTTTTTTTTTATTTTTGACTTTGCCTGTTCCACATGCGATTGGGATTGAGTGAAGTGTGCCCCTTGAGGCGCACTGCTGGAGCCACGGACTGCCTGTTGCGTCTGTGGCATGTTAAGGGCTCGAGTTTTGCCCAGCGGCTTAGGGCTGAAAAGTTGATGTGTTCTTATTTTTCTATGGTGCTGCTGACTCTGTTCCCCTTTTTTCTGGATGCCAATCTTTATTACCCACGCCCAGAGGAGCTGCTGCTCCGGGCCCACGCTCCCCGCCGCAGAACTGTTTTGGGCGGCGAGACCTGGACTACCACTCTACAATGGCCCACATCTGAATGTTGGAGGATGCCGACCCACGTGTCACCGTTTTTTTCCTCTTTTACCTGTTTTTTTGTTTTTTTACTTTTGAGCCCCCGGAGGTTTACTTGCTCTTCCTTGACAATATTATGTGATATGATGCCGTTGAGCGGGATAGGGAGACATAATGCTTTTACTGGCGGGTGGGGGTGTAATATGTCCTATGATGATGCTTTAAGGGAAGAATGATGACTGGAATTGCTGTAATCTCATGGAATGTCAGGGGTTTGGGAGATCTGCTTAAGCGGACTATGGTTTCCTCCTCCCTTAGTAAGCACTTTCCAGCTATTTGCGTTCTGAAGGAGACTCATTTGACTCCGGACACTAGGTCATGGCTGGGATTTGCGTGGGCAGGTTGGACTTATCACTCCACTCACACCTCATACTCGAGGGGTGTGAGTGTATTGATACATAAATCCCTAGATTTTCAATGTATAGACGCCAAGATTGATCAGGAGGGAAGATATGTGTTTCTACTGTGCAGGGTATACCAAATGACACTCATTCTGGCTGCAGGAAATGTTCCTCCCCCGTTCAGTCCTCAGATATTGCGGACACTCCTTGCCTATCAGCTGTCACATCCTGGAACCCCATTAGTGGTAGTGGGGGATTTTAACGGGATTATGAATCCATACTTGGATAGACACACACCCGGGGGGACCCCCGGGGACGACACGGTCAGCCATGGCTAAATTTATGGAAGAGCTGGGTTGGGTAGATCCCTGGAGACTGAAAAATCCCCTTGAGAGGCAATTTTCCTGCTTCTCCAAGACGCATATGTCTTTGTCTAGGATAGACTTGTGCTTGTGCTCAGCCTCGGCTACACAATATGTTGAGGATATACAATACCTTCCCCGGTGCGTCTCGGATCTCTGAGGGTCAGGCCTCTCACTACTCTTCCCAGAGCACCATGGAAGCTTAATGCATTTTGGCTCAACCTTTTTCCTTCCCATGAGAAAATTGAGAGGGACATAGTGGCCTACTGGCAGAGACATACAGATCATCCTGGAACAGACATGGCATGGGATGCTTTTAAGGCCTTCTTGAGGGGAGTTTTTATTGCAGAGGTGAACGCCATAAAACACAACATGAACGAACAGAGGGAACAGGTAGCAATGATGGTAAAATGCTTAGAGGCAGAGTACATAGCGGATTCAAGGGAGGGTTCTCGGGAGGTGTGGATAGCAGCTCAGGACGCACTGAATAGACTGGACACCTCCAGGGCTGACAGAAAACGTTTTTTTTCAAAAATGGCGTTCTATGAGGAGGGGGAGCAGACGGGCAAACTCTTGGCTAAAATAGTCCAATCACAACAGACATCCCCAACCATCGGAGCTCTCAGGACAGAGGGAGGTAGACTGGTAAACACCCCTGACCTGGTGATGAAGGAGCTGGTCAGATTTTATGCTGACCTATATGAATCAAAGCAAACGCACACAGGAGAGGAGACTCAGGATTTTTTGCAAGGGATAGAGCTACCGTGTTTGACGGAGTCCCAGGCGGAGTCCCTAGAGGCTCCCATCACCATTGAGGAGATGACGGAGGTTGCCAACTCTTTTCCCAATTCTAAGGCCCCAGGGGATGATGGCATACCGATCGAAGTGTACAAGCAGTATGGGAGCGTTGTACTCCCGAGGCTGCTTCACACTTTAAACGCAGCCAGGGAGGCGCGGCGACTGCCGGACTCCATGAGACAAGCAAGCATAGTTCTCCTACTCAAACCAGGAAAGGATCCATTGGACCCTGGTTCCTATAGGCCAATTTCACTTCTACAAAGTGATATTAAAATACTAGCGAAGGTATTAGCAATGAGGCTGAATAAAGTGATCGCGACGATAATACACACAGATCAATCAGGGTTTATACCGGAGCGATCTACGGCCATCAACCTTAGGAGATTGTTTGTTAATATGCAATCAACGGCGGATAACGGGGGGGATAGAGCATTGCCGTCTCTAGATGCTCACAAAGCATTTGACAGCATTGAATGGCAGTACCTGTGGGCAACATTATCCAGATTTGGGTTCGGCCCAGTGTTCCAGTCTTGGGTGCGGCTCCTGTATGACTCTCCCCCTTGGCGGTTATTAGGGAGGAGGGCAGAGTGTCTTCTCCCTTCCCGCTATATAGGGGGACTCGGCAGGGATGCCCCCTCTCACCCTTGCTGTTCGCGGTTGCCATAGAACCGTTGGCTGCTTTGGTGCGCTCTAACCCCCTAATTGTGGGATTCCAGTACGGGTCGACACATGAAAAAATGATGCTCTACGCGGATGATACCATGCTACTACTGGGAGACACGTCGGGCTCTCTCCGGGAGGCGATGTCGGTAGTTCAGACTTTCGGGTCCTTTTCGGGTCTATTGATAAACTGGACTAAGTCCGCAATTATGCTTCTGGATTTGTCGGGTTCTCAGGATCGCACGCTATTAAACATCCCAGTGGCGACTAAATTCAAATATCTGGGTGTTTGGGTCACCCCACAACCGCTTGATTACGTCACCCTAAATCTCACTCCCTTAGTGGGCAGGATTAGAGACAAAATTAAAATATGGTCAAAATTAAAAATGTCCCTGGTCGGTAGAGTAAACCTCACGAAAATGGTGTTTATGCCTCAGTTGTTGTATATTTTGCACAACACCCCCATGGTTGTCCCCCTCAGGATTTTCAGAATTATTAACTCCCTCTTCCGGACGTTCCTCTGGCTTGGCAAGCCCCCCAGGGTTAAGCTAGAGCAACTACAAAAACCGAAGGAGATGGGGGGGCTCGCTCTCCCAAACCCTTGGGTGTACTATCTTGCTGCACAGCTACAACATATAGCCCGGGCCATGAGTAAGGGACGGGGGGACCCGGTGGTCGACAGTTATTCACATGACCGACATGGATACTATGGTGTCTGGTCTCGAGTCGTTGCAATGCGCAAAGTCCAACAAACTTTTCCCTACCTATGCATTAATGCAGAAAGTCTGAAATAAAACCCACCAATTGCAGAACATAGAGGGGTTTACAGGACACAGCCCAATCTGGAACAACCGATACTACGAGGAACTTATGTCTCTGACCTGTGGTGAGCATTGGAGGAGATATGGGGTTACACACTTGGTGCATATCTTCTCTGGGGGCCGTCTGCTTTCTTTCGCGGAGCTCCGAGAGAAGTTTGCTCTTCCCCAGACAATGCATTTTTCATACTTGCAGTTGAGGCACGCCGTCAGGGCCCAAGCTGGGAACAACCCTTGGATATTGTCCCCTGCCCCGATCTTCCACTTTCTTTAGCTTTAGGGGCTTCATTTCAAGCGCTTATGCCATGCTCCTTACAGCATTCTTGCCGGCCCTTCCATCAAGGGTGGTGGACTCCTGGGAAAGAGATGTGGGTGTTTCTGAGGAGGAACAATGGGAAGAAGCGTTGCTAGCTATACAGGGGGCATCGCTCAATGTAGCACACCGTTTGTCACAACTATACATTGTTCTGCGAGTACACTTTACCCCGGCCAGATTGCATAGGATGGGGTTGGCTGGGGATGACAACTGTCCTAGATGTGCTAGGGACCATGGAGACCTCATCCACTTGATGTGGCGATGTCCCAAGCTACATCTATACTGGACGGGGGTCCTCAAAACATTGAGTGATGTATTCATGATTCAAATACCACAAACCCCTACAGTATGTATCCTGGGTATTATAGACCACCTCCCACTGGAGGATAACTTTAAAAAAGCTGTTGGCAGGGCCCTTTTTCAGGCCCGCAAACTCATCCTTAGACACTGGAAGGATGCGGAGCCCCCAAGGTTGGGGGAGTGGATAGCCCAGATGGGGTCCACTCTCCTGGAAGAGAAATACATCTACCAACACAGGAAACGGTGGGGCAGGTTTGAAAAGCTGTGGGCCCCTTGGTTGAATTCCCCAGGTTTAGCTCCACTTGAGCTGGTGCTGGACAGGCTGCTAATATAAAAGGCCAGAGGCGAGGAGTTAAGATTAGATCGGAGACACTTTGCGAAAGGGGGGGGCAGTGGATTGCACCCTTGTATACAATGGGGAGGGGCCGGGGGTGTGGGAGCTTGTTGATGCTCGTACATTGCTCTAATGCAAAATTAGATGATTTTAGCGGGAGGAGAGTGCAGCAGACCGGAAGTTTTGTGTGATTTGTTTTTCTTGTTACTTTATTGTTGTACGCTTATGCATGGATGTACAAAAGAGGAAGTGAAATGGGACAGACTTAATATTTGTAACCATGTATTGTTGTTATACTATTCAATAAACATCCTTTTTTGAGGAAAAAAAAAAGTGTTACAAGAGTTCCACTCCTGGCTCATGCATCTACATCATGCTTAGGGGTCATTCAACTAGCCCCAGGCAGACTGCTTATTTGCATGCCTTACAATGCAAACATGCTCCAAAGCACAACAAGATACCCCCAAGAGCCCTATTGCCTTTACAGGAGTAACATTAGATAATAAATCACTCAAAATCAAAAAGCACCCAGGACCCAAATGACTTTTTGCCTCCACCCACTAGCTTATAGAACTTTCCAGCAGCTTCTAGAACCAGGGGAAGGTGCCAGAGGCCTGACCTGTAGAGCCCTCCAGCCCGGATATACAGTAACACCAACCAATTAACCAGACTCACCACAGTCCAAATAAAATGTCCTCACTCTAAACTGTACACTGTGCTACATTGAAAGGGAAAAGGGAACACACTTGGATAAGGGTTATACACAATAAATAAAAATAAATACATCACAAATAGATTATTTATGGAAGGATCCCCATCCATCTTTTTTTATCAGATCAGATTATATGTAGGCGAGTGTAAACAGTCACATGTCTTTTTACACCTGTCGCTTCATAGAGAAGAATGAAGGGTCCAATTGGGTCTGCCTGAAAAACTGACAGGCTGACCCAAATGGTCTGCTCGTGTGAAAGGGGCCAAATAGTGGACTCACATTAGTGTGCTGCAGTTTTACCACAGTGCAATTGTATGAGAAGTTTACACGCAGTTTAAAGTACGCTCCAAATGAATTATTTTAGGACATGCATTTTCATGAAAGTACATCAAATTCCTGCATGTTACATATTTGATGTGCCGTCTGCTAACACATGCAAATCTGCTAACACATGCATTTTCACATGCACCGTGCCACATGGTGTCTCTATTTTAAAAGTGAGCTATCAGGGGTCTGTTTAGAGCCCTAATGTTTCACGAAAGCCCCTCAACAGTGCTGTTAAACATGTAAGAAAATAAAAAGTAAATGAATAAATTCTAAAAACGTTTTAAAAATAAATAAATAATAACTAAGGGCTTGCTTTGGTCTCTGAAGAGCAATCAGCATTCAGATTTCTCTTCATAGATCATTTGACAGGTAGTAAGGAGGCGTTGTATTACCTCTGCACCCCCTGCTTTAAAGCAGAGTTCCAGCCACCAATTTTTTTTTTTAAAGTCAGCAGCTACAAACACTGTAGCTGCTGACTTTAATAATTACACTTACCTGTCCAGGGAGCCCGTGATGTCGACCCCCCCAAAGTCGATCCATCCATCGGATCGGGGTGCAGGGGCCGCCATTGTAACTAAGGGAAACTGGCAGTGTAGCCTTGCGGCTTCACAGCCAGTTTCCTACTGCACATGCATGAGTTACACAGCGCTTTTTGAATGGTCAGCTTGTCTTCTGAGACACACACAGGTCCCAGAAGACCTTGGAGGACAAGGAGGAGGGCTCATCGCAGAAGAGGACATAATGTCCTGGCCAGCGGCCGACTTAGTACTTCAAAAAAGGTTCAAAAGAAAAAAAATATCCAAAAACGAGGGGTGATCTTTAATTTAAGACCACCTTTCAAAAGTGGATGGAACTCAGCTTTAATCACTTCAACCCTGCACTAGCATGCCACAATCATGTGCATTGCACGCAGTTGGGGGGTGCTTGCAGAGCGGCGCCATTCACTTGACAAGGTCCACTTCAGTCGGGGGTATAATTCATGCAGCATACCACTGGTATTAATTAGGAAGTGCCCCATGTCTGGAGGAAAGGCCCACAGGCTCAGAGGGAAGTGCCCTGGGACCGATGAAAAGGGAAGGGGGGTCAGGGGGCCATTTATGGTTTGTTTCACCAGGGCCCTGAAGGTTCTAATTACGCATCTGCAGTAAGATTATTGTTTAATGCGGTCTGTAGGAGAGGGAAGTGGCGGCCTGTCAGTGAGTGACACCGGGGAGAGAGAGCTAGAGAGAGAGCAGAGCTGCCGACATGATCCTGCTGGAGGTGAACAACCGAATCATCGAGGAGACCCTCAACCTTAAGTTCGAGAATGCGGCGGCCGGAAACAAACCAGAGGCGGTGGAGGTGACCTTTGCAGACTTCGATGGCGTTCTGTATCACATCTCCAACCCCAATGGTGACAAGGGGAAACTGATGATCAGTATTGCATTGAAGTTCTACAAAGAGCTGGAGGAACATGGAACTGATGAGGTCCTGAACAAAGTCTACGGAAATTACCTCGTTGCTCCAGAATCAGGTTACAATGTATCTTTGCTGTATGATTTGGAGTCATTACCTTCGAACCGAGACTCCGTTGTCCACCAGGCCGGCATGCTGAAGAGAAACTGCTTTGCCTCCGTTTTTGAGAAGTACTTCAGGTTTCAGGAAGAGGGAAGGGAAGGGGAAAGGAGAGCCGTCGTTCACTACCGGGAGGACGAGACCATGTATGTGGAAGCCAAGAAGGATCGGGTGACTGTGGTGTTCAGCACCGTGTTTAAGGATGATGATGATGATGTGGTCATTGGAAAAGTATTCATGCAGGAGTTTAAGGAAGGGCGCCACGCCAGTCACATATCACCTCCAGGTTTTATTCAGCCATCGAGAGCCTCCTCTGGAACTAAAGGACACAGACGCTGCAGTGGGTGACAACATTGGTTATATCACGTTTGTGCTCTTTCCTCGTCACACCAATGCCAATGCAAAGGACAACACCATCAATCTCATTCACACATTCCGGGACTACCTGCATTACCACATCAAGTGCTCCAAGGCTTACATCTACACCCGTATGAGAGCCAAGACATCCGAATTCCTGAAGGTCCTGAACAGAGCTCGTCCCGACGCAGAAAAGAAGGAGATGAAAACTATATCGGGGAAGACGTTTTCTCGCTGACCCCAAGATTAGCCGCTCCTCACTGCCGAAGCACCAAAATTCCCGGGTGGAATGGTCCCCCCAGGGTGTGCAATCTGGGGTACAATTCCGTGAAATTCCATGTATTTGAAGCTGAAGCCAAGACTGAAAAGTAATAAAAAACAGACCGGTGACCTTTTATCTCCTGTTTTATCAATATATTTTTTTTTTTTATTTCTCCTGCCATGTCCTGCTTTCTGTCATCTTTTTTTTGTTTTCTTATCGAAAAGACAAAGTCCTGGTGAGCATACAGTTGTAAGAATCGAGAACGGTATGTTTTTCAAATTGTTAAATAAATCTTTCTATCCAAAAAAAAAAGATTAATGTTTTTCCCCATTTACAGGTTTGTGCCTTTCCAATTCCCAGGCATGCTTATATGCCCCCAGCCTAGCCAATCTTTTTATGGCTAAGTGGGAGGAGGATGTCATCTATAGTGCCGAAGTGCCAGAGTTAACCCTTTGGGCTAGGTACATTGATGACATCCTCCTCCTATGGGATGGCCCCCTTGAGGGATTGGAGAGATTTATATGTGAATTAAATCTTAACCAAAGGGGTATACAGTTGAAATTTGAGGTTAGTCAATCTGAGATACACTACCTCGATCTCAACATACGTATTAGAGGCAACGAATTTAACACCTCCACCTTTTTTAAGGTGACAGATCGTAATTCGTTCATACCATTGAAAAGCTGTCATCACAACCAGTGGCTTAAAGCGGTCCCCAAGAGCCAATATTTAAGACTCCGTAGGAACTGCTCGGACCCCTTGGAATTTTTTGAACAAGCTAGGATCCTGACCGGCAGGTTCTTAGAAAAAGGTTACGATAGGTATTTCCTTACAGAGACCCTGGATCGTGTTAGTTCTACTGCCCGATCCGACCTTTTGAGAGAAAAACCACCAGGTGAACGGGATCCTTACCCAAGTGGTGTACCCTTTATCACTCTTTATTCAATTCAGCATGGCAGTGTTAAACAGTTGATTGGCAAACATTGGCATCTGGTGAAGAATGACCCCGTACTTAGGGATCTTCTACCTGACCGACCTAGGGTCATCTTTAAGGGTGCTCCATCCCTTAGGAATCGTATAGCACCCAATGTTCTGAATCCACCTTGTAACAATGTAACATTCTTTGATCAATTAACTGGTTTCTATAAGTGTAGACACTGCCGAGTGTGCTCTACGAATTGTATTACAAATAGACGCACCACTGCTTTTGTCTCCACTGTAACTGGGGTAGAACATTGTATTAAGCCATTTATAACTTGTGCAACCACTGGGGTAGTTTATCTGCTCCAGTGTCCATGTGGCCTTCAGTATGTGGGCAGGACCAAGCGACCATTGCAGGTCCGCTTGAATGAGCATATTACCAACATACTCACAGGTTATAAAAAACATTCGGTATCTAAACATTATCTTTTGAAACATAATCAGGATCCATCTAAAACATTATTTCTAGGTATAGATAAATTTAAGCCTAATTGGAGAGGCAGTTCTCTTGTTAGAGAAATCTCCAAGTTGGAGATGTCCTGGATCCATCGTTTGAAATGTTATACGCCCTATGGGCTTAATATAGATACCGATGTTAATGCTTTTATCAATAATGCGTGACAGTATATTTGTGTTCAAAAGCCTTGGCCTGGTACACCGGGATGGATTTAAATTTTCATATTATTTTTTGAATTAATACTTTATACTTTCTTGCAGCTTTGAAATTAATCCTTTAAAGGAAAAAGAAAGATATAATGAAATATTTCTTATAGTATTTATATTTTTTTACAATTTTTGGAATTTGATTTATTCATATATTTACATAATTTATTTTAGAATTATTAAGTAATATGATTATCATCAATCATCTGGATTTTTTACATTATGGTATCTATGTGGTTTGCGTTCCGTTTGAGATTACAGCCACATTTCGATACTAATCTCCATTAGTACTAATTATTTATATTTTTTTTCTAATGGCTCTCCGTTGTTTTAGGGTGTTGTTTCATCCGATCCCCACTAGGGGGCGCACCCAGTTAGCCCGATTAACATCGACATTTATATACACATTTTTGGTCTATTTACTTTATTTTTATTTTTGTTATTCCTAAACAAATACATTTCTCTCCATGTAATTACGATCTTCTGGCGGGATCCAGTTTCGATCTTATAACATGGCGAATCATTATGATGGTATCCGATCTCACTTTGGACTATCGTTTATTATTCGACTCCCATACTTAAGATGGCGTCTTTGGCTTTTCCGGTTCCGGTGACCAGGACGAGGCTTGTATATATATATAGCGGTGACTCACTGCAGAGCCCATCCCCATTGACAACGTTAACCTATAACGAAACACGTCTGGGACGTAGGCGCGCAGTGACGTCACCGCGTTCGCGTGAGGAGGAAGGGCTCCTGTTACATGCCGGCCGGCATTTTTCTTATTGCTACTTCCCATGATCATTTATGTAAGTGGCTTTTTATATCCTTTTAATAAATCGCATTGGTAATGCACTATGTGCGGTCTCCTTTTCCTATTTATGGTTCATCGCTGCCTGCATGTTACATAGTTACATAGTTAGTCAGGTTGAAAAAAGACACAAGTCCATCCAGTTCAACCATAAAAAAAAATAAAAATAAAACAAAGTAAAACACAGTACATCCTCCCATACACCCAACTCCATACCCACAGTTGATCCAGAGGAAGGCAAAAAACCCCAGCAGAGCGATGATCCAATTTGCTACCGGAGGGGAAAAAATTCCTTCCTGATCCCCCGAAAGGCAATCGGATTTACCCCGGATCAACTTTACCTACAAAACTTAGTACTCAGTTATATTATGTGCATTTAGGAAAGAATCCAGGCCTCTCTTAAAGCAATCTACTGAGCTGGCCAGAACCACCTCTGGAGGGAGTCTGTTCCACATTTTCACAGCTCTTACTGTGAAGAAACCTTTCCGTATTTGGAGGTGAAATCTCTTTTCCTCCAGACGTAAAGAGTGCCCCCTTGTCCTCAGTGTTGACCTTAAAGTGAATAACTCAACACCAAGTTCACTATATGGACCTCTTATGTATTTGTACATGTTGATCATATCCCCCCTTATTCTCCTTCTCAAGAGTGAATAAATTCAGTTCCTCTAATCTTTCCTCATAGCTGAGCTCCTCCATGCCTCTTATCAGTTTGGTTGCCCTTCTCTGCACTTTCTCCAGTTCTCCGATATCCTTTTTGAGAACTGGTGCCCAAAACTGGACTGCATATTCCAGATGAGGTCTTACTAATGATTTGTACAGGGGCAAAATGATATCTCTATCTCTGGAGTCCATACCTCTCTTAATACAAGAAAGGACTTTGCTCGCTTTGGAAACCGCAGCTTGGCATTGCATGCCATTATTGAGCTTATGATCAACTAAAACACCCAGATCCTTCTCCACTACAGATCCCCCCAGTTGTACTCCCCCTAGCATGTATGATGCATGAATATTCTTAGCCCCCAAGTGCATAACTTTACATTTATCAACATTAAACCTCATCTGCCACTTAGTCGCCCAATTAGACAGAGCATTGAGGTCGGCTTGTAAATTGGAGACATCCTGTAAGGACATTATTCCACTGCATAGCTTGGTGTCATCTGCAAAAACAGAAATGTTACTTTTGATCTCAGACCCAATATCATTTATAAATATATTGAAAAGTAAGGGACCCAACACTGAACCTTGGGGTACACCGCTGATAACCTTGGACCATTCAGAGTAAGAATCATTAACCACAACTCTCTGAATTCTGTCTTTCAGCCAGTTTTCTATCCATTTACAAACTGATATATCTAATCCTGTAGACCTTACCTTACACATGAGCCGTGTGTGGGGAACTGTATCGAACGCTTTTGCAAAATCCAAGTATATGTTATGCATATTGATGCTTAAACCAACTTGACATTTGGTGATTACTTGGCGAGGCTCCTGAGAATCAGCTGTTCCCTAAGAAGCCGTGTGATTGATTTCTGCGATATGCTGCTGTGGATTCTATAGGCTTTCTTATAGCTTATATTTGGTAAGCTTCTGTCCATGTGGTGGTGGTTCACGACTGTCTGAAGAATTTTTCTATATTGGACTTTATTTACATATTGGACTTTATGTTGGCGCAAACTTTCTTCTTTTTTATGCTTATATTCAAATGGTAACTTTCCAGGCCCACAACATTCCATATTTAAGACATTTACATTGAGCTTATTTCGGCTTCTAGCCCAATAGGCAATGAATATTGTTTTATTATAAAAGAATCATTCTTTTTTTATATCTAATATCTGTCCTTTGATTCCTTTTGTCAGTACGGTCTCCTTGTGCAAATAATATGAAATTGTACCCTTAAGCTTATTAGTGTGAGCCAGTGATCATAGGGGGAAATTATCATTGTTCTGCAGCAAATATGTTGCTTCTCTGTAATATAAAATGGTTACCCATGCAATATATAGTCCCTTGTTGCTACAACATTATAATTATCCCCAGAACGCATAATCTCCTGAGGTGTTAGCCTTTGTGTTCTAGAAAATGGAATGTAACAAACAATGATCTGGCATTATCTGGTAAAGCACTGTTGCTTGCATGAGTTAGAATACACTTATTTTACCTCAGCTAGTTAGAGTTTTTTATTTTTTTTATTTGATGATTTACATTTAGATAATCTCATGATCATAAAAGAACATAGCAGATCTTTTGCAGCAAATACATTTCTTTGTGATTTTGCAGTCTATTAAATTTAACACCATCGCAAGTTTAGGTATCTATTCCAGGCTGAAAGTCAAATCTACTTGAGAAACCGTCAGTGAATCATATCTGTACTGAAAATCCACTATTTGGGTATAGGGTATTCTCCTAACTTTACTGTGGAAAATTGACACCAGCAGCAACAGAAGCCTTTAAATCAAGTTCTCAAGCCTCGTACACACGACCGGTTTTCCTAGCAGGAAAACTGCCAGGAGAGCATTTGGCCAGGAATCCCGGCTGTGTGTATGCTCCCTAGCAGTTTTCCCATCAAGAAAACAGAGCCGGGAATCCCTGCTCTCTATTTTCTCGTTTCCTGGCAAAGTGTTTCCTGCCGAGAAAACCGGTCGTCTGTATGTGGTGAAAAAACGTGCATGCTTGATAACAACTGGACGTATGCGCAGTAGCATACAAGGTTAGTGTGGGGTGTAGCAAGATGGCAGTGACGGCATCGAATGTGACGAGACACCGGCTTGTCGTAGTCGATGACATCACCGCGTTCTTGCTATTCAAAAGAACAGTGGGTTTTTGTGTGCCCGTGTGTATACACGGCTTTTCAGGGCAAGCCTGCCAGGAATCCCATCGGGAAAACCGTCGGTTTTTTTTCCGGCGGGATTCCCGGTTGTGTGTACAGGGCTTTAGCCTTCATAAGGGTACAGAGCAGAGGACAAACTTCTTTCAAGGATCCTAGATAAACATTTTATATATCCCACCCAAAATAAAGAACTTCATATTGAGTGTCATATACACATTAATTTATATATATATATATAAACTCTCACACACACACATATATATATTTTTGTATATGTTACACCATTTTAAACTGATTTTTGTACTAGTTACTGTATATACCTTCTGTGTTTTACAAATAAATATTTAAAATGTAACTAAAGGCAAAACTTTTTATGGGGTGGAGAGAGATTAGAACATCTGTCAGTTTTTACAGCTGTCTATGCCCCATTAGGGAGGTGCACCTTCTCTTTTTTTCTGTTTTCAGTATCATTGACAGTAAAAATATAAGGACATCCCAATTTTTGGGCTGACACCAAAACAACAATGGAGGGGAAATCTTCCAATAGGGACACCAATTGTGGTGACCCTGGTGACACACTGGGATTTGGTCACTTTGGAGGAATTTCCTCTTACTGCCTGTTTTGGCTATATGGGACAAGAAGTGAAGGGAAATAACCCTCCATTACTCTATCCAAAATGAAAAAAATAAATAAAAAGTTTTGCCTTTAGTTACACTTCAAAATAGAATGCATCTATAACCGCATTATTACTTTTCATCTTTATTATAAAGAGAGAGCACAACAAGGCCAATTAACTGTATATCTAAAGTAATTTTTTTAAGATTTGGAAAGAGTGGAATGCTTGAAGCTTATTAAAGAGAAATTCCATGTATGGATATCATATTCATAACTATGTTGGTCCTGCTTGGACACCGCTATTGAATGAGGTAGAGAGCATGATGTCACTGCCCTGCCTATCCACCTCATCCAGTCAGAGAACACACATTGATCACTTAGGCCGCGTACACACGACCAAGAAACTCGTCGGGCGAAACACATCGTTTTCCCCGTTGAGTTCCTAGTTTGGCAATTAAAAAATTTGTCTCCCATCGAGTTTCTTGCTGGATTCTGCCAAGAAAACAGGTCGTTTGTACGCCGCCTTACACATTCATTCAAAAAATGGAAAGCATTTTCTAAATAGTGCTTGTGCCGAGTGGCTGACCTCCTGTTATTATCTAAACCAATGTAATTATGTATAAAATATCTATACCTGAAATTCTTCTTTATATTTTATTGTTGTTGTTGTTTTTTTGGGTTTGATTTTTTTTTCCTATCAGTGCCCAATTAGGGAGATTGTCCTTTATTCCAGTAACACATTTTCAATCACAGGATGACAATGACAAGGCTCATTTATTGTTATGTATCAGGACAACAGAAACAATATAGAACCATGGAACCCTGGTTTTATCCTAATGTCCATAAAACAGAGGAGCATGAATGTGTAGTTCTTATAGCTACAATATAATTGTTAATAGTCGATTGACTTGTGTAAAACCAGCCTGCCCATACAAGGATGAAAATTCAGCTGGTCCCTGCTAAAATGGCCGACTTTAAATTCATGTATGGCTGTCTTACTCTTTAGCCTTAGTGACAATGATCACCAAGATACATAGAGAAAGGGAACCTCCTCAGCAGGGACATTTACAGCAATAAAACCTTGACAGAGGTCGTAACTTTACCTTTCCTATCCAAAACAACAAAAAGTATGTTTAAGCTAACATTGAAAAGGAGGGAGAAAGATTAGATTCTGCACCAAATCTATCACTTACAGTTTTTATTACAGAACTCTGAAAACAATAGGCTTTCTTTCAACTAAACAGATAAAAACAAGAGCATAGGACCATGAAGACTGAAAATGAGAAAACAAATAGTTTATATGCCACATTTCATATTACCCTGAGTAAAATGTTTTTATTCTTTGTCTTGGCCACAATAAAGGGATTTTTTAATACAGCTTACCTGTAAAATCCTTTTCTTGGAGTACATCACGGGACACAGAGCGGCATATTCATTACTATATGGGTTATATGGAGTACCTTCAGGTGTGGACACTGGCAATCTCAAACAGGAAGTCCCCTCCCTATATAACCCCCTCCCCTAGAGGGAGTCCCTCAGTTTTGTAGCAAGCAGTATGCCTCCCAAAACATGTTCCCATAAGAGGGGTGGGAGCTCTGTGTCCCGTGATGTACTCCAAGAAAAGGATTTTACAGGTAAGCTGTATTAAAAAATCCCTTTTTCTTTCTCGTACATCACGGGACACAGAGCGGCATATTCATTACTATATGGGATGTCCGAAAGCAATGCTTTAATGAGGGGAGGGAGACATCTTCTCGAAAGGGATTTAATTTAGAGGTATACTCAAATAATAATAATAAATCCAACTTAGTCAAGAAATAATTTTGAAATTTTTCTTTTTTTTTTTCTTTTTAACCAAGGGTGCCCCTGATCCCGAGGATCTTAAACCGCAGCCTGTAGTACTGCCTGCCCAAAGGCTGAATCCGCATTCCTTCTCACGTCTAGTTGATAAAACCTTGTAAACGTGTGGACTGACGACCACGTCGCCGCCTTGCATATCTGAGCCATAGAGATCTGATGATGTGCTGCCCAGGAGGCGCCCATGGCCCTGGTAGAATGGGCTTTTACCGACAAAGGAGGAGGCAACCCCTTCAAACCGTAGGCCTGAATGATTAATTGTCTAATCCATCTCGAGATGGTGGATTTTGCAGCTGCTTGCCCCTTCTTGGGGCCATCTGGTAAAACGAACAACACATCTGTTTTCCGGATCTTTTCTGTAGCTTTAAGATAGGCCCTCATGGCCCGGACAATATCTAAGGTATGCAGCAACCCCTCCTTTCTAGATGTGGGTTTCGGAAAGAAGGATGGAAGTACCAAATCCTGGTTCAAGTGAAAACTGGATATAACCTTTGGTAGAAAGGAAGGATGAGGCCGGAGAACTGCCCTGTCCTTATGTAAAATGAGATATGGTTCCTTACAAGATAAGGCTGCCAACTCTGACACTCTCCTGGCCGAAACTATGGCGACCAAGAATACCAACTTTCTTGTCAGTAAAACCAAAGGAATCTCAGCCAACGGCTCAAAGGGTTGTTTCTGTAGAGTGGACAGGACAAGATTTAAGTCCCATGGACAAATCGGTGACTTGACAGGAGGATTAATACGCAAGACCCCCTGTATGAAGGTTTTAACCAGCGAGTGGGTGGCCAGCGGCCTCTGAAACCACACTGACAGAGCTGAAATCTGTCCCTTGATTGTGCTTAATGCCAAGCCTTTATCCACCCCTAGCTGGAGAAAACTTAACACCCTATCAATGGTATATTTGCGGGAATTCCATCTTTTGGATTCACACCAGCCTACGTAGGTCCTCGACACCCTGTAATAAATCACCCTGGAGGCCGGCTTTCTAGCCCTAATCAGGGTAGGAATTACCTGCCTAGACAGACCTCTACCCCTGAGAATCAGGGATTCAGGAATTCAAATTTAGACGCTGTAATGTTGGGTGGAGGATCGGACCTTGTGAGAGTAGGTCTGGTCGTAGAGGAAGAGTCCAAGGGTCTCCCACTGCCATCTTCAGGACTAGTGAGTACCATGTCCTCCGGGGGCCAAGCTGGAGCTACTAGAATGACTGGCTTGTGCTCCACTCTGATCCTCCGCAACAGGCGAGGAAGTAACTGTAGCGGGGGGAATGCATATAGAAGTTTGAATTGATGCCAAGGGCAAACCAACGCATCGGTTCCGCAGGCCATAGGGTCCCTTGCTCGAGACACGAACCTGTCTAGTTTCTTGTTGAACCTGGATGCCATTACATCTATGTCTGGCATTCCCCACCTCTGGCAGATTGTCTGAAAGACCTGGGGATGAAGGAACCACTCCCCCGGCGACAGAATCTGGCGACTTAAGAAGTCTGCCTGCAGGTTGTCCACTCCGGGAATGAATATCGCCGAAATGCAGGGTACATAAACCTCTGCCCACTGAAAAATCAAGCTCACCTCCCTCTGAGCGGCCTGACTCCTGGTTCCCCCTTGGTGGTTTATGTATGCCACCGCTGTGGCATTGTCTGACTGGATTCTCACCGGGGACCCCTGTAATCTGGAAGTCCATGCCAGGAGGGCTAGGCAAGCAGCTCTGATCTCCAAGACATTGATGGGTAGCTGCCTCTCCGCTTCCGCCCAAGTTCCCTGGCGAGTGAACCCCTCCAAGACCGCCCCCCAGCCTGCCAGGCTGGCATCTGTGGTAACTACCTTCCAGACAACGGGGCTGAAGGACCTTCCCTTCAGAAGATTCTGAGGGTTCAACCACCAGGCCAGGCTTTGTCGGACCTTTGATGATAGCGTCAAAGGGGACTCCAAGGCATGTGCTCTCTTGTTCCAGGCTGCTAGAATGGCTGCCTGTAGGACGCGAGTGTGGATCTGAGCGTATGGTACTGCCTCGAACGTGGCCACTAGCTTGCCTAGTAATCGCATACACAGGCGAATAGTTGGTTTTTTCTTGCTTAGAACCAACTGAACCAACCCCTTGATAGCCTCGACCTTTACAAGGGGCAGGAACACCCTTTGCTGTTCTGTGTCTAACCTCATGCCGAGGTATTCCAACTGCTTTGTAGGATGAAACGCTGATTTTTCCCGGTTTAGGACCCAGCCGAACCTCTCGAGGTACTGAACCGTGAGGTTTACTGCTTGTTCCAGACACGGCCGTGAGTGATCTATGATTAAAAGGTCGTCCAAGTATGCTAGGACTGTGACCCCTTGGATCCTTAGATTGGCCAGAACTGGGGCTAGGATCTTCGTGAATACCCGGGGGGCCGTGGCCAGCCCGAAGGGGAGCGCCATGAATTGGAAGTGTCGCTGCCCCACTGCGAAGTTTAAAAATCTTTGATGCGGCTGAAAGATTGGTACATGAAGGTAAGCATCCTTTATGTCTATGGAAGCCAGAAAGTCGTCCCTCTGGAGCGTGGCGACCGCTGACCGGACGGATTCCATCCGGAAGGAACGAACTCTTAGGTAAACATTTAAACTCTTTAGGTCCAAGATTGGCCTGACATCGCCGTTGGGCTTTGGTATGACAAAGAGATTGGAATAGAAACCTAGCCCCTGCTCTTGGGCTGGTACCTCTATTATCACGCCCTGGCAAAGCAGGTGATCCAAAGCTGCCAGCATCGAGGCCTTCTTTGCTGGATCTTTTGGTAGCCTTGACTCTTGAAAATGAGGCGGAGGAAACTTTAGAAACTCCAGTCTGTATCCTGTGGTTACAGACGACCGGACCCATTTGTCGGGGATCTTGGCTTCCCAAACTTCTGAGAAGAAACAAAGCCTTCCCCCCACCCGCGAGAGTGGGGGCGCCCCTTCATAAGGCAGACTTAGGGGCTGGCTTTGTCGGCTTGCGATACCATGGCCTCTTACCTCCAGGGGCCTGTCTCTGCGATTTATTGTTAAAGTTTGATCGCGCAGGCGGCCGTCGATACTGCCTGGAATTTGGGGGCTCTGAGACAGGAGAGAGCTGCCTTTTAAATGTAGGACCCCGGAATCTCCTTTTGACTGGTAAAAGGGTACTTTTGCCACTTGAAATAGTCTGAATGTATTTATCCAGATCCTCTCCGAAGAGTCGTCCTCCATGGAAGGGAAACCCTGCCAGAAGCTTTTTGCATGGGGGCTCCGCCGCCCAGTTCTTCAACCATAAGAGCCTTCTCATGTGCACCAAAAATAGTGATAAACGAGAGGCCTGCTGGATGGAATCCTTTATAGCATCTACCGCAAAACACAGAGCTCTGGGAATGTCAGAAAACTCTTCTGCCTGTTGGGTAGGCATGTCTTTAAGCATTTGTTTTGTCTGGTCCTTTAACGCCTGACAAACTCCAATTGCAGCCACAGCTGGCTGTACCACTGCTCCTGCCGTAGCAAAGGATGCCTTTAAAAGTGTCTCTAACCGTTTATCAACCGGATCTTTAAACATTTGTATGTTTTCCACCGGGCAAGTTAGTGATTTATTCACACATGAGATGGCTGCATCCACCACTGGGAGCTTCCACCTCTTCGAGAATTTTTCCTCCATAGGGTAAATGACCGAAAATCTCTTAGGCGGCAGAAAAATCCTGTCCGGTCGTACCCAATCCTGAAAGATCAATTCCTCCAACAGAGGATGGACCGGAAAAACCGCGTTGCTCAAAGGAGCTTTCAAAGAGCCCAGAGAGGATATCGCAGTAACCTGAGGCTCTGGCAATGGTAAATTAAATGCCGAGCGGACCATGTCCGTCAAAGACTGTACCCACAGTCTCTCTGTCTGGGAGTCTGAAAATGGTTCCTCAGAGGTAGATTCCTCAATCCCTGAACCCTCTTGGTTCCGGTCTAGTTGATCCTCCTGAGATTCCAATTCCTCCGGAGAGAGAATTTCAGCATCTGAGGATACAGCTTTTGGCGATGGGGATCTAGCCCGTTTCTTGCCAGGAATAGAGCTAGTGATCATCGCTGCCAACCTTTTTTCTAGCCCCCCTAGGGAGACGGCTAGCATCTCCTCTGTGATAAACACAGGGCTGGGCTGATCTGGGCCAGCCTCAGCACCAGACCCCCCCAATGGCTCATCCAAGGCGACCTTCATGGGAATAAGCTGCGGAGAAAGTATCGGCATATCATCAGAATCAGAGGGGGAACCCCTTTGTTTTTTGGTCTTTTTTGTACCTTTTTTTGTACCTTTTGATCCCGAACCTTTGGAAGCCATAATACAAAATCGAGGGACTCCGCCTACAACAACCGACTGTAGTGGCCAGGAGTACAAAACTAGGGTTTAAGGGACAATAGATCACTAATGCCTAAAACCCGATTAGTTTGCCAGCCACCAACCTGTTGCCAAAGGGGATTTTTGGCTTAACACAAAAGCATTGGAACCAACTCCAGCATGCACTACCCCTCTTCCGCCACCGGGAGTCACTGTTCTGCCGCTCTGCGTCCTCTCCCTTCCAGATCAGCTTCAGACTGAGCAATGATCATAGCCTGCTGTTATAACAGCAAATAAAGGCGCGCCCCTGATGACGCTGCAGGCACGCCCCCCCCCCGCCCTCCCTCCGAACGGCGCGAAAACGTCTATAAGACGTGTGCGCGCACGCGCGTATGCCGGGGGAAGGAAGCACATGGAGGAGCCGCGCTGCTGGAGACCCAGGACTTCAGCTTCAGGCGGCAGAATCAAACCCCCGGCCAGGTAGGACTCTCCAAAAGGCCCCATAGGGATCCTTATTAGCCCTGGGAAGAGAGCAGCAGGTAGCTAGCAAACTCTAAAGTTTCTTAGACAGGGGGACCAAGTGATGGGGGAAATGAGATCATCCTGTCTTCTCAGACATAGTGAGCAAGGCTGCCAATGCAGAGCATACTTAGGCTACCCCCCTTTTAGGTCTCCCTGGAGAGCCTGCTGTCGAACCAAGTCCCGCAGGCTCCCCTCTTACCTGCTCCATGCTGCAGGACGTTTGCCTAGCAAAAACGGTCCAATCTTCTCCCATCTCCGTGGGTAGCGTAGTAGACCTTCAGGCCCTGTGGTCCTGGAAGGTACCCACTGTCCTGGACCTATATAGCACCCTGGCAAACAGGAACTTATGGTCTTTACGAACTCCAAGTCCTGGGCCCAGGGTCCAGCCCTCCAAAGAGGAGCATTATAGGCAAAACCCCACGGTTTGGGGCCCGGGTACTGTCCACTTTGGCAATGAGGCTCCTTGGACAGATCCGGTTAGCCCGCCCTTAATCCCAAGGATGTGGAGCAAAGCTATTCCGTGACCAACACCTAAGACACTGGCGAAAAAACTGAGGGACTCCCTCTAGGGGAGGGGGTTATATAGGGAGGGGACTTCCTGTTTGAGATTGCCAGTGTCCACACCTGAAGGTACTCCATATAACCCATATAGTAATGAATATGCCGCTCTGTGTCCCGTGATGTACGAGAAAGAAAAAGAAAACACACACAAAATCAGTATGCATTTCCTTTAATCCTACAAATGTCACCTTCACCTAAGACAGGTGGGCCCAACCAGTGGCCACATTTGGCTTGCGGAGCCCTCTGATGTTACCCGCAGCCTTCTGTCCTGGGATAGCGGGTTGGCAAGCACAGATCACAGGTTGCCATTCTAGAGCATCAGAGTTTTTCCGGTGGTAGATAAGGTTGGCGGTAGATGAAGCAAGCAGCTGCAGAGAAGAGCCGCATAAGCCGATGCTTCCTGTAAAGCGCTGCCACCTGTCACATGTGAAGTGATACCAAATGCACTCTGTCTGGGACAGCAACAGCTGACGATACCTGAATGGAAGACTGTTATTAAAGTTAAGTTTATTACTAAAATCACAATTTATATTTGGGCACATCTGTTCTGCAGTGGTTACTGGGCTGCTTTCAAACTGATGTTTACTAAGTTTACCTGCGGGTTACCTGCACTGGGCCATAGACTTCTGTTATTACCTGCAGGTTTGATGCACTTTCTTAAAGTGCACCACACCTGCAGGATATAATAGAAGTCTATGGCAAAGTGCAGCAAACCCAGGAAAGCCACAGATGCACAGCGCTGCATCCGCGGTGTGGGTAAACTTCAGTGCATCAGTGCGAGAGCAGCCTTAGGCCCCTTTCACACAATTTTTCTGACTCAATGGGACCCTCCATTCACCTCTATTGAGCAGCAGATGTAAACAGACTTGTGTCCCCTCCACTCATTGTGGCCCGCGACTGGTTACGAAGTCGCTTACTTGTCCCTCGCTCTTCAAAAGGTTGGGCACCCCTGACCTAAGATGAAGTTTGATCCTATGCTGTTTATACAGATAATGGAACCTCAGTGGGGAGATTGTATCCATAACATAGCTGTACTAATCTCACACTGGAGTTAGAGAAAATTGAGTACTTTCCGTGATACTTTTTTTATTTGCACTAACATAAAAAAAATTTAGGACAAGCTTTCGGGGTGTTACCCCTTCTTCAATTGTATGTAAAAAAAGTATCATGGACAGTACTCAATTTTCTCTATCACAATTGCACTAATACGGCTACAATCACGTCAAGTACACTGGAGTTAGGAAATGCAAATATGATCTCATCAGTCCTAGCTTCAACATGTTACTATACAGGTATGCAAAGCTTGCCACACAAATGTCCCCAGATGAATGGTGGTTGTAGTGTATGAATAGTTCTAATTCTGCAAAAACAATAACTTTTAATGGTTCTACTTAGTGCCTCATCACTCAAAAGAATGACAAAAATCATCCAAAGTTTGTGAAATAATTTCTGTACCACATGTGGACATGACACTAATGCCCAACTTCAGTTAAAACATTTTAATTATTTTTGGCTACAGCAGGATTTTTTTATTGCCATTTGTTCCTTATTGGATATAAAATCATGCTCTCAAAGCAGGAACATGAACAAAGATGAAAAACACTATTTAAGTACAGTGAGTGATGCCTGTGCATTACTTGTGTCACAGTGACACGTAGTTAGGAAAAATCTCCATCGTGAAGTCTCAGCAAAGAAATACCTTGCACACCAGTTAACTCTTCCCCACTCTATTGAAAATTTTAAAAAAAAATGTCTAAAATTGGGCTTTAAGATTTTTTAAGGTACAAATATACTATAAATACTAATTTTAATAATTTAACTTAAGTTCCCAAAATGTTAACTTCAATTGGGATATACATTCTTAGTGACTTTATAAAATATCAGTTTATGTGTATTTAATATTGAGAAAGCAATGTCTGCAAATAATTTAACAGTAGTTGAGAGGAACTTCCAGTTACCAAAGAAAATAAAGGGCCAGATTCAGAGAGCCGTAACTGGTGTTAGACTGGAGTACTTTCAAATTACGCACGTTTTCTAGCTAGTCGGAAACCTCAAGCCATGAATAGACGGCTGCAGGCTTCAATTCGACTGGATTACGTGTTCGTACGCCTTTCGGATCTACGCTGCAATAGAATTGCGGCCACTGGGTGGACTTCCCGTAGTTTTCCGCGTCGGGGTATGCTAATGAGCTTTTGCCGGCGATCTCCGAAATTACGATCTTCAATCGCAATCTCTTACGGCATCTTTAGTCATCTTTTTTTTGCGTAACACTATACCAGCTTTTTGCTGCTCTAATATTAGACAGCCCATGTTAAGTATGGCCGTCGTTCCCGCGTCGAATTTCAACGTTTTCCGACGTCTTTTATTATTTTTTACGTAAGTCGTCCGGGAATAGGAATGTCCGTAAACGACGCTACTCAAACAAAAAATTACGTAACGACGTGATTTCACGCAATGCACGGCGGGAAATTTCTGAACGGAGCATGCGCAGTTCGATCGCCGCGGGGACGCGCCTAATTTAAATGCTTCACGCCCCCTAATCGCGTATTTCGATTACGCGGCGAGAAATAGACTACGCCGCCGTATCGTACGGGCAAAAATCTACCAGAATTCGATGTAGAGCCTGGTAAAATACGGCAGCGTAGAGTATTTCGATTACGCTGCGCAAATTTAAGTGTACCTGAATCTGGCCCAAAGTGTTTATTCAGTGCTGGATCAAAGTACATTTTGACTAATGACTACTAAGTTGTCAGAAGCAGGACTTTATTTGAGACATATTTCATTCCCTGCTAAAATCGTTTTAGGACATTATTGTTTTCCTTCCAAACTGTGAATCCAGCAACAAAAAGTAGACACAGATAAATAACCATTCGGTTTTTGCCTGAGGCTGTCCTTTAAAAGTCTATTTACGGTATATTGCTACTCTTATTTTTGATACAAGCGATACAAAGCTGCCTCTATTGCTTTACACTTGTCCGTTAGTCTCTGCATTCTAAGAAATTACAATGCTGATGTTAATACCTTAAATGGAAAAAGCAGGAAACATTATCATGGGAAAACTGAGAGCTAACAAAGTCCCAGACTAGGGTAGTAAGTAAGTAATTACTAAACTGGTGCACACAGAATCTGGTGCAAGCTGTGCATAGTAACCAATTAGCTTCTAACTTCAGCTTGTTTTGACAAAAAAAATATGGAAGCTGTTTGGTTACTATGCACAGCTGCACCAGATTCTGTGTGCACCAGTTTTAGTAAAACTTAGGGCCCTTTCACACGGGCAGATCCCGTGATGACCCATTGCTTATATATCCGCTTGCTCAGCGGGAATCGCTTCATTGATCCCCGCTGAGCCGGCACATGACAGGGCGGTCCCTGCACACTGTGTTCATAATATGTCTGTCCTGGCCATTATATCTTTAATTAAATCTGTGTGGTTGCTGTGGGTTACTGCACATTGCATATCATGGTTACTCTTTGGACCATGTTACTAAATAAGCCCCATACTGTCAGAAATCATGGAAACATCTCTAATCTAAAAACTGCTATTAGTAATCTGGGTTATAGACCCCCTTTTTATAGACCCCCTTTTTGTAATTGGAAAAATTATGATCACAAGAATTTAAGATGCTGACAAGGCATTTCAAACATCTTGGACACAAACATAATGGGGGTGATTTACTAAAGACCTGCTCCTGTGGTGCAGTGGAGAAATTGGAGCAATTGCACAAAAAACGGTGTTCTGTCCACCAGACTTATATTCTAATTATCTGTACTGTAAAAATAACATGTAAAGTTTGTAATTTACATAAGACAATCATGAGTGCAGGCTCCATCTACTGTTTTTTTTTTTTTGGTATTGCTTCAGTTCTGTTTATTTAATTACTGTGTGTGTAGTTAAGGAAGTTGTTAGTAAGCAGGGAATTCTGGGTAGAATCTTCACAGGAAGTGTACAGCCACCATCTTCTGAGAAGACACTGCAGGGAGCAGAACATGTCTTGCTCAATCTATCGCCATCACCCCTTAAGTTTTTACTATCACATCTTGTATTGTATATTGTTGTTTCTGCTATGTATGCTGTATTGTATGCAATAGTGTGCTTATTGAGGTCTATTTCTGTTATTTTGTAGTTTCACCTAGCTTGTTCTAATAAACTGAGATAAAAAAAAAAATGGTATCTGAAGTTTATGGGATAAGCAGGTTTAGCTGAATGTTCTTGGGACAGAACAAACGGGTCTCAAGACACTTATCAAAAATGATGTTGCACTTATATGCACCAAATCATATTTACAAAGGAAGTGCTCTTGCGCACACTTTCGCGCCTACCATTAGCAAGCTCAGCCAATGTAATCTTCTACATGTTTGTCTGAATACTGTGGATAACTTTACTACAGTTTACCATCTTCTATTACCAGGCTAAAATGTATGTATATAATTGTAGCGCCCCCTTACGTTCAGTACGGGCACTAGGCTAAAGTTAGCAGGCGAATGGGAGAGTTATTTTGCTCCCATTCCTAATTTGTCAAATTGCAGGCTGCTGCTATTTCAGAACTGTCCTGTAGGTCGGTCTGCGACCCAGGGGTGTGATTACACCCCTGAGCGGCAGTTGGCGCTAGAGGGTTTCTGACAGGGCCACTTTTCCCCAGCAGCCAATTAGAGGAGTTCTTCCCTCGCTGGGCATGCTGGGGAGGGGCATATCTGAGGCAGCTGCCGCGTGTTCTGGGTGTCGGTTCTTCTCTGCGCGGGGTCCACGTTCCAGGGCATCCACCTTCAGGGTGTGCGCACCCACGGACCCTGCTCGTGTGGCCCATCTGGCTGGAGCGGTCTGCTCCATGGAAACCCATCCAGATGATGATGGGGCCCCAGTGACTTACTGGGTCCCCAACCTTAATGGGAAGATACCAGGCTGTGTGCTGTTCGGTGGGGGATCGGCTTGAGGAGAACCCGGAGGCAGGTTATCCAAAAGGGCTTGAACGAACCATTGGGGATCTAGTTACCGAAATTGACAAGTACATGTCAGCTGTCAACCGGTGACCCCTTTCATTGCATTTACTGGGAGGATTCGCTCAATCCGAATTGTTCTCTTGAGTACTAAAGTACTAGGCCTGTGGCAGAGGCCAGAGCCAGGTCTGTAGTGGAGACCTGTTCCTCCGAGCGACTTAAAAGTGACATTCTGGCTGCCAGGCTTATAACAAGGGTCTGTCCGGGGGCACTTCACCCACTCTGGCTAGAGTGGCGACGAACTGTATCTACTACTACTGAGAGCAAGACTGCTCTACTTCTTATCCAGGCCTGATACCGCACTGTTCTCTATTGCTTCATCAACCTTTCCTATCTCCTGTTGATGTTGGCCGTGTTGGGCCTTGGAATAAAGCATTTGAAAACCCATTTGGTGACTGGACATTCGCTCACTGCTACTACTCACTGCTACTACCCCTAGACACACTACAAGGTAACTTAATACGCGGATCCCAAACAACAACCAGCGGCTCCTTGGGGGTGAGCGCTACATAATATTGTTTAAATGCAGAAATTCTTTCCAGAACATGTAGATCTGTTACAACTAATCAAGCCTTTATATACCTTCTTCCAGCTTTCTCAACTGCACATGCACATTGACAAATCACACCATTTTATCCTCGCCTGACAGGGCGCACGTGATTTAGCTTGTTAAATATGTGTGTTGTGAACGGGCGCATCTGTGTTCTCCAGCATGCACGACTGCTTATATATCGGTCACCTGCCCTGTATGTAATGCTGATCATCTTAATGAGGTTTTCCTTAGCACATGGAGAATAGTGCTTCCAGTTTTATTCCATTCATTCACTTCTTTATAAACAAGTCAATAGTCATTCTAGAGATCTTCCTCCTATCAACAACTGTGTGGATGTTTCCTGGACTTGGATGTGAAATGTCATAATTATCAAAATGTAATTGTGTACATTTTATGGTGATAGTCTATAATCATTGGTGGAGCCGAAACTTCCATGAAAACATCTTCTCAATACATGTCTGTGTATTGTGCATTCTGGACAATTCATTTCCACATACACTGTGCAATCTGATTGGATAACATTTAAATCCACTCATTTGTCTGAGCAATTCATTTCCCCATACACTGTGCAATCTGATTCAGCAAATCCAGCGCAAGTCAACAGCTGTTTTCTGTTTGTTTAAGCATTCGCCATGTCGCAATAATTTCCAGAAATCAGCCCCAGTGTTTTTTTCTAATAGATAAGGCCTGTAGCTCTTTAAATAATCCATTGTTCTTGTGGTACAAATGATGAAGATGACTACTTGTGTGTGCAAGTATTGTTCCCTTTCTTCTAGAAGGTTTTAATAACTTCTCACCTAGAGACCTTTTTTATGAAGTATGGCGATTCCTCTTCATTTGTTTTGCAGAGCACAACATTATTAAATCAGTACTCCCCCACAACACCTTCTAAGCAATTGATTTGAAAGCCCACTTTCGTTACTTGTGAGCTAAAGCTATTCTGGACAGAGACTTAACCACTTCCCAACGGCCGTACGACTTTGTACGGCCGAAGGGACGTCCTGAATCTCTAACAGGCCGTGTTTTTACGGCCTGTTCTTAGCCAGGCCACTGGGGGGCGTGCGAGCGCAGACGTTGGCGGCGCACGCGCGCGTCCCCGCCGAATCGCTGACATGCCGATGCGCGTGACTGGCGGCCGTGATGTCCGCCAGGCACTCGGGATCGGCAGCTGCAGGGACAAGACGTGGATCTCTATGTAAACACAGAGATCCATGTCATGTCAGGGGAGAGAGGAGACCGATCTGTGTCTCTTGTACATAGGGACACAGCATCGGTCACCTCCCCCAGTCACCCCCCCTCCCACCACAGTGAGAACACAATTTAGGGTACACATTAACCCCTTCCTCACCCCCTAGTGTTAACCCCTTCAATGCCAGTCACATTTATACAGTAATTAGTGCATATTTATAGCACTGATAGCTGTATAAATGTGAATGGCGCCAAAAATGTGTCCAAAGTGTCCGATGTCTCCGCCATAATGTCGCAGTCACGAAAAAATGCTGATCGCCACCATTAGTAGTAAAAAAATAAATAATAAAAAATAAATAATAAAAAATAATAATAATTCTGTCCCCTATTTTGTAAGCACAATAACTTTTGCGCAAACCAGACGCTTATTGCGATTTTTTTTTACCAAAAATATGTAGAAGAATACGTATCGCCTAGACTGAGAAAAAAAATGTTTTTTTTAAAAAATTGGGCTATTTATTACAGCAACAAGTAAAAAATATAGGCCCAGATTCACAAAGCGATTACGCCTGCGTAACAGGAGATGCACGGCGTAAGTCTAAATGTGCGTGTGCGTTTCGATGCACGGCATTCCCAGAACGAGATACGCAAGAAATCTACTTTTTTTTGTCCAGCGTAATTTCGTTAGACAGGCGCATCCGTCCTCGCAAAACTGCGCTAGACACACCATTGATTTGCTAGTCAAATATGCTAATGAGGGACTTACGGGGATCCACAAAAGAACGTTGGTGCAGCGTAGGCTACGCGGTGTGCGCAACAGCAAAATGTCCTGTCTAAAATTAGACCATATAAAAGCTGGTCTAAAATTAGAAAAATCGTCTACATGTCAGAGAAAGCAACACTGTTAGTGAGGAGCTGAGCAGTCACACGTGTTGCACAACAATCTGTATGCCAACATGCCAGGGGCATCGTCGCGCATAGCTATACTACTGACTTTAGATGAGCAAAGAAGGATGAGGGCACGGAGGATGGCACGGGAGAGGATATACTGCACACGCATAGACCTGTTTGGCATGAGTGATTGTGAGGTGTATCGCATCTTCAGATTCAGCCCTCATGCCATCCTGGAATTAACCACAACCCTGCAGGAGGACATCACCAGCCCAACACAACGCTCACATGCAGTGCAGCCACTGGTCAAGGTCCTGGCAACACTCCATTTCCTTGCCAGTGGCTCTTTTCAGCGTACAAGTGGAGTGGTGGCTGGGATGTCACAATCCTCCGTGAGCAGATGTGTGCACCAGGTTGTCCCTGCAATCCTCAGACGCATGTCCCACCACATCATCAAACCAACCACAGAGGACCTGCGGCTGAAGGCAATGACAGATTTCTACAGAATTGCCAGATTCCCACGCACCGTGGGGGCCATTGATTGCACACATGTGGCACTCCAGCCCCCCCAGGAGACAGAGCACATGTACCGCAATCGGAAGCATTGGCATTCCATCAACGTACAGGTGATAGTCGATGCCCAAGGCCTCATATGGCACGTCCGTGCCAAACACCCAGGGTCCAGCCATGACAGCTACATCTACAATCAAAGCCCCATCCGAATGGAATTCGATCAGAACGTGTATGGGGACACCTGGCTGGTTGGTGAGTGACATGGGTGGCAGGCATGACTGTACCCCCCCATGATGCACACATCACAACGAGCACATGCATGACTAACATCCTCCTGTCTCTTCCCTTACAGGTGACTCTGCATATCCACTGGGACCCCATCTCATGACTCCTATCCGGAACCCCCAAACCCCAGGAGAGGAAAGATACAATGAAGCCCACGCCCAAACCCGTGCAGTGGTGGAGCGCACCTTTGGCCTCCTGAAGTCACGTTTCCGATGCCTGGATAAGTCTGGGGGTACCCTGTTGTATTCCCCAAACTTTGTGTGCCATATCATCGGTGCCTGTTGCCTGCTGCACAACTTCGCAGTGAGAAAGGGCCTGCAGATTGACCTACGTGATGACCTGACCCCTGAACCAGACAATCCCGCCCTAACCGAGGTTACCCCGTCTTCTGAGAGAAGAGCAGCCAGGAGACAGCTCACATTGGGCATCTTTGCACGTTAAACACACACATTAATCATGGCACAATGAGAATGCATGCATGCACACCACTGTGGTCCCTAGCACACACACCCCACATCCTCATCAAATTGGATTGGCACCAGTCCACCATGCAGGACTTGTGAGCAGCAACGCCACGCCAAGGCTCCAATTATGTCACTGTACATTCATACACCATTCACACGGACCTGGGGATCAGTTCTCCCTGGTCCTGGGGAACCCTTCTCCACCAAAATTGAGGGTGACACCCCTTTTCCGGCAGGAATGTCACCCCCACATTCAAACAGCATTCACAACCCCAATAAAAATACAAAAAGAAAAAATTACCAGCAAAAAAAGGCCCAAAAAAAAAGGGCAAAAGCAAATTAGTGCCCTTGACGTGAGCCACGCCTGGGGCGCCCCCGGCCACGGCCCCGGCTCCTCTGGGGAAACTCATGGGGGAGAGGGTAAACCGGGGAAGGAGGAGCAGCCCCTGGTCTCTGCCCACCTGGCGGCCTGCCCTCCAAGGCCACGGCTATTCTGTCCAGGGCAGCACCTAGTGTTGCCGTGTTGGCCTGGATAGCCTGGGTAAGGGCCCTCACATCCTGCCCAATGCCTGCTGATGTAGTCTGCAGGTCGTTAAGGCAGTTTCTGAAAGCCTGGGAGTGGCAGTTCAGGTTCCCAAGCGTATCCTTGATGGAGGACAGGCTCTCCTCCATCCGCACCAATGTCTGGCTGACCTGTCCCAGATGGCGGGTCTGGAGGAACTGGTCCCTTCTCAGAGTGGCAGGCAGGAGATCGGCCACCCCCCTGGTCTTCTGGGTCGCCTTCCTGCCTCCAGCTGATGCTTGTGGCCGGGGAGAAGGGGAGCCCCTTGGGAGGGGAGACATGTTGGGGGAGGAGGGGGGCTCCCCCTTAGGGAGGGCTGGCTGCTGCCAGCCAGAGGGGAAGAGTCATCCAAAAACAATAGTCCAGTGCCTGACATGGACTCCTCCTCCTCCTCCTCAAACTCCTCCTCCTCAAACTCCTCCTCCTCAACCTCCTCTTCAACCTCCTCCGCGGACTCCGGCCTTGTCGGGGGGCCTCATTAGGCTGCTGTCCTGGGGATGGTGCGGTCAGGCCAGATGGCCCAGCACCCTCCTGCACATATGTGGATGACGCAAAACATTCACAGGTTGGAGGATCCACACACTTGCCACATATTCCCTTTCACCCCCTCCACCACACATGCTACACACCTGATAGAAAAAAAAACCTTACCTGGCATCAGGCCTTCATGACTTGAGTCATAGCCGGGCAGGCCCTCCACTTCTTGCCGATGAAAGGTCTGGGCCACCGCACGCTCCTCCGCTGTCAGCCTAACACGGCATGGTGGGCCCCCTCCTGTGGCCCTGGCATTGGCAAGCATTTTGGCCAGCTTCTTTTTGACCAGACGCCGGAGGTCATTTTATCTTTTTATCAATCCCAGACCGGTTCCGTGTCTCCCCCTCCCCTGCTGAATTCACCTGGTCAGTGATCATGTCCAAAATCTCCTGGCCGGGGTGGTGTTGGCACTGTCCGGGCCGTGGAGGAAACGCCCATAGTCGGAAATGGCCTGGGCAGGAATTTGTTTCTCCCTCAAAGAAAAATTTAATTTCCTCTTCCTCTCTGTCATACTCTGACCAAAAATCACTCCCAGTCAACAAAAATCACTCACAAAAACAAGCACGACCAATCAAGCAAGAAAACAAACAAACAGAAAACTATCAAACAAAAAGTCTCACAAACACTTAGAAAAAATCACTTTCAAATATCTTCTAACAAACACTAGATCACACAGTACACAAATCTGACAAATACAAATCACAACGCAACTAACAACGGAAAAAAAGCACTTTGCTATATGGGAAGGGAAACAAAGGGATGTACTTTCGCACGCTCCTCCGCTGTCAGCCTAACACGGCATGGTGGGCCCCCTCCTGTGGCCCTGGCATTGGCAAGCATTTTGGCCAGCTTCTTTTTGACCAGACGCCGGAGGTCATTTTATCTTTTTATCAATCCCAGACCGTTCCGTGTCTCCCCCCTCCCTGCTGAATTCACCTGTCAGTGATCATGTCCAAAATCTCCTGGCCGGGGTGGTGTTGGCACTGTCCGGGCCGTGGAGGAAACGCCCATAGTCGGAAATGGCCTGGGCAGGAATTTGTTTCTCCCTCAAAGAAAAATTTAATTTCCTCTTCCTCTCTGTCATACTCTGACCAAAAATCACTCCCAGTCAACAAAAATCACTCACAAAAACAAGCACGACCAATCAAGCAAGAAAACAAACAAACAGAAAACTATCAAACAAAAAGTCTCACAAACACTTAGAAAAAATCACTTTCAAATATCTTCTAACAAACACTAGATCACACAGTACACAAATCTGACAAATACAAATCACAACGCAACTAACAACGGAAAAAAAGCACTTTGCTATATGGGAAGGGAAACAAAGGGATGTACTTTTGCAATGGAAGTGCGTTTGTGTCTGTCTATTTATGCTGTCTGCGTAGTTCTCAAAATTGCCCTAGTCAATTTCCAATTTCACTGATTGCGCCGTTCCCAAGTTGTGAGCATGCGCACAGAGGTGCTGACATGGTCTGCTTCAAGCGTGCATGCGCGAGCCGGCCGGCCCTTCATTTGCATGGGGTCACGGCTCATTTCAATGTAACACGCCCACGTCCTTCCCAATTTGTATTACTCCGCCTTACGCCTCTGAAATAACGTTACGCATGCGCAATTTTCTGCGTAAAAGAGACAAGAATAGGGTGATTGCGCGGATACATTGCGCAAGTCTAACGTAAAGGCGGTGCGCTACGCCGTTCCAATAATGCGCAGATGTACCTGAATCTGGCCCATAGTTTTTTTTTCAAAATTGCCGCTCTATTTTTGTTTATAGCGCAAAAAATAAAAACCCCAGAGGCGATCAAATACCACCAAAAGAAAGCTCTATTTGTGGGAAAAAAAGGACGCCAATTTTGTTTGGCAGCCACGTCGCACGATCGCGCAATTGTCAGTTAAAATGATGCAGTGCCACAAGCTGAAATTTCACCTGGTCAGGAAGGGGTATATGTGCCCAGTAAGGAAGTGGTTAAAGGGGTTGTAAAGGTTTGTTTTTTATTTTCTAAATAGGTTCCTTTAAGCTAGTGCATTTTTGGTACACTTACCCTTTCCTTAAATTTCCCTTCTAAGGGCCAGATCCACAAAGCATTACGGTGGCGTATCTCCAGATACGCCGCCGTAATTTCAAATTCTTGCTGGCGTATCTTTGTTTTGTATTCACAAAACAAGATACGCTGGAATTACGCTAAGATACGACTGGCGTAATGTTATTACACCGTCGTATCTTAGTTGCATACTTACGCTGGACGCTAGGGGCGCTTCCGTTGTGTGTCCGCGTAAAATATGCAAATGAGCTAGATACGCCGCATATTCACGAACGTACGTATGGCCGGCGCAGTGTTTTTACATCGTTTGCGTAAGAGTCGGTCCGGCGTAAAGTTACCCCTGCTGTATGGAGGTGCACGTAATGTTAAGTATGGACGTCGGGCCAGCGTAGATTTTTCTGTCGTTCACGTCGTTTGCGTAAACCGTTCGCGAATAGGGATTTGTTACGTTCACGTTGTTTTCATTGATGTTTTGCGACGTGATTTCAATTTTTTTTTTTTAAAAGCGCCGTTTGCGTCGGGTCATTCATAATTATAATACAACACGCCCCCTCTAGTTAATTTGAATTACACCCGCGTACGCCGGCCCATTTACGCTACGCCGCCGTAAGTTACAGCGGCATTTCTTTGTGAATAAGGATACGCCGCTGTAACTTACAGCGGCGTAGATTAAATGGGACACGCCGCGCCGGCGGGGCCGCTTTGTGGATCTGGCCCTAAATGTTTTTTTTCTTTGTCTGAATTTCTCACTTCCTGTTCGAGCGGTGAAAAGTCATTTAGAACGAGCTGAACACCTTACTGAGGAGGAACAGAGAAATTCAGACAAAGAAAACAAAGAAAAACATTTTTTGAAGGGAAATCAACGGAAAAGGTAAGTGAACCAACAATGCGCTAGCTTAAAAGAACCTATTTAGGAAATAAAAAAAAAACCTTTACAACCCCTTTAATAATTTTTCAGTCAGTAAAATAAGGACTGCATTTTATGGTAGTTTCAGAATATATGGGAAAAAATCTATAATGTTTTTTTTCTGAGCAATGCACATATCCTGAAAAGATTAAGAAATGTTCTAGCATATGATTATAATTATGATTATAAATGGGAACTGTTGCTGCCAAGCCAATTAAATAACCCCATCAGCATGCAGGTTTGTAAAGCAGAAACACCTTAAATCTGAGTGTCTACAAAACAAGAAAAAAAATCCTGCTCTTTCTGGCATATGTTCTGCATTTTAAAAGCTGGTTTTCAGAATGTATTTTGCATTAAAATAGAAAACAAACCAGGATGGTCAGCAATTGTATAGATTGCCATTTTTGAAAACAGACAGATCATTCCAAGGACAAGTCATCAGAGTCTAGGACGGTCCCTGGAAGCCTCAGATCTTTGAAGCTGTGTAGGACTACAACTGTATAGCTATTCTGACCTCAGAAGATAATATTAAGACCTCATAAGTGGGAGGCTACATAATGATTTATACTTAAAGGTGTTGTAAAGACAAAAATATGTTCCTCTTAAATTAAAGTCTGACAGTAGCTGATAAAGTTAAAAGTAATGTTTTGCATTATAACTAGTTGGATACCTGTTGAAATCGAGCTGTTTTATTCACCTCCGTCACTCCTGAATCATTATTCTCACTGACTTCCTGGTTTGCAGTGCACGTTCATTCTTGCTGCATCACGGCCTAATGGGAACTACAGTTCCCATTAGGCTTAGCCTCCAAGCCTGTGAGGGATAAGAGAGCATCTTCACCCAGGGATGTAGTCATAGTGAGGGGGTGAGCACACTCTGCTTTCCACCATGCAAAACAGCTCAGGTGCTGATGGAAAGCAACCAGAGGAGAGACAGGAAATTGCATTTTTAAACCTAGATTTCTGTATTTTGGTGGTCAAAAGGAAAAACGAGGTAAGTGATATTTAAATGCTCTAGCTTACAGCAATCAATTGATCTAATAAAAAATTAACCTTTAGTGTTCCTTTAATGCATACAGACAGCAGTGAAGGAAGCACAAAATAGGGACCTTCAGCCTGTATGCAGTCAGTGATTTAGAGTAGGCTGTCAGCGCCTGGGACAAGGCAAGAAATGTGCACCCCACCAGACTTTTAGCACTCACTGAGTCCCTTCCACTAGTACAGTAGTACTGACCAACTTGATTCCTACACTGACCTACCTGACCACTACACTGATCTACCTGATTGCTATACTGACCACTACACTGACCTACCTGATTCCTGCACTACTCATACCCCCCCCTCTCACACATGAACAGTGTAGATTGGTTGATTTTGCTCACCTCTCCATGCCCTCCATGATAATCCATCAGAATAGGGCTCTCCCCAGCACCAGGTATTGTTCCCGACACCCAGCGTGGCTCCTCAGTATCCCCTGCCAAGAGCTTCTCTAATAGCCTCTGTACGCTCTGCACCACCCCTCTTCTCCGCCATTCTCACACACACGGGCCACCCGCACCAGAGGGATCATGGGGGACAGGCTGGACTACAGGAGTTCCTGGGCGAGGGGGCAACACAGCACACTTGGGGGCACAGTAATGATTTTGCGCCCCCCTAAATGTTGCACCCGGGGGGAGAGCACCAGATGCCCTCCCCAAGCCTCTGAAATCCAGGGACAAATCCAGGGACAGACTGGCTTCGGGGACAGTGTCCTCAATCCAGGGACTGTCCCCGGAAACTGGGAATGTCTGGTCACCCTATCTTAAAGTCCAATTGAAATGTGGGTACCTCTATTGGTAACATCGTTTAACAGTTGCTTTAAGTGTTATGTAATCAGTGAACTTTCAAGATACATATGTCAGATGAAGTGACTTGCAGATTGGTAAAGCCAAAGAATTGGTCTGGCGGGAAACAGACATTTTCAAAGCCCAAAAATTGTCATGGCAGATTCATTTTAACAGATGATTACATTTTATTATTGCATTACCTGTGAAAAAAGTATTGCATATATCCAGGGTTCAGTTTATATTACCCTGACATCGCTTCATGCAAACATGTCTGTTTAGTATTCCAAGAAGAGAACATACTCAGAGGAAGTATCTGTGTGCCCTATTATGTCATCATCTGGAAATTAAGTTAGCTTGTTCAATCTACTTCTGTGCTATAAATGCCTCTGTTCTCCATGCCCTGAAGATTTTTTTACTGTCAGATTTTGCTGATGATTGAGTACCCTGCATCTCTCTAGTGCATACTGTATTACAACGCTATTAAATAATACAAAGTTAAACCTGCAGCTGCCATATAGGATATTAGGGCAACTTGTACTGAGGATTTCACACCTGGAGGTTAACCTACATAAATCATAACTTTTTTTGCTGAATTACACTTTTTAAGAACACATTTACTACTAGCACAAGTATAATTATCATTTAAAAAATCTGTTACAAGGCAAAGCCTAGCACAGGCTGGAAGATAACATGGCAGGGAGGGAGGACCAGAGACCAGTGCTGGGACAAGGCCATTTGGTGCCCAGGGCGAAGATGGCAAACTGAAACGAACCCCCCCCCCCCCCCCCCCCCCCCCCCCCCCCCTAGTTTTTAAGAAAGAATCAACGTCGCTTCAGAACAAGAATATACTTAAAACAATACAAATAAAATGATCATCCCACACACAGTATTTCGCCCTTTACATGACCCCCCCCCCCCCCCCCACACACAGTATTGCCCCTTTACATATCCCCACACATAATTTCCATTCCTGGCATAGGATAATGATACTCTTATGCCTGCTAACAACCCGCCCAGGGCTGTCTTTAATATTGTTTGGACCCTGGGCAACTGTTTTCCTGGGGCCCCCATGCAATTTTGCTCTTCTCCCCAACATCCCATAAAATGTACACACAATGTGTAACCCCTGTCCACGTCCACCTCTGTACACCCCGTCCACTGCCACCTCTGTATCCCCCCCTGTCCACGGCCACCTCTGTACCCCCTGTCCACTGCCACCTCTGTATCCCCCTTGTCCACGTCCACCTCTGTACCCCCTGTCCACTGCCACCTCTGTATCCCCCCCTGTCCACGTCCACCTCTGTACCCCCTGTCCACGGCCACCTCTGTACCCCCTGTCCACGGCCACCTCTGTATCCCCCTCCTGTCCACAGCCACCTTTGTACCCCATGTCCATGGCCACCTCTGTATCCCCCCTGTCCACAGCCACCTCTGTATACCCCCCCTTCCATAGCAACCTCTGTATACCCCCCCTTCCATAGCAACCTCTGTATACCCCCCTTCCATAGCCACCTCTGTATACCCCCCTTCCACAGCCACCTCTGTATACCCCCCCTTCCATAGCAACCTCTGTATACCCCCCTTCCATAGCCACCTCTGTATACCCCCCTTCCATAGCAACCTCTGTATACCTCTCCTCCATAGCAACCTCTGTATACCCCCCTTCCCTAGCCAACCTCTGTATACCCCCCTTCCATAGAAACCTCTCTATACCCCCTTTCCATAGCCACCTCTGTATACCCCCCTTCCATAGCCACCTCTGTATACCCCCCTTCCATAGCAACCTCTGTATACCTCCTCCTCCATAGCAACCTCTGATATCACCTCTTCTCCATAGCAACCTCTGTATACCCCCCCTTACCCTGAGTCACATCTGTATAACCCCCCCTTTCCATAGCAACCTCTGTCTATACCCCCCTTCCATAGCCACCTCTGTATACCCCCCTTCCATAGCCACCTCTGGTTCTATACCCCCCTTCCATAGAAACCTCTGTATACCCCCCTTCCATAGCAACCTCTGTATACCTCTCCTCCATAGCCACCTCTGTATACCTCTCCTCCATCAGCAAACCTCTGTATACCCCCCTTCCCTAGCCACCTCTGTATACCCCCCTTCCATAGAAACCTCTGTATACCTCTCCTCCATTATCCATAGCAACCTCTGTATACCTTTCCTCCATAGCAACCTCTGTGTACCCCCCTTCCACAGCAACCTCTGTATACCCCCCTTCCATAGCCACCTCTGTATCCAACCCCACCCCCCAATGTCCGTTCACAGCCACCATTGTAGTCCTCCCTTTAAAAAGTTCTCACCTTTTTTCACAAATTCCTCCCCCTCCTTCTCATAGTTCTCATCTTCACTGTGACTGTGCACCTTTCTGGAATGTGTGCGCGCTCTCAGATCTGTAGCATACAGCCAGAACACTTCACTTTGTGCTGTGCTATAGAAGTCTGAGGGGGACGGGACGGGGGAGCACAGGCGACCGCTCTGCCTCACTCCCTGTCACAGGTCAGCCACTCCGATCCTGCAGCTCCTGACAGAGGGAGAAGCAGGACGAGTCGGCTCTCACTACACAGCCCACAGCTGTTTTCCTCACCTGTCAGTGTGGGCTTGTGTTAACCCGGCCAGGAGAGCAAACGTGGAGGACGGACAGCACAGCTGTGTTCGTGACCACGACAGCAGAGGCGCACTCGGCGCCCAGTCGGCACACAATTTGTATAGTGCCACTGCCGCTGCCCGCGCTGTCTATGACACACACAAGTGTACTGGTCTGGCGGCCGCTTGTGTGTCAGAACTGCGCCCTCCCTCCTGTACAAAATGGTAGCGCCCTGGGCACTCGACCCTCCCGCCCCTGCCTTGTACCGGCCCTGCCAGAGACCCAAAGGATGACGTCTTGGAAGGACCCAGTCAAAGCAGGGAATAATCACAAATGAATCACCTAAGTAGTCTTTGCTAAATACAGAAAAAAATAGGAACCCTATTTATCAAACAAGGCAGACTTTAACGGCAAACATACGGCAGCTTGTGTTAAAAAATGTATATTTTATGTCTCCAACAATTAAAACCTAAATATTAAACAATTGCAACAGCTTCTGTATACATAGTAACCAATACCAAACAGATACTCAACCCAGAAATTGAGGTACACAGTCGACATGAGTATCTTCATTTCTCGGTTGGGTGCCTGTTTGGTATTGGTTACTATGTGTACAGAGGATGTTGCAATTGTTTTATACTTAAAGCGGATTTCCAGCCTGGGTATAAAAAAAATGAAGTCAGCAGCGACAAAGACAGTAGCTACTGACTTAAAGGATCACTAAAGGAAATTTTTTGTTTAGCTAAATACCTTCCTTTACCTTGATGCAGCGCTGATTTCATGTTCTCATTGTTCGTTTTTGCTTTGAAGTTACTGTAATTCTGCTCTGATCTCCACACTTCCTGCTTGTCTGGCTCCTTATGAAAAATCTCATAGCAGCTTTTCACTGTGGTCCAAGCTGTGTGTCTAAAACTCCTCAGAACCAATCGGATTCATTTTAAAAACAAAACACTGCCCTGGGATTCAATTTAAAAACAAAACACTGCCCTGGATTTGTTTGTTTTTGTTCTGTCTCTCTCTCTACTTCACATAAACACAAAACCAGTTTAAAAACTAAAGTGAAACTAGAGGCATATTATATGATTGATTTTTATCTATTTTTAATCATTTTTAAAATGAATCAGTTATCTTTTATGTCTCTATACCCTGTAAACAGTCATTTCAGCAAAACATTTTTTTTTCTTTAGTGATCCTTTAATATTGGGACACTTACCATTGGCTGGAGGTGCAAGCGCCGGCATCCTTGCGGCTTCACTGCTCACTGCCTGTTTCCTACTGTGCATGCGCAAGTTGTGTGACGTTTTTTGAATGGTCCCGTCGTCTTCTGGGGCACACAGAGGTCCCAGAAGGCGACGGGGGGAAGGAGGAGGGCACAGTGCCTTGGGGCGGAAGTCCCAAAGAAATATACAAAAAAGGTATGAAAAAACAAAAATCAAAAAAATGAGGTGAGTGGTGAGTGCTTCTGTTTTCATAGGCGTTTGGTTTTTGCTTGGAATTCCCCTTTAGTTTTTAATTGCTGCAGAAGTAAAATATTACAATTTATAACATAAGCTGCCTCAAGTTGTACTGATAAAGTCTGCCTTGTTTGATAAATAGGGTTCCGATTCTTTCTGTGTGTAAATATATTGGATGTGGCATGGTGGAGGGCCACCTACAGTAAATCTAGTCTATGCTAAAAAAAATAATTAAAAAAAACAGGTGACAGACCTGAAAGAGCCCACAAAAACAGACATTTTCTTGTCCATATTTGCATGCATCTGTTCGCCATGTTGAAAAGTCTTCCCCCTACTAGATAAGACTCCCCCCTGTTATTTGCTTTTTTTTTTTTTTTTTTTGGGGGGGGGGGGTGGGGTTGTCAGCAATATTGATTAGGCAATTTAATTTATGTAAGCTGTTTTAGCTATAATAAATTATTTGATTGATTAGGCAATTTAATTTCTGTAATCTGTTTTAGCTATAATAAAATATTTATATAATATTAAATGAAAATATGCATTACATTTTTATGTGAAAAAATATATAATCAGCGCAATATTCAATACAAAAATAATGTGAATGAATTATACTATTCAATGCAGTGGCAGTGCGTCCATAGAGGGCGCCGGAGCGCCGCCCTCTCTGGCTCCCACACCGCCACTGACACAATACATAGATTAATGCATTGCATGAATCTATGTATTGCCACCGACTATTCATATGGCCGGCCCGCTGTCGAGCGCCGGCCATCTAAATGACGGCAGCTGGTCGGCTGTGGAAGTGCCTAATAGAGCCAGCTTCTTTTTCCGATTACAGCTCTCAGGCTGTAATAGGCTTCCAAACACTTATCCAGGGACGGACGGGGGGTGCGTTCCTTGGATAAGAATGACCGGCTTCTCAGCCAATCAGGTTTACCGGTTCTGGTTACCGGTAACCTGATTGGCTAAAGCGTCATTGAGGGCGGCAGAAGACATCGATGGAACGTGGAAGGAGGATGGCTGACCCCAGAAAGGTAAGTGCCAGGCGGGGGGCATTTTACAGGGCACAGTGGTGAAAATTGATGGGCACAGTGGTGACAATTACTGGGCACACTGGCGAAAATTGATGGGCACAGTGGTGACAATTGCTGGGCACAGTGGCGAAAATTGATGGGCACAGTGGCGAAAATTGATGGGAATAGTGGCAAAAATTGATGGGCACAGTGGCGACAATTGCTGGGCACAGTGGTGACAATTGATGGCACAGTGGTGATAATTGCTGGGCACAGGGGCGACAAATGATGGGCACAGTGGCGACAATTGATGGGAACAGTGGTGACAATTGATGGCACAGTGGCTGCGTTTGATGGCATGGCATAGTGGTGACAATTGCTGAGCTCAGTGGTGACAATTGATGGCACAGTGGTAACAATTGATGGCACAGTGGTAACAATTGATGGCACAGTGGCTGCGTTTGATAGCATGGCACAGTGGCTGTGTTTGATAGCACATTGGCTGCGTTTGTCATGGCACAGTGGTGACAACTGATGGGCACAGTGGTGACAATTGATGGCACAGTGCCAACAATTGATGGCACAGTGCCAACAATTGATGGCACAGTGGTGACAATGGGCACAGTGGCGACAATGGGCACAGTGGCAACAATTAATGGCACAGTGGCTGCATTTGATGGCATGGCATGGCACAGTGGTGACAGTTGATAGGCACAGTGGCGACAATTGATGGCACAGTGGTGACAATTGATGGCACAGTGGCTGTTTTTGATGGCATTACACAGTGGCTGCATTTGATGGCATGGCACAGTGGCGACAATTGATGGCACAGTGGTGTCAATTGATGGCACAGTGGTGACAATTGATGGCACAGTGGCAGCATTTGATGGGCACAGTGGCTGCATTTGATGGGCACAGTGGCTGCCTTTGATGGGCACAGTGGTTGCAATTGATGGGCACAGTAGCTGCGTTTGATGGGCACAGTGAGGCTGCAATTGTTTATTTTTCGTTTGTTTCCGTCCCCCAAAAATGTTAAGCACCAGCCGGCACTGATTCAATGTATTAGCCTACTATTAGGCTTGACCTTTTCGCTGCCCACATCACTTAGAGTGTATCCACATGTGACTCTCAATATACAATATACTAACAAGCAAATTAGAAGACGATTGGCGATATCACCACTCTCCCAAGGTGATTGGACTTTCACGGATATTTCACTGTCTCTGAGGTAAGAACATACACAATAAGTAATATTACAAATACAAATAAAATAAAATCTTTTTTCACAGTAGCAATGTGATTGAGGGCTCAGAGAGGGGGAGGGGGGGGGGGTAGGGAAAAGCAGGCCTCCTGCAAAAGCCAAGCTGGCTTCAATGCCCCAATCCATAAATTAAACTAAAGCATTACCTTCTACTATGGAGACAATTCAGTAGAAACTACTGATGTAAGGCCCAGTTGTAGTAAGGAAGGTTTGAAACGATCAGAAGAATATTTTCACGGTCCTTGGTAAATTTTTGTCTTTCCTTTCCAGATTTTGAGGAGACAGTTGTATGCTCAAGGCAGGATGGAGCAGTAACAGTCTGGGTGTTAACTACTTTGATCTCCATGTAGTTTATTCAGGTTAATGCTACGATCCAAAACATGCTCATCAGTTGCCTCAGTAGTAGAGTGATGCCTTGTACACACGATCGTAATTTCCGATGAAAACAGTCAGACAGAGTTTTTTCATTGGATATTCCGACCGTGTGTGGGCCCCATCTGACTTTTTCCTGTGGAGTTTAGAAATAGAACATGTTTTATTTTTTCCGATTGTCTGTGTGGAACTAAGTCGACGCATGCTCAGAAGCATTGAACTTCATTTTTCTCGGCTCGTCGCAGTCTTTTATGTCACCGCATTTTGGACGGTAGGAATTTGGTCTGACAGTGTGTATGCAAGACAGCTTGAACGGAATTGCGACTAAAAATTCCATCAGATTTTAATTCCGATTGTGTGTACAGGGCATTAGGCTCAAGAAGCACCAAAAATTGAACAGCTTGAACTGTTTATGGAGTTATAGGATTTGACAAAGTTTATTGTGACACCCTTGCATTACAATGCATTGTTTATTTTAATTGCATATGGTTAACATGATTAATGTTCATCTTCAATTAACTAAGTAAGTTCTAGTAAGTGTTATGGTTTGATTTTGTTATAAATAAAAAGATGCACTCGAATTCTCCCCTAGTCATGCACAGTTAATTGTGTTTCCATGCCACATTGGATAGTTTCACTTCTGCCAATGACATTCAACAGTCATCATGGTTACAATGCAGAGGAAATAAAAGAATTCACAAATTTGCATGTATTCTTAATAAGGAGTAATTAAAGGTATCCTCACATGCCATTTGCTCCTGAAGGGTTTGCTTGAAACCAGAGGGTGAATTAGATTGGCTGTTTCCAAGGCATTACAATGAACAGACACTAATCCGTGGACTGTGTGGGAGCTTTGAATAACAATCTCATAAAATAACTGTTGTATCTTTTGCTGAATATTTGTATGTAGCATTTTAGACATTTCTCCACAGTGTGGTTTTAATAAAGCATCTTTTTATGGTTACCTTATGCTTATGATTGTATTCATCAGGAATATGGACTACACCAAACATGTTCAGATTTGTATTGATTTTGCCACTATTGTTGACCATATGAATGGCTTCAATGGCAATTTGCCATAAATTAAGCTCAGTTGTTTCTATAGTGTGTAAAACCCTCAGTGATTTACTATAGGTGACACAAGCTGCATCTTAGAAATGTTTCACATCACAACACTGCTGTACATGTTGGAGCATTGCTTCTGACTCCTAACAGCGAGATTGGATCATAAAGCATAATTGCCTTTGGAGGGTATCTCTCCCTTACCATATGCTGTCATGTTATATTTAACCCCTACATTTGCCAGTATTACATGTAAACAATGCAATTAATAATACATTTTTCATACTGCATTTCTTTCTAAAAGTGAATATTATTAATAATATAATAATACTACTACTAATAATAATAATGCCACTGTTAATAGTAATATATGTGCAAATTCATTTCCATACTATCTTTGGCAATTAGCTTATTACATTTTTATCAATTTAATCAAAACATTGCACAACATAATTCTAAGATATGTAACTTAACCAGAATAGGTTTTTACTGTATTTAAAAAAAAATGCAACTTGTTTAAAAAGGTGAAGGGCAATGAGCACCAAGCGACCTACAGAAATCAAGGTGAATTCTCCTTTTTACTAGAGTATTGCTATGATGATGTTGTGGTTTAATGCACATCATTACTGCTCCTTAAATCTATAAATTATCTATCTATCTATCTATCTATCTATCTATCTATCTATCTATCTATCTATCTATCTATCTATCTATCTATCTATCTATCTATCTATCTATCTATTCTATTCTATTCTATTCTATCTTTGGTAAAGACATGCTATTCTATTTGTTAACAAGATTCTCCCTTTTTCACGTCTTTACAATTGCATATTCAATCAATTATTAAGTCTAGTTAAATTTGAGCATTGTAACTACTACAAAGCCAAGAGTGTATGGTTAGTGATTAGTGAAGGTGGTTCTCTGTGCATTTACCTTTTACGATAGCATCCTGTGTCTTGAAGGAGCTGGATTACATGACTGCAGGCTCCCAGCTGGCCAGTAATTATGTCCAATGTCATGACTGTTGAGAACTTTTCCTTTTTTTATGTGAGCACAAAGCTGTTTTTATATGGTAAGATGATAAAGGGGTCCCTTTGTCTTCCTATAGATAAGCCAGCTACCAATATTTCCTGGTTCCCTCCTTGTTCACAGATTGCTCTCCTCCAGCACATCTGGAAAACTACAGGCAGTGAAGCCCCAGACTCCTGTCTGCACCACTGATCGCTGAAGTGGGAAATGCTTTGAATAAGTTCACTTGTTCTGTGCTCATAGCTATGAAAACTGCCAGCCCAGGCTCCACCTCGTCAGGAGAAAGGGATGCTGAGAGTATTGAGAGAACACTGACAAGGAGGAGGAGGAGGCAATGGGGGAGGAGTAGGATAAAAATGATCTTGCACAGAACAGATGCAGATAGTTAGATCTTCTTCCATCAAATGTCTCTGTCACTTTTTATTTTTTTTTGATCTGTTTGAACAATATTCTTAAAGAAGATGTAAACTGAATTACAAGCATCTCTTGTAAGCTTTAACATGTCAATGCAATTTCAAGAATTGTTGTTAATCCTTTTAAATGTGCAATTTTCAGAAAATAGCCTCTGTTGATCCTGCCGTGAAGACACTTATGGTTGTTGGGTGACAACTGTCCACCAGTTGTGTTCCTGCATTGTCACCCTGTTACATGCACCCCTAATGGAAATATTGATATGCCCCACTGTTATCAGTAATAGGAATCTGGTCCTGATCAATGATGTTCTGGAGCAACTGCTTGTAGATAGGAACAGTCTGACTGAGGCTAGAGGAGATCAGCAGCAGTGAGATATACAATTGGTTGGGGAAAAAAAGGTATATTTTTGCCCCCCTAGACCTTAATTAGCAATTAACCCTTAACCTGCAGGTGCAGCCCCACTGCAAGATATACTATTTTACTTGTCTGGAGTTGGAATTTAAAGGTTTCATACATGAGCACAAATGATTTATACTGTCTAACTTCATGGCTTCTCACAGCTGTGTATGTTGTGTTTGAAGACTATAAACGGTATGTGGATAAATGCACAGTCAATTTAGTTAAACTTTTGTTTCCTGATCAAAAAAGCACATCATTGAACATTTTGATAATCTTAGTCACTTTAAAATAAATGCATCCATATATGTCCTAAACATTACTCTTTCTTCGATGTTACTAGCTCAACTTCAGAGTCTTCCCATTTACACTAAAATCAGACTTTATTATGTACCTAGGGACCTATATTCCCTCTAAACTCTTGGATTTGTATCAATTAAATTACCTCAGAATGCTAGACGACATATCAAAAGACCTGTCACAATGGAAAGCCAAAAAAAATATCCTAGTTTGGGGAGGTTAATACGTTAAAAATGGACATACTTCCATGCTTATTGTATACATTCAACACAATTCCGATCACTCTTAAACAAATTTTTTATCAACAGCTGCGGTCACGGATACTACATTTCATATGGAGCTCTCACTGCCGTAGTTTGAAGTTAGCGGTCCTTTCCAAACTGGAATCAGCAGGGGGCCTCCCCAATTTTGAACAAAGCATCTCTACTTAATAGAACGGCGTGACTGGTTCCACCATAGAACAGAAAAACGAGTGGTACAACTTGAACAAGAGTGGTCCCCATTGGACATAGGGGCCCTCTTATTGTCTTTCTTCTTCCTCCCTCCCCTTTTGAGCATTACCTCCCCTCACCCTATGGGACAGAATGATAGACCCCCGAGGCCAGTCTCATAGACCAGGATCGTTAACTCCCATCTTTGATAACCCCCTTTTCGCTACGGGACTCCAGACATCCATGGTCAAAGGCTTATCCCAAGTAGACTGGCACCAAGTATGTAGCATTCCTCCCTATTACATTACACACCAATATTCATTGCATCTCCAGTTAACCTCCTATCAGAGCACAATTGGCAACCTTTTTAAACAAATGCCGGTCAGACCCTCATGCCTCCCCTACAAGTACACCTCTTGAGGCATTTCTCTCTTAGGATACTGTCACAGGTCACACAGTCTTTACACTTTATGACATGTCGAGAGAGGGGATTTCCACTATAGATTCTCCATTTGTCTCCAAATGGGAGACCTATTTAGCCCATTCATTTTCAGGTGACAATTGGAAGAAGTGTTTCCTCTTCAATCATAAACTTTCTGCCTTCCTTATATGTTTAACCACTTTAGCCCCGGACCATATTGCTGTCCAAAGACCAGAGCACTTTTTGTGATTCGGCACTGCGTCGCTTTAACTGACAATTGCGCGGTCGTGCGACGTGGCTCCCAAACAAAATTGGCGTCCTTTTTTTCCCACAAATAGAGCTTTCTTTTGGTGGTATTTGATCATCTCTGCGGTTTTTATTTTTTGCGCTATAAACAAAAATAGAGCGACTATTTTGAAAAAAATTCAATATTTTTTACATTTTGCTATAATAAATATCCCCAAAAAAGAAATAAAAAAATTTTTTTTCTTCAGTTTAGGCCGATACGTATTCTTTTACATATTTTTCGTTAAAAAAAATCGCAATTAGCGTTTATTGATTGGTTAGCGCAAAATTTATAGCGTTTACAAAAAAGGGGGTAGTTTTATGGCATTTTTATTAATATTTTTTTTTTACTAGTAATGGCGGCGATCAGCGTTTTTTTTCGGTACTGCAATATTATGGCGGACACATCGGACACTTTTGACACATTTTTGGGACCATTGGCATTTTTATAGCGATCAATGCTATAAAAATGCATTGGATTACTATAAAAATGCCATTGGCAGTGAAGGGGTTAACACTAGGGGGCGGGGAAGGGGTTAAGTATGTTCCTGGTGTGTTCTAACTGTATGGGGGGGGTTGACTCACTAGGGGGAATTGCTGATCTTCCGTTCATACATCGTATGAACGGGAGATCAGAGTTTCCCCCGCTGACAGGAACGAGCGGAATGTGTTTACACACATACCTCCCGTTCCCTGCTCTGTAACAAACGCGCGCGCGTACCCGGCGGCGATCGCGCCCGGCACGCGCGGGACTCGGGGGCGTGCGGGTGGCGCTGGCGCGGGCCGCCATTTGTTGACAATGTTCAGAGGATGTTCACGTATTGCTGTTTCCTTATGCAGTTTAGGTGGAAGGTCTTTACTGTATATAAATCTATGTGTATTTGGGATGTCCCAGATACTCCAGTAATCACTCTTTTGTCTATGATCACTGTTGCCCATTTCCAAAATGGAAGTCCGCCTCCCCTCCTTTGCTTGTGGAAGTCTGCAGTAATTGGACTAGATGGCAAGCATATCGTTTTCAAGTTCTCCTCACCTATCATGTGCATGTCTTTGGGCACTTCTCTAATGGTCATGGGTGGAGCAAGTTTTAGAATTATTGTTTGGTCTTAAGGCCTCGTACACACGATAGGATAGCCAGAGGACAACTGTCTGATTAACCATTTTCATCAGTCAAAACCGATCGTGTGTGTGCCCCATAGGTTATTTAACCTTTAAAATGTAACCGATGGATACCTAACGATAGGTCAAAACCGATCGTTAGTAGGCACGACCATCGGTTAAAAATCCATGCATGCTCAGAATCAAGTCGACGCATGCTTGGAAGCATTGAACTTCATTTTTTTCAGCACGTCGTTGTGTTTTACGTCACCGTGCTCTAACACGATCGTTTTTTTAATCGATGGTGTGTAGGCACATTAGATCATTAGTCAGCTTCATCGGATGGACTGATCGTGTGTACGAGGCTTAAGTATGTTTGGTTTCTTTTGGTCACATATGTGACACCTTCACAGGGGGGGTCAAGGGGATTTAAACTCCCTAGAGAATCCTGTCAAAGAGTCAAGTGCCGCTGCACCGCTTGTCAACAGCCCACAGGGGCAGCGCCAGGGAGGTGCATGGGTATTTTATAGCTCTCTCTTATAGTTTTATAGCACTTCCATCCCATAGGATACATTACATTTCATCAAACTCACGGCCATTGCTGCAATGCCACCTCCCACCCACCGTCATTATATCTTGTAGTTGATTGATAGGACCGCACAGTGTCCTAGCAACCAACCGAATGCTTGCTCCACCTCTAGCTACAGAGGAGAAAAGAAGGAACTCTGCTCCCGGTGCCCCACCTCCCAGCTGTCTCTTCCAGCTGTGGGCTGCGCCGAGAACCAAACAGAATGGAATCTGCTGCAAAGGGGGTAGGGAGTTTATGGAGACCTTGATTTAATATTGGGGAAGTGACTCTGGGGACCCTTATTTAGGAAGGGGGGTTTGGGGACCCTAATGTAAGGAAGGGGGCTCTAGGGGACCCAGATGTAAATTGGGGGTGACTCTGGGAATCCTGATGTAAAGAAGAGGGCTCTGAGGACCCCGATATAAAGGTGATGCCTCTGGGGACCCTGATGTAAGGAGGGGGGCTCTGGGGATCCTGATGTGAAGGGGTGTCTCTGGGTATCCTGATGTAAGGATGAGGGATAAGGGGACCCCGTTGTAAAGGGTGTGCCTCTGGAGACCCTGATGTAGGTTCTCCAGAGGCACCCCCTCTTGGGGTACAACAGTGTTGTGATGTGAAACATTCGACCACTTCTTTCCCTCCCCTTGTCCCGGACCTCTAGAGGCCTAATTGTGACCCCTAGAGTCAGGGAAAGCTGACATCCTTCTTTGTAGAGTGGGTTACAAGGCATGGTGGGTGCAATATAAGCTGAAGTGATGGGCGCCAGACACTTTTTGAATGCAAAGAGATTTATTGTCTTTTAAACAAGAATTGTGGGAGAGAGGGTAAGGGCCAGGACACCCTTATGTAGATGCAATGATAATTGGCAGACTCCAAAACTTCAATAGGTAGACAGCTATACAGTAGAAGGCCTCCAGCCGGACACCACTTTTGTATAGGGAGGACCGCTGTCTCATATGGAAACAAATATTGTAACAGTCACTAACGGTAGTTGGATTTAACTATTGGTAACACAAATAGTTCTCTCCGCACTCTCTGAGCTCCCAGTCTCTCACTAGGCTCTCAGACCCTATCGCCACTGGATCCATTAAACTCTTCCACTTCCATAACTTGGTATCTTCCTCAAGCGTCACCTCTACCTCCCTGCTGGGTCCCTGGCTTGGCACACACAGATACTCCTCAAGGGTTACCCCTGCTGACCCGCTAGGTTCCTGGCTTGGCACTCACTGATGCCCCTTAAGCGTCACCTCTGCTATCCCGCTGGGTCCCTGGCTTAGCACTTGCTGAAGTTTTTCCACTGCTCTGGTACTGGGTCCAGCTTACTCACAGTGGTATTTGGTAACAAGGTAAATAGTCCCTTAGTGGTGACAGCTTCCCCTCTACCTCTGACCACAACTGGTTTCCCGTCCAGCTGAAACGTTATTCTCGATTGGACTCCAATCCTGCAGTCCCAACCCAGATGTCCCTGGGATAGGCCTTAAGCTTCTATCCTAGCAGCACGGGGCAGCATAACACACATCCACCTAGACAGCATCCAGGTGGCACAGAATCCTGATCACCTGACTTCACCCAAATAAGCAGCAGGCCAAGGGGCTAAAGAAACCCCCTCAAATTGGCTGAGACACCCCATCCATTCATAACCTGACCTTGCTAAGCCCTTGTCTATCTAATGTCACCAGAATAATGCCACCTAGCGACAGAAGAGAGAAGGTTCAGCAAGTCCAGAACTAGAGAGGAATCAGTGGATCTACTAACAATTAACCAGGACAACTACCGCCTGGCAAACTACATTTTTTAGCAACCCTGCCTAAACACCAGGGTGCTACATCTATATTACAATTCTCTGATACTATGTTGACGTTTTGTCTTCCAAGACCTCTTTTGGTGTTCCTGAGCCCCAATATAACCCATTTGGATGGATGGATTGAATTTGTATATGGCTTTTCTGTTTTCTCTTTGAGAAATCTTTGTGTGACTTGAGTCTGTATTATCTACCTAAGTTACTTTGTAATTTTGATATGTTGCACTGAATATTTGTACCTCACCTTTCTGAAATGTTAACCTATAAAAATAAAAACTTATTTGATGAAAAAAAAGGACATCATTGCCTACCAAAAATCTTTATTTGTTAATTAAAATTCATAAGTACAGATAGACTGATGATAGAGGCTGGAAGAAACTGTATGTAATACTAAATACAGTTGCCATTCTTAAAGTGGTTGTAAACCCACTTTTGATTTTTTTTAAACAAACACCTGCAAGACAAGACTCTGATTGGCCGGAGCCGAGATGACGTCACTCCCGCGCATGTGCATGGGAGCTACCAGTCATTGCATGACCTCCTTTAGAAATGGCGCCCAGCTCTATTGTACATATCTCCTAAACCGTGGAGGTTTAGGAGATATTTCCAGCACCTACAGGTAAGCCTTAGGCCTCGTACACACGATCGGACATATCCGATGAAAACGGTCCGCGGACCATTTCCATCGGATATGTCCGATCTGGAGTTTGATCCGATGGCGTGTACACACCATCGGATCAAATTCCCCGCCGGCGGACGGCGCAGTGACGTGTCGGTGACGCGGCGGTGACGTTGACGCCACCACGTCACCGCTACGTCACGCACCAGGAAGTAAACACTTCCGCGCGCATGCGTCGGATCCATTCACAGGATACGACGCATGTGTGGGAGGATATGTCCGCTGGTTTCCCGTACTAACCAGCGGACATATCCGACGGACAGGTTTGTAGCGGACAAATTTCAAAGCATGCTTTGAAATTTGTCCGATGGACAAATCTGTCCGCTAGCCCATACACACGATCGGAGATGTCTGCTGAAACGGTCCATCGGACCGTTTTCAGCGGACATATCCCCTCGTGTGTACGAGGCCTTAATCTAGACTTACCTGTAGGTAAAAATGGTTGTACAGTGTACAACCACTTTAAGTGTATGTGGATGATGTGCAAAAGAAAAGTCAAAGAAATGTCTAACTGCTGTTTAACCATTTCAACTCTAAGAAGGTTTTACCAGCTTCCTGACCAGAGCATTTTTTGCTAATTGCCACTGCGCTACTTTAACTCTGTAATTGAGCAGTCATGCAATGATGTACCCCCAATGAAATATTTTTTTTTGTTTTCCCCATATATATAGAGATTTCTTTTGGTTGTATTTGATCACCACTGGGATTTATATTTTTTGCAATATAAATGACAAAAGACCAAATGTTTTGAAAACAAATGAAATTTTCTACTTTTTGTTAAAATTGTCATAGGCCAAAATGTATTCAGCTACATGTCTTTGGTAAAAAAAAATCCCAATAAGTGTATATTTATTGGTTTGCGTAAAAGTTATAGAGTCTACAATCTATGGTATATATACTGGAATTTACGCAACTTTTACTTTCTGACTGCCTATCTCATTTCTTGTGGTGCTTAAATGGCAGAGCAGTACAAAACCCCCACAAGTTACCCCTTTTTGCCAAGTAGACACCCCAAGGAATTCACAGAGGCATGTTGAGCCCATTGAATATTCATTTTCTGTCACAAGTGTTTGAAAAATAAAAAAATGAATAGTTGACAATTAATTAATATATTTGTCACACATGTCATGGGTATATGTGAAATTACACCCCAAAATACATTCTACTGCTTTTCCTAAATACAGGCATACCACACGTTGGAGACTTTTTTGGAGCTTAGTCATGTACGGGTGCTGAAATAAAATTACCACCTTCAAGATTTTAAAGGGCGTAAATTGCTAATTTCACTTCCTCACTACCTATCACAGTTTCAAAGGCCCTTGAATGCCAAGATAGCACAAACCCCCCCCCCCCCCCATGACCTCTTTTTGGAAAGTAAACACCCCAAACTATTTGCTGAGAGGCACCTTAATTTCATGAAATATTTTACGTTTTGCCACAAGTTTTTTTTTACACTTTTGTCACCTAAATTATATATTGCTCACACATGCCCCAAAATAAATTCTGCTGCTTCTCCTGAGTACGGGGATAAAACATGTGAGATACTTTTTGGGAGCCTAATCATGTACGGGTGTCAAAAACCAATCACCACCTTCAGGATCTCCAAGGGCATAAATTGCTCATTTCACTTCCTTAATAGCTATCACAGTTTTGGAGGCCCTTAAATTCTAAGATAGCACAGCCCCAATGACCCTTTTTTGGAAAGTAGACATCCCATGCTATTTGCAGAGAGACATGTTGAGTCCAAGAAATATTTATGTTTTGCCACAAGTAACTGGAAAATGTAATATTTTTGTTTTACACTTTTTGTCAGCTAAATTATATATTGCTCACACATGCCATGAGTATATGCGCAATTACACCCCAAAATACAATCTGCTGCTTCTCCTGAGTATGGACATAGCACATGTGAGAGGATTTTTTGTCAGTGTAACCACGTACAGGACCCTGAAAACCAATCACCGCCTTCAAGCTTTCTAAGGGATTTCTATCACAGTTTCAATTACAATGAAATGCCATGATAGCACAACCCCCCCCCCCCCCCAAATGACACCTGGAAAATAGCAACCCCAAGCTATTTGCTCAGAGGCATGTTGAGAATTTTGGAGATCTTGCTGTTCGCCACAAAGTTTTGAAAAAAGTAAATAAAAATAAAAAATGTCTTTCCTTTCTTCTTTTTCTTACAAATTGTGCCAAGAAATTAAATCTAAAAAAATACTCACTGTGCCTCTTAGAAAATACTTTGGGGTGTCTACTTTCCAAAAAGGTGTTATTGGAGGGGGGTTGGTTGGGTTGCGCTGTCTTGACATTTTAGGGCCTCCAAGACCGTTTTCCTCGGCAAAAAAACTCTGCCACCAAGTTTCTTGATGGATTCTGTCGAGGAAAACGGTTGTGTGTACGAGGCCAAAGCCTAAAAAAATAGCCATAATGCATCCACCACATCTACATTAAATATTGGTAAGCTGCAGTATAATAAATGTTTGCTTTCGGATTTAATACCACTGTAACAACCCTGTATATCAGAAAAAATAAAAGAGAAAAAATGCATTGTCTTGACAAACCTACAGCTTGGAGATTTCTGAATTATAAGTAAAATGTGTTGATATTTGCAGGGACAGCTGTGAAAAAAAATGAGATCCCAACAATAGACCGCAGTTCTCTATCAAAGCTATAGTTTGGTGGCAGTCAAACAATAGCCCTCCCTCCTATGGTGTGTCTGGATGTCTGTGAGCCTTTCTCGGGCATTGTGTCTCCTCTCCTCTATGGCTTGTAGCAGGTGCAGTTTAAGTGGATCAATCACATCTGCAGCAGCAACAATACAGATGAGAGAGCTTTCTAAATGCCATCCCAGGCCAGTGATAATATATTGTGAGTTGTCCCTTGACTACCTGCTTATCTCTCGGTCTCAGATCTTTGTGCATTCCACCTGCAATCCCAAGCCCATAGAAATGATTTCCTGCAGATAGCGGTGCACTGTATGAATACATATAATTAGGTAATTCAGTCTTGTTTTTTATGTTGTCTGTTGACGTTGGCAACTTATTTATCATTTCTCAGCCATCTGTTTCCAAATAGTTTATTATGACTTTAACCATTTCAGTGATAAAACTGACATACTAGAGCACAATACCTTGCAATTTCCACTTTATCCAGCCTATAAAGCAAGAGATATTATCGTAGTCTGTACAGTGCTGCAGGTGTTTGGCTGCCAGTAGCTGACAATCTTACTTGGGATTACTCCTTCTGAATACTTAATGGAAGATCACAGCATTCCAGAGAAAATGAAACAGGTTCCCTGCAACCTCAAAATAAAAATAAAAAGCGATGTGACAGCATGTGGGGCGAGCACAGTACTTCAGTTATTCCTAAGTATTTCACTGTTCATTTGTGTTTTCATAGAGATGAGTCAACTGATTCAGAAGGTTTGTGGTCTGTGACCATTTGGGCACTCGGGCACTGCCATCAGTGTTGCCAGCCTCAGTAAAACCAGGGACAGTATGTAAAAATGTTTGTTTCTTAAAAAAAAAATGTTTTTTAAAAATTATAGCTGCCCCGCCTCTCCAGTACCATTTCAGTGTGTGTGTGTATGTGTATTCTGTGTGTATGTATACTGTGTGTGTGTGTATACTGTGTGTGTATACTGTGTATGCATTCTGTTTGTGCATGTATACTGTATGTGTGTATACTGTGTGGCCCCATAATCTCCTATTGCCCGGGGGCCCCATAATCTCCTATTGCCCGGGGGCCCCATGAGTTGTCAGTCCGCCCCTGTTTGTGACCCACCATATTTTTATTTATTTTTCTAAATAAAAGATAACAATCTTGCCACTGTTAACAGTTATGTCAGCAATAGTACACCAGGTAGATGAGCTGATATCTCCATACTAGAGGGGCACAAGTATGCTGATCCTCTGTTATGTTAATAAAAACATCTCTCGATATCATAAAAGGCCCCTTCCACATGGGGAAAGATCCGTTGCAGCGGTCCGCCAGCTCCGTTGATCTCCGATGAGCCGGCGGATGACAGGCCCCTCTCTGCTCAATGAGCCGGTAGGGGCTTGTCGAGCGCCGCTGCTTCTCTATAGAGAGATCGGACGAAAACGGACAGCGTGTCCGTTTTCATCAGATCTCATCCGATCCACCAGGACGGATGGCGACGTATGGCCATCCGTCTGATTTTAGCGGATCGGATGTCAGCGGACATGGTCACCGCTGACACCCGATGCTCCATAGACAAGCATGGCGCGCCCGTTCAGGCCTGCCGAATAAACTGACAGGCGGATCTAAACAGTCCGCCCGTGTGAAAGGGGCCTAAGAGTGTTTACAGGAGGCAGAAAACGAATGCTCTTTGCATTTCCATACTACTTGTACCCCAAAACAGTGGTACAGGGGGTCAGAGCACTTAATGTGTAGCTTATAAATTACTAAACACTGTCATGGTGAGCAGATAGAGGGGCATTTGGATTCCTTAACCCCTAACATGGACACACGTGCAGTTAAATAAAAACATACTTCATAACATTCTTTTAAATTTAAATACACACAGCTCCCCTATTTACCAGTATATTAAAGAGTTTAAAATGCTTGTGTAGCACCCTCTACCATAGGAAGGTGCTAGAGGTGTAGTGTTTGTAGGTTCTGTCAGTGCAGGTAAATTTAAGCAGGCCTATGCTGCGAGGTAGGCCTGTTTGTTTTTTATCTGGGGGAAGGGAGTGGTTAGTGTAGCAGTGGGTGTGACTGGCATGTACTTCAGCTTTTGGACGCCTCCCCTGCTTCCAGTGAGAATGTTCTGGAAGAGGGGCAAGGCTGAGAGTTGGAGTGACATGGAGGACATGTGAGGAGCCCTGACCAATGCCCAACTAGGATTAGCAGAGGGCAGGCCTCCTACATATACTTACAGTCAGCTTGCTGGGGGAGGAGTTGTTGGCTGGGTAAACTGAAGGATGGAGTGGAGCCTCTCCTTACATGGTCATGGAGAGGTGTCCTGGAATGGACAGGATGTGGTTTCTATTTGCATTAATTGGGATTAATATTTGCAGGTATTTACTATATCATGAAGGCACTTGTCAGGAAAGGTTCCATCCGCTGGTGCTATTTATTATCTGGCTTGCAGTACTGCGTTTCACCAGCAGGTGTCTCCTGGCAGTTTGGAGCTGTCAGGAGAACTTCTCCCAGTTGGTGTTATATCACCTTTTGGACGCAATACTGGTCTCCACCAGTGGATGGACCCTGGCAGTGTGGAGTGTATGGCCCTTGCTGCGCTCGGGTGTGACCTGAACTCAATCAACACACCTCTACATATACCCCACGAGTGCAAACATACCTCGACCTGGTATCTTTCTACCTTCCTGATCTGAGCCTGCTATATGGACCCTGCTTCCGATCCGACCTGATCCCTATCCTGGACTGCCCTTCCTGCTCTCCCCTTTACCTTGGATCTTTGCCCCCTTTGTTACCTGGATCCCTGCTTTGCAGCTCATTCCCCGTCCTCATCCATCTTACAATCTCCCAGTGTATGACCTCGGCCTGGCCTGTTTATGATCACGGTATCTCCCATCTCAGTGTATATATATTCTTTAGTATTGTTGTCTCACTGCTGGTTTATTTATTTATTGCACTGCGTTTTGTTCCCAGAGAACAGGATAGCAATCAGTGAGGTAGTGAGGCAGGTGGATTAGCACAGGAGCTCCCACGGCGCACGTCTCCTAGGAGTAGGAGCGTGTGTGCTATAGCTCCAGGCAGGCTTAGGAGGCAGACAGGCAGAGTCCCTCCCGGCCGACCAGCCCAGTCCACTCTCCGATTTCCAGTCCAGCCCTGGAAAGTTCTGCGCCCCTGATCTCTCCGCTCCTCCAGCTCAGCTCCCTGGCTCTCACAGGTAAGAGCCCTCCACCAAAGCTGCTGACGGCTGTCCTTTTCAGGACAAAGCCGCAGCTATACAGATCTTCTTTGCTCCATTCCTTGGCCCCCTGCACTCCCTCACCTCCATCATCCTCAAGGGCCCCCTCCCGCCACCCCCCGCCACCACCTCGCGGAAATTTCCGCCGTTCCGGCGCTCATTCGGGTGCACCGCGCCAGGCCGTCCTAAATCGCGGGGCCGCGGTCTAGGAAAGACCGCGGCTTCACTTGCGGCCTAACGGCGCGCCGCTCCCCACGTTTCAGTGTCCTCACCCTGCTCCCAGGAAACCTCCCCCTTATCCCTGAAGGACAGTTACCCGGCCCTGTTGCTCACCCTTCACCCATTCAGCCCCAGATTACTCAGAGAAACCCCCTGTCAGCCCTCATCCCTGAGCAGGCAGCCACCAGACCAGCAACAAGCTCTCCCTCTCAGCCCTAGCCCCCCCCCGTCGCCCCAACACACAGAAGCTTGATCCAGGGGTTAACCGATCGCCTCTTACAGGGGTCAGGAAGGAATTTTTTTCCCCACCGGAGCATATTGGCCGAGCTCTGACGGGGTTTTTTGCCTTCCTCTGGACCAAGCCAGGAGAGAGGCCAATTCCTCTCCCCACTGCCCCAAACCCACCCCCCTCCCCCGGTGTATTGGCGATCATGGCATGTCGGCAATATTCTGCCGATACCATTTGGAGTTTGAGGCAATGCGCCGCAATACTGCCAGCCATCACCAAAAAGGCCCTAAGAACTGAGCGACTATTGAGAATCGATCATAGATCGATGGTCAAACATTTTAGCCATTCACCCCAGCTCAAGCACATATCGTGTGCTCTGATCAACACAAGATCGGCAGTAAAACACCGACTTGAAATACGCGACTTCATTCAACAAAAAGATCTAGACTGTCTTTTTATTACAGAGAGCTGGCTCACAGCCGACTGTAACACCATTCTGGGAGAATTGGTGCCAGAAAATTACCGTATTATAACGGAAAACAGAATAGGGCAAAGAGGAGGCGGCCTGGCGGTGATCCACAAGACTCATCTTACGATCACCAAACCAGTCCGCCAAAACCCTCTTCCATTCATGGAAACCCTTACTCTGCAACTGCAAGCAAATACAAAGGAGACCATCCACGTTCTGCTCTGCTATAGGCCGCCAGGCCCAAAATCGCAGCTGCTATCATCATGGACAGATTTCTTCTCCACTTATACCCTCAACAGCAAACAACTTTTGCTGCTCGGGGATTTCAATCTCTGGGCCAACTCCTCACAGGACCCCATTGCCGACGCCTGTATTGACCACCTGGAAGGATTAGGATTGCAGCAATTAGTATGTGGGCCCACACATGCTTCAGGTCACACACTTGATCTTATTTTCAGACAATCTCTGGAAATAAAGATTTGGGAAAATGAAAAGTTGCCATGGACAGACCACCATGCAATTATATTCAGGATTTCCACCATCCCCCCTGCAACAAAAACATCAAATCCAGTGACAACACACTGGACTAGATGCCAGAAGAAGCTCCACTCGGAACTCTTCAAAACGACTTTAAGGAAAAAAATAGAAACAACTCAGCCGCATCAAACGGCCGTTGAAACACTGGAAGCCATTAACTCGGCTATGCTACAGTCAGCTGACTTGGTAGCGCCGAAACGAAGTACCCGCATCTGGAAAAACAACCGCAGCTGGTTTAACAACCAGCTGTCGTTACTGAAGCAAGAACGCAGAAGGGCAGAATCTGCCTGGAAAAGATGTTCCTCAGAGCTAAACCTATCCATCTACAAGGCAGCGACAAGAAAATACCACAAAGGAATTTTCCAAGCCAAGAAAAATTATTTTTCGGAGGCTATCAACGGTGCCATTAACCGCCCCCGCGAACTCTTCAAGATGGTCACCCAGACCATGGAACCAGAATGCATCAAAGCCCCCAGTTCGGATACACAAGAATTTTGCAATGAACTATCGGATTACTTCATTAATAAAATCGAGGCAATCCGTGAAAGCATTCAGCAAAACAATTCCCCCCTTAGCCCCCCTGCAGCCTCTCACACAGCACCCATAGTAATTCTCCGTTATCAGGTAAGTTTACCCTGGAACCCATCTCCATCGAGACCACTAAGAATGTCATTTGTACTCTGCGAAATAGCACAGCGCCGAATGACATTATCCCCACAAAACTGCTGAAGGAATGCGCCGACATCCTGGCTCCTCCCATCACGCAGTTTATCAACCAGTCTTTTCTGGAGGGCAAAGTGCCCACACAGTTGAAAGAGGGTATAATCCAACCCATCCTGAAGAAACCCTCCCTGGACCCCAAGGACCCACTCCACCGCCGTCCCATAACAACCCTCAACGTACTTTCTAAGATAATGGAGAAAGTAGTGGTACAACAGCTGCAACAGCATCTAGATACCTACAAGCTACTTGACCCATTGCAATCAGGCTTCCGTCCCGGACACGGGACGGAAACAGCACTGCTGAAAGTATGGGACGATGTTCTCAAGGCCGCAGACGAAGGAGAATCTTGTCTTCTAGTTCTGTTGGACCTAAGTGCAGCTTTTGACACTGTAGACCACAAACTGTTACTGACTCGGCTTGCTGAAGTAGCCAGAGTTGCAGAAGGCGATTTATCTTGGTTCTCCTCTTTTCTGGAAAACCGATCGCAAACAGTAAAGTTAGGACCTTTTACGTCAGAAAAACGCACAGTAACATGCGGAGTCCCTCAAGGATCGCCTCTGTCACCAGTTCTGTTTAACATCTATCTTCGTCCTCTTTTTGAGATTATCAGCAGCAAAAAACTGCTCTATCACTCATACGCAGACGACACACAATTGTATTTCCGCATCTGCAATAGACAGGATCACCACCTCAATCTAGAGACTTGCCTCTCCTTGATAGAGGATTGGATGACAAAGAGTTATCTTAAACTCAATGGAGCGAAAACAGAACTTCTTCTGTTTCACGCCAAGCGTAGGAATCAACCTTCAACAGCGTGGACCCCCCCGCCTATTCTGGGCAAGCTCATCACCCCTAGCGCCAAAGTCAAAAGCCTAGGGGTCATTTTCGACTCCTTTATGACAATGGACGCACAAATAGGGTCAGTAGTCAGCGGATCTCACCATCTACTGCGCCTACTACGCAGACTCACTCCGTTCATCCCTAAAGAAGATTTAGCGGTCGTGGTGGGAGCTATTGTAAACTCCAGACTGGATTATGCAAATGCCCTTTACCTCGGCCTCCCCAAGTACCAAATCGCTCGTCTGCAAGTCGTTCAAAATACGGCCGCTAGACTTGTGACTGGGAAAAAACCCTGGGAATCCATCTCACCTTCACTGAGAGCCCTTCATTGGCTGCCAGTTAAAGACAGAATTGCTTTTAAAGCTCTCTGTCTTACGCATAGATGTGTCCATGGGAATGCCCCCCTTTATTTATGCGAAATAATAAAAACGCATAATCCCAATCGCGTTTGCGATCCACGAATCAGAACCTGCTCCAGGTTCCGAAAGCCAACTTCAAGTCCAAAGGAGAAAGAAGATTCGCGATCCAAGGTCCCAGACTATGGAACGCTTTACCAACCAGCATTCGGTTGGAGGAGAACCACCTAGCATTTAGGAAAAAGGTCAAGACTTTTCTCTTTTGATATCAAAGGAGACAGGAACAACAAGCGCCCAGAGGCGATTCAGTTCGCATGTGCCGCGCTATACAAGTTTTCATTCGTTCATTCGTTCGTTGGTTGGGTGTTTGCTTCCTTTTTCTTAATAAATGATTATACTTACCTATATACATTTTGGGTTCCTCTTTCGCAATCAAGTACTTTAAATATCTTCTAAAAATGCGCCGTTTAGGAGATATTTACTTTGTATTGTGTTGATAATGTCATCAGCGCATGCACTGTGAAGAAAGGACCCTTCCGTGCCCTTTCTTTACTAGTGAGTGCCGTGACTGGTGGCTCCTGCACGGCCACGGAAGGAAGAGGGGCGAACATGGATGCCGCCTCCAGCGCGGACAGCGCGGGCTTCGTTTTGCAGGTAAGTTTCACATAATGTACTAGTATGCAAATTTACTTTGCAGGCAACAAAAATGGAAGTAAAATCCATCAGGGTTTACTTCCTCTTCAAGGCCTGCTGCACCCATTGACACAGACAATTTCCTCCAAGTACCCCCCCCCAGCATGCTACTTTCTGTGAAGTACTCCTGCAGACTCGTTCCCAAAGTGCTTGTCAGTATTTATTGCTGTCTTTGCCATCTTCTTTCTTCCGGAGCCATGGACTCCGGCTCTGTGACTGGTCGGAGCCGCGTGACGTCATTCCAGCTCATGTGCCCGGGAGCCGCCAGTCACGTCACTCGCTACTGAAGAAACGGCACGTGCCCGTTTCTTCAGAGCACATGCTCCGATTACATCCTTGGCACAATTTACGGCACACGTTTAGGAGATATTTACAGTACCTATAGGTTATCCCTATTCTAGGCTTACCTATAGGTACAAAGTGTAAAGGGAGGTTTACAAACTACAAGTACAGTAGTAATGTGGCTCTTGTTGCATGTCATGGCAAACTGTGGGTGGGTCCACAAAGGGTTAAGAGTGGGAGGGGCTTAAAGAGGCATAGTTAAACAAAACAAAAGCCTTCCTGTACTCATAAAATATACTGAAATTTCTGTCCTGAAAGCCAGAGTCTCGGGGACATATACATACCTCAGGAACTAACACTCTAAACTGTAATCCTTTCTCTGTTACACACTGGGAATGGATGCATATGCTCCATGTGAATGAGGCCTAATTGTCATGTGTGATAGCAGGAAAGAGGTGATGTCGGGTATGTAAAAAACATTTTTTTAATCATACTTGCGTGGGTGGATGCTGCATCTGTCACCCTGCCGGCTCTCAGGCTTAGAACCAAACAATAAAACTGATCACTCAGTTCTCAGTGCTCTCTGAACAGAGAGCTGGTAGCTGTCATACTCTGGCTCTCTGCCCCCCCCCCCCATTAACACCAAAACACTGGGCTGTGGGGGGGACGTGAGCAGCCAGCACAGGCTAGGGAAAGATCGCAGCCATATGGTCAGGAATCACTCACATGCCTGAACCGACTCTGTGACGTCAGCCGACTGCCCGCTGTCAGATGAAAATAGGTCACAGTGGGTCAAAATCTACACTGCTGTGATCCACAGGATAAGTACAGCCAAACAAGCAATAACTCTATCACAGGATGTCTCTCAGCTCCTGTTTGACATTAATTGATAAATGTCCCTATTTGCAACAATTGATAAATGACCCTATTTATGTTGTGAACCCCCCACCCAGGGGCCTTTGCCACACCAACCACCATTTCCTAGTCAAGGGCCTCTTTTGCACCCCCCCCCCCCATTCTAGGGCTTCCTCTGCACTCCCATCCTAATCCAAGGCCTCCTATACAGCCAAGTTCATAGCCTCCTCTGCACCCTGCTCTCCGAATCCAGGTCCTTTGCCATACCCACCACTTGGTGTTGGTAGTAATCCAGGGCCTACGGTTGTAATCCCCACCTAGTCCAGGGCCTCCCCTGCATCACCCAGTCCAGGGCCTCCACTGTACCACCCCCCCACCCAGTCCAGGGCCTCCTGTGTACTCCTCTTCTAGTCCAGGGCCCCACCCGCATACCCCGACAACCAACGGCCAGGGTTGTCGGGAAGGGGCCCTGTCTTCATCAACATGGGGACAGGGTGCTCTAAAGTGGGGGGGCCCCCACTCCCCTCCTGACCGGCCGGCTGGCGTGCTTTGGATACGGGTCTGGTATGGATTGTGGGGGACCCCCACGCCATTTTTTTTCGGCGTAGGGGGGTCTCCTTGAAACCCATAACAGACCTAAGGGCCCGATATACTCCTGAGGGGGGAACCCATGCCAGATTTTTTTTTTAAATCCGGGGTGGACTTCCCCTTCAGGATTCATAACAAACGCCGCCCACGTGTAGAATTGGCGGGAATCCACGTCGGATCCCCGTCGCTTCTATGACGCGCTCGCTGGAATGTGCTTTTACTATTCCAGCGAGTGTGAGACGTCGGCACCCTGTCACCGAGAGTCAGCGCAGTGCTGTCGCGCCCCCCTGCCCCAGAGCACCTGACCCCCCATGTTGAGGGCATGCCGCTGTCAGTACTGGATCCCTCTAGGACCCAGCGCACTCACCTGACACAGCCTTGGCTGGGAAACACTGATTGGCCAGCTCTCCTTTTAAAACACCTGTGTTTTCACCCAATCAGTGCTCGTGATAGAGTTACTCTGCTTGCCGTGTGTGATCCAGCCTGACCTGTTAATCTGTAAACTTTGTGTATGACCCGGCTTGTTTGACCCTGCTTGTTGCTTCCGATTTGGTACCTTTCGAACTCTGATTTATCCGTGTATGACCCGGCTTGCCTAGACCACGCTTTGCCTGACTCCTGTAAGCAACATCCATTGCAGCGGTGCACTACTAGCACCAGCAACACCACCAACATCCACACCTGCGGTGAACTACAAGTTCCAGCTTTCCTGTTCATCACAACACCTACTTCAGCAGTGAACTACAAGTGCCAGCTGTCCCGCTCGTCTCAACCCTGCATCCGTGGTGAACTACAAGTCCCAGCGCTGACCTGTTTCTCAAGACCTGCTCATGGTATGTGCTTTTGTTATTGAACTATAGGCATATTAGCACACCTGAACTGTTGTCTGCTGCTAGTCTGATATGAAACCTGACAGCCGCCCGGTACGGCTCAGGGGGGGGCGCTCGCTCGCCCCCACTCCCCTCCTGACCGGCCGGCTGGCGTGCTTTGGATACGGGTCTGGTATGGATTGTGGGGGACCCCCACGCCGTTTTTTTCGGCGTAGGGGGGTCTCCTTGAAACCCATAACAGACCTAAGGGCCCGGTATACTTCTCAGGGGGGAACCCATGCCGGATTTTTTTTTTAAATCCGGCGGGGACTTCCCCTTCAGGATTCATAACAAGCGCCGCCCACATGTAGAATTGGCGGGAATCCATGTCGGATCCCCGTCGCTTCTATGACGCGCTCTCTGGAATGTGCTTTTACTATTCCAGCGAGAGCGAGATGTCGGCACCCTGTCGCCGAGAGTCAGCGCGGTGCTATCGCGCTAAAAACACATTCTCGGCGGCAGGCACTGTAGCTTTTCGTCCGAAAATCCAATAATACTTGGTTTCTGTCGAATGGTCAAAAGAATATTCGACGGAACGTCGAATCTTTACGAATCGAACATTTCCATTCGAATATTCCGCCTACAAGAATTCTAATGTTGTATGACTAGTAATAATGTCGAATCTATTCTCTGTAATGTCGAATCTATTATTTCTATAGTGTCGAATCTTTTCTCTATGATGTTGAATCTTTTCCCTATAATGTCGAATCTCTCTATATCGAAACAAAAACGAAAATAAAGCATTTTTTATGTCGGATCTTTCGGTATTCGTTTCTTGCACTTTCGTTATCGTTTGTTAAAACGATAATGACGAAAATGCATTCTAACGAAAACGAATGCACATGTCTACTAATAAATGCCTTCCAGATCCACAAAGGCTCTCCCATGCTGGAGAGTCACTCTGGAATGCCTTTCTATAGTGCTGGTGGGCAGGCGGAGGAGAGTGAATCAGTGCTAGTGCACTGTCTTCCTCCTATTTGGTTCTCTGGTATTTGCCAAACTATGCAGAGGGCATTGCCTGTCCATTACACTTTATCAGACAGCAGTAATACCCTAAGGCCTCGTACACACAAGGGGATATGTCCGCTGAAAACGGTCCGATGGACCGTTTCAGCAGACATCTCCGCTCGTGTGTATGGGCTAGCCGACAGATTTCTCCACCCGACAGATTTCAAAGCATGCTTTGAAATCTATCCGGTGGAATCTGTCCGCCCGACATGTCTGCTGGTTAGTACACTTACCAGCAGACATGTCGTCCCCCACCGCCGCCGCCGAATGGATTTGGCGCATGCGCGGAAGTGTTTAACTTCCTGGTGCGGTGACATGGCGGCGTCAACGTCACCGCCGCGTCACCGCGCCGTCTGGCGGCGGGGAATTTGATCCGATGGTGTGTACACGCCATCGGATCAAACTCCCGATCGGACATATCCGATGGAAATGGTCCGCGGACCGTTTTCATCGGATATGTCCGATCGTGTGTACGAGGCCTTAGAGTAGCGCTTTGCAGGGCGGGTGGGGGTGACAGAACCCCTTGCGTCAACCCCCCTAGATGCATCACGCGGGGCATGCTCTCCCCCTGCCCCCTCCCCCCCTATTTTCTTTCCTGACTGTGTTGGTAAGCTGTTTGATTACTCTTTCAGAAGCAGGTCTGGGAATGTAGTCAAGCAACTAATGGGCAGACTGAGTAGTTAAACTCTCTCTACACCATGCAGCTCCCACTGGGTAACATACATAACTGAAACCCATGAATGTGTTATTTTTTCAATCAGTAGGTAGTAGATGTATCACTTCCTTTGCTGGCTGCTATGAAGAACAAAAAAAAAAAAAAACAACTGCAGCTACAGGGATGGACAAAGGATATGCACACATTTTCAAAGTAAGAACAATATTTCAACAATACTAATACGATGTTTTGTGTCAGTGATTAATGGGTTTGTTAATACTTCCTAAGGAAATAGATATGACTTCAGTGCTCCTTTTGTACAGTACTTCTACATTCAAAGCATTAACTTGCATTATTTGTTTTGCTAGTTAGTATGATCATTCTACTGCTTTGGGGCTCACTCACATGGGTATCTAAAATGTTGCATTTAGATGCACACAGTTTGTAGTTTTGTAGGCATCTAAATGCAGAATTATAGGAATCAATTGGGCAATACCCACAGCTGAAAATATGTGCAATGCGTTTAGCAACGTACAAAAAAGCAGGACACAAATGTGTCTGGGGCAACACATCTCTGCAGTTTTACAAGCGTATGCATGTGAACGCGACTACTTTATGTGCGTATTTTACGCAGCATCTTCTGCTAGCTCTACCAGCAAGGACTTGTGTTTTGTGCAGAAAATACATATATACCATTTGTATTAACCCTTACTGCTTTCTACATCATTTCCCTGCTCTATGGACTAATGGTGCTCATTCACTGTCCAAGGTTCTTACACATAATTTAATGTGACCATGCTACCATTAAGTCACTTGTAACCAAAAACACATCTGTAAAAGGAAGGTAAGTAAATACTTACCCTCCCATTGGCTTGTGTATTGAAACGGTGCCTCTTTGCTGCTTTTCAGCTGCTTCAAGCTTTCAAAGCTTCGGGTGGTTTAAATACCTGCTCCCCACACTGCAGGGTATAGTACATTACGAGCAAGTGGCAATACCCACAACATGCAGTGGGTTAAAAGCAGTGGCGGCCTGTCCATAGGGGGCGCCCGGCCGCCGCCCCCCCCCCCCCCCCCCCCCCCCCCCCCCAAGTCTTTAAAAAAATTTTTTTTTTTTTAAACATGTCCCTTAAAAAAGAAAAAATAGGTCCTTATGTGCACTGTGTCCGTGCGCCGGGCGCCGGGCACAGTGCAGTATGAGTAGCGCCACGTTTGTGCAATCACCAGATTGCAAACGTGGCGCTACATTGGCAGCAAAAAAATGCCTTTGTGGCTATGCCCATTGCGCCACAGCTTCGGGGTGCAATGGACTTGTGGCCAGCACCCAGTATATTGCAATGCTGTGCTAGTGCCGACATCAGCATGTGACGTATGCACTCTGCAGCTTAGATGGGATGCACCCCCATGAGCCGTGTTCACATACAGGTAAAGAAGCCTGCTCAACCAACCCCCCTTATTGTACTTTTTTTATTTTATGGACGGTGAAAATAGCGGCCGGCAGACATCCACCCCCCCCCCCCCCCCCCGCTTAGTAATCTTTTTTTTAAAGTTTGGCTAAAATAGCGGCCATCCTTCCCCCCTTCTTCCTATCAATGGCAGCGTTCCTCTGTGTTAAGGTTGAGCAACAGATGAAACAGTGCAATCAAGGAGAGACCGGAAGAGGAATCAAGTTTGCATTTGCTTCACTGAAGGATTGCTGTTTGGAGACAGGCAGGTGACTCTGTGTTGGAGGCTTACTTATTTCATTAAGGACTGTTAAATTATGTGTTTTCATTGAGCATACTGTTATTTGGATTTCAGCAGCAGCCAGTGATCCGGATTTGTTTATTTGCACTGTAATTTTTTGTATTGGTCACAGCTATTGTTTCTACCTGTACTAGCTCATTTTGGTTTTCCAATTCTATTTCTGTTCAAATATTGAGTTTTTGGACACAGTGTTGGATTCCACAGATTTTACAACATTTTTTGGGACACATTTAAAGGCACACACACACACTGCTTCACAGTCATCAACCTTATCTTGTTTTACTAAACAGAATAATACAGTATATCTACAGTATATTACAGCATCCAATTGCAAGCCCCCCCCCCCTCCGCTTATTAAGAATATTTTTTTAATGTTCGGCGACAATAGCGCCCGTATCCCCCCAATGCAGTATGTTCACAGCCTCTGTTAATCTCGTGCAGTATGTCCGCAGTGTCTGGTAATCTCGTGCAGTATGTCCGCAGTGTCTGGTAATCTAATGCAGTATGTCTGCAGTATCTGGTAATCTTGTGCAGTATGTCCGCAGTGGCTGGTAATCTCATATCTCGTGCAGTATGTCCGCAGTGTCTGGTAATCTAATGCAGTATGTCCGCAGTATCTGGTAATCTTGTGCTGTATGTCCGCAGTCTCTGGTAATCTTGTGCAGTATGTCCGCAGTCTCTGGTAATCTTGTGCAGTATGTCCGCAGTCTCTGGTAATCTTGTGCAGTATGTCCGCAGTCTCTGGTAATCTTGTGCAGTATGTCCACAGTCTTTGGTAATCTCGTGCAGTATGTCCGCAGTCTCTGGTAATCTCCTGCTCATTTAGAGTCCTTCATTACTAAAAGTGTAATTTTTTATTTTTGTTTGCGCCGATCTGTAAGGCTGCGCTATATACCATGATTTGTGATGCTGAGGCTATATACTCTGTGCTGTGATGCTGAACTGTATACTCCTGACACTATGAGTGGAAGCAAGTGGAATACATGGGACGGAGTGGGTAGATTCTATAAGAGGTGTGGCTTATAAAAAGTGGGGGGGGGCCACACCTGGAGGGGCGGGGTCTTGCGCCCCATCCTAAAACTTCACCAGCCGCCACTGGTTAATAGATACTCTACACTAGTATGAAATGGCCAGGTAGCAGCAAAGCAATGGCATTTCAACTCACAGGCCTCTAGAAGGGTAATCATATACACTTTATTTACAGGTGTGCTTGTGTGTTTCATTGTGCCACAGAGTGGTTTAAATAAAATAAAAAATATGTCTGTATATAACAAGATTGGCTATACTGATATAAATGCACATAAGTGCAAGTAACCTGATGCAAACAATTGTCAATGTAAGCAGTATAAGATGCACAAAATGTCTAACATTTGTACTTAACACCATGTGACTGGTTTACTAAATAAGTGTTTTCAATCAATAAATTGTGTGAATATTTATCTAGAGAGAAAAAAATCTGATTTACATTTTTTTACACATGATTGGATATTCAAAGTGATTAGGAATTTATTTTCATATGATTGGATAATTGAAGAAAGTATTCACTTTTTTTTGAGTGAAAATTCTTAACACCTTTAGTAAATCAGCCTTGTTGACTTTATTCCACATGTTTCAATGTAACTTCCTATGTATAAATGATTCTGTGTACATTTCAGCAATATACAGTAATCATCATTATCCTTTCAAGTATGTTTTCTTATTAAATGAATACTTAATGGTGAGTAACATATCAAGGTATTGTCTATTTTTCCTCAGAAATTAGAAAAACAGATTTCTATCGCTTATGATACAGAGAACAAAGGCACTGTTAAGCTGCCACCATGTGCTCTTATCAAATGATTTTGAGTCTTGGGTTGTTCAGAGCAGATGATAATTGTATGAGTGTCTGCTAAGTACAGTATTATTATTATATTTTCAAGAAAAAGGAGATGTCAGTCAGAATAACCTCATTTGCATTTCTCTTTTACAGATACTTAAGTGACATTTCAAAGAAGACTCACAAATATCAAAGGCATAAATTAGGTTTTTCTGTGTTTACTTCTACACAGGACTTTTTTTCTCGGAAGATAGGAACTCAATCACTACCCCTCCCGTCTTTAACAAACACCCTCCAAAACCAAATCAAATAGTGGGTGTGGTCAGATTTCACTAACAGTGCGAGGGTCTTAACAGGATTATTAATTACCAGGAGTGCATTATGTACAGAGTGCAGAGTTCAGGGAGGGGGTTACACACAGACTGAAGAGTTCAGGGTGTGCTATGTAAATAGTGCAGTGTTCAGAGGTGTGCTGCATACAGAGTGCAGAGTTTAGAGGTGCGCTACGCACAGTGAGTAGAAGTCAGTCTTCTTCTACAACTGCTTACCTCTGCATCCCCATCCACATCTCACGTTTACCCCTCTTCAGCTCTGACCTCTGCATGCAACCCCCCTCTACTGCCCCCATCTCCTTAAAAGCTCAACCATCTTCCACATGTCCTATTTTTGTTGCTGTATTAAGCTGAAGCACCCAGCCAGCTCCAATACCTCCCTGCATACTGTAGTTGGCTCCACCTCTCTCACTTGCGGAGAGATCATCCAGTGGTGATGGCATTTGCACTGCACCCCATGTACCTACATCTTCCTTTTCCCCATCCTTCACTCAGTGGGAGCCACTCAAGAGATTTGATCTGTGGGAGCTGTTGGGCAACAAGCTGCCACTTGTAAGCATAGAAGCCGGACTTTTGTGTTTTCAAGTAATAGTGATCAGCAGGGAGCAGAGGGCCTGAGCCAGAGGTGGTGGAACTAAGTTCCAGCTGAAAAAAAGCCCTGCTTCTACAGTGGTTGTAAACCTGACACCTCAGATGGTGTTTGATTAGATTTGAGAAGACTCAATAATTCAGTACTAAAGGGGCTGTAAAGTTTTAAGGTTTTTCACCTTCTGTGCTGCAGCTCCCCACAGAGCCCCCCCTTTTTCCTACCTGAACCCATTTGTTCCAGCGTCAAGCACGAGTCCAGCAGCCCCAGCAACTGTCTCTGTCCTCATTGCATTTATTGATATTAGCAGGAGCCATTGGCTCCTGCTGCTGTCAATCAAATCCAGTGGCATACAAGAGCGGGAGCAGGGGCAGGGCCGAGTCCTGCTGTCTGTGTCAATGGACGCAGCACCAGGACTCGTCAGCACGCCCGCACGGGTGCCCCCATGGAAAGCGGCTCTCCGTGGGGGCACCCTTGCACAGAGCAGGTAAGTATTACAATGAGCCGTCATTTGCGTAGTTTTGTTGTGTTTATTATGGGATACAACTTGGTTGGGATAAGGGAAGATATGGGATGCCTATAGCACTTATTGAATTTCCATTACATTTGTAGAACATTGGTAAGTAGGTTTAGCCCTGAAAATGATGCAACATTCACAGTCTCTTCCCCTGCATAACTTCACTGCAAACTCTTGCTCCTCCTATTCTGCACTGGCTCCCGCAGAGTATCACTATCTTGAACTCCTCTTGTACAAATCCTTTGCCGCAAAATTGTTAGATTCCTGTCTCATCATTTCCAGTAAGACGTGCTTTACTCAGAGATACTTGGTACCTCTCCTTGATGGTCCAGCAATGGCAGCACACGGAAATAAGCGGACTACTGCTCCCAGCCAGTCCATAACTGCAAATGCTGTGTTCCCCGGCCACAGCATTCTGCACTAATTTCAACAATCCTTCTCGTGCTTCTTCCACACTGACCTTCTTACGTCCACTACACCTCCATTCTCCTTTCTCCTGCATCGACAGAGTGCCCTGCTCCCAAAGATGGGGGTGGCGCTATTTCAAATTTAGGGGATGTCTGGGCCCATAGTTGGGCCCAGACCTGTTGAATTGTGTACAAATGTTCCTCTGTTCTGGCTGTGGTACTGCCTGGTAGTATTTTTCCCTTGTTGCCTGTGGGTGGTGTTGCCACTTCAGGCAAATGTTGAAACACAGGTGTACCATGGTGTATTGGGTGTCCCTCCTCGGCAGCAGTACAGTGGGAGTGGTGACCCCGCTGTGTATGCTGGGAGGGGACACTTAAGGGGCAGGCGCCGTTTTTCAGGGTCCTTCGCCTGGTGGCCCTCCTGGCGCGAGGTGGGTGTGTGTGATCTCAGTCTCGGGGACACGCTGGTCTGAGGCTGTGTTCCTGTAAAGTAGGCCCAGTTATTCTGGCTGGGGTCTATGCGTTGGAGGTGATCCTGTAAAGTCTGTTCTGTGGGAGGAAGCTACTCAATGAAGGAAGCCAGGGGAGGACCTGTCCCGGAAAGGACCGAGCAGAAGGCTGGTACTTTGGGAGAGGCCTGGTAACTTCTTGAAGAATGCACCGTTAACCTACAATACCTTACAGCCCGCCAGGTTGGCTTAAAGGCTCTTTGGCTGTAAGGCAAGAAGTTTGGGACTTTAAATCTTGTGGCAGAGGATTCCTGAATATTCATTTTGTGTACTTAAATGGTCTGTGGCAGAGACTGTTCCTATACTGTCCATGTGTCATTCTGGCTGCTAGACCATGTGAGAGGGGTCTATCCGGGTGAGCAATACCCACTCAGGATTAAGTGTCGAAGATTGGAATTCTGAATACTATTGTGCATTCTGTACCACATACCTGAACCTTCCCCATCTCTCTCTGTGCTCTCTTCTTCCTTCACAAGTTTATGCAGCGAAAATAAAGCCTACAGTTGAAGGTTTTACATCTTGTGTGGACATTTCAATTACTACAGACATCTCAATTACTACAGACATCTCTCCCTAGACAACGAACTTAGACGTAACGTTCAAACCCAAAATCTAAACCAGCAGCTCCTTTGGGGGTAGTGCTACAACAGTATCATATGATTTGTAATGATATGATCAGAGCCTCCATATTTTGGGTCCCAAATGAAGGCTTACCAGAGAGTACGGTAAATCATTCCTCTCCTCTTTGATCAGACTATCCTGGAACCCCTCATCCTGCAAGGGTGAGAATCCCTTAATACTAAAAATGTCTCCTGAACGCTCCTTGAAATGGACCACAGCCGAAATAGTGGGGAAATATAGCTCCTGTCCAGGACCCAACCCTGGCTTCCTGTACAGGTTTTACCAACAAGCTGTTCACCTTGGTGTGCCTGTAAATGTGAAGAAAATGATACTGTTATTAAAAAAATATATTGTTACAGATGTTAAACTCATATAGTAACCAGCATACAATACTGTTCCATATAGTAGCCCCTAATTTAACTGCTTGCCGACCAGCCACCATCATTATACTGCGGCAGGTTGGCTCTACTGCGCAAACTACCATAGGTGTACGTCGGTCTTTGCATAGGAGATAGCGGGCACAACTTCCCTGCCAGTGTTTTACATTGATCAGTGCATTTTTATAGCACTGATCAATGTAATAATGTCATTGGTCCCCAAAGAGTATCATTCAGGGTCAGATTTGTCCGCCGCAATGTTGCAGTCCTGCTAACAATCGCAGATTGTCACAATTACCAGAAAAAACAATAAAAAATAAATAAAAGTCCCTAAATCTATCCCATAGTTTGTAGACGTAGTAACTTTTGCTCAAACCAATCAATATACGCCTATTGCAATTTTTTTACCAAAAATATGTAAAAGAATATATATCAGCCTAAACTGATAAAAAACATTTTTATTTATTTATTAACAAATACAGGGCATTTTCACCCCCTTCCTGCCCAGACCAATTTTTAGTTTTCAGCGCTGTTGCACTTTGAATGACAATTCTGCGGTCATGCAACACTGTACCCAAATTTAATCTTTATGGGGTTTTTTTCCCCACAAATAGAGCTTTCTTTTGCTGGTATTTGATCATCTCTGCGACAATTAAAAAAAAAAAAAAAAAAACACAATATGTTTTACTTTTTGATTCAATAAAAAAAAATGTTTTTTTTTTTCCCTCATTTTAGACCGATATGTATTCTTCTACATATTTTTGGTAAAAAAAAATTGCAATAAGCGTATATTGATTGGTGTGTGCAAAAGTTATAGCTTCTACAAAATAGGGGATAGATTTATGGTATTTTTATTTATTTTTTACTTTTTTTTACTAGTAATGGCGGTGATATGCGATTTTTTTATTATGACCGTGACATTGCGACGGACGCATCAAACACATTTTGACACGTTTTTGGGACCATTCACGTTTATACCGCGATTAGTGCTATAAAACTGCACCGATTACTGCGAAAAATGTGACTGGCAGGGAAGGGGTTAACACCAGGGGGCGCTGAAGGGGTTAATATGTTTCCTATTGAGTGATTTTAACTGTAGGGGCAGGGACTCACAAGGGGAGGAGACCGATCTGTGTTCCCCTGTACTGGGAACACACATCGGTCTCCTCACCTCTGACAGGAGATGGATCTTTGTGTTTACACACAGATCCACACTCCTGCCGTGATCGCAGGCAATCGCGGGTGCTCAGCGGACATCGCCCCTGCCGGGCACGTGCACAGGGCCACGAGCGATGCCGTGCGCACTCTGCCGGTGGCGCACGCATCCCCTAGACGGCCGAGAAGAAAGGATGTCATGTAATGTCCACCCAGAGGGAGGGAAAGTTCTTGCTGGCGTCATATTATTATGGTCCGGTAAGGAAGTGGGTAAATATCGGTAATTTTTTGTTTATAGCGCAACAAAATTAAAACTGCAGAGGTGATCAATTACCACCAAAAGAAAGTTCTTTTTGTGGGAATAAAATTACTTCAATTTTGTTTGCGTACAGCTTCGCAAGACCACGCAATTTTCAGTTAAAGGGGGTGCAGTGCGGTATCGCAAATAAATGGCCTGGTCATTAAGGGGGCAAATCCTTCCGGAGTTGAAGAGGTTAAAGTCACAGTGATGTGATCCATTTTGTTTGTCTTTTGTTATGCATTGGTGCATTCCATTTGCCCTGTTTGATGTTTTGTTTTTTTTAACTGGCAGTTTTGCACAGATATTATTTTCTGAGCTTTTACTGCCTACTGGGAATGTCATTTTCTTTTTTTCAAAGGCCACTAAATATAAAATTAAAGCTGACTAATGGAAAAGATATTCTAAAAATATTCTGATATCTTCCTGGCTGTCATCTTGATTCTCTGGCTTCACCACTTTACATCAGTGAACACATATTCAAGTCAGCAATTCTAACTTCACAGCTGCATATGTATTCTAGGTCAATGACTTGGATGAAACAATCATTTAATACATTTGTTTAATGTGCATGTAAACTCCAAATCTATTTTCCATTATGTTCCATGCCATTTCCTATTGTATACAGTTTTCTTAAACAAATATTTTGTTTAATCTGTAGCAGAGTTTCTTACAATGAGATCCTGCCAGTAACAGCACTTCCTGTTTCATGCTGACAACACTAAGTCAGTGTCTCTCATTTAGCAGTGTTGCAGTTTGCACGTCTCTACCTGGCGTCTCTACCTGTCCATCAGTGCATGTCCTCTGCTGACCCCATTGGAAGCCAAAATTCCACTGAAGCAGCATGCTTGGCAGACTGGCAACTTTGGTATTAATTTAGAGGCAGGAACCTTTACAACAAATTCACCAACAATTGAGAAAACTGACATCAGTCTCAATATAACATCAAAATAGATTTTGAATGTCTATACATGTTAATGTCAAACTTCACCCTAACTCCCATTCTATTCAAAACTTTGAAAATATGTTTTGGTGTTTGTCTTAATAGGTTGACAGGTTTCCTGAAAAGTATTCATTGACAAATGTCAAAATGTTAGGTTATCAAGAAAGAAGAAATTTTAAATAAAGTTGTTATTGTGGGGTGTCGTAGTTACTGTCCAGTAACTGCATTGAAGAAGGTGCTATTTTGCTGCCTCATTTTTCCATACAGCAATAAGCAATATTTTGACAACTCACACTTTTTGTGACATTAGATAGTTGTTCACTGACGGTTACTTCCGCCTGGTGCACATTCATCACATTATGAATAGGGTGAATGAGATAGTGGCATGCCAAGCAAATGCTGTCAATGTAGTGGGGTTGTAAAGGTTTGTTTTTTATTTTCTAAATAGGTTCCTTTAAGCTAGTGCATTGTTGGTTCACTTACCTTTTCCTTAGATTTCGCTTCGAAATGTTTTTTTTCTTTGTCTGAATTTCTCACTTCCTGTTTCTCCTCAGTAAGCTTACCTCATCATACAAGCCGTTCTGGCGGGGGGTTACTCAGTGTGCTCGCTCCCTCCCTTGGGACTACATCACTGCAGGGAGACACAGGTTTGGTTCACAGCAGAACATGCGAACAGGCAAAACATTTTTTGAACACACGAACACCGTTAAAGTCTATGGGACACAAACATGAAAAAAGTGCTAATTTCCCTTAGAAATTTCATTTTGTGCAGGGACGGTTATAAACCAGGGAAACATGCGCTACTTTACAGATATACTATAGAAACCCCCCAGGTTCGAAATTTAAAGGAATATTTGACTTTTATTGTTTAACTTTAAGCATTATTAAAATCACTGCTCCCGAAAAAACTTCAGTTTTAAAACTTTTTTTGCATTGATACATGTCCCCTGGGGCAGGACCCAGGTCCCGAACACTTTTTATGACAATAACTTGCATATTAACCTTTAACCTCCCTACTCACCAGAACCCTATGGTCTCCAGGACGAAGAACAGCCTTATTGTTTAACCAGTATGACCAGATGTAAAAACCAATCCTTCTCCTGTGGCACTTGTTTCTTCCTTCCATCAATTGATTGGCATAAGTCACCAAAAAAAAAGATGACAGGGTAATCGTGCAACACAGTTTTAATAAACATACTTAATTGATTAAAAATGTATCCCACAATGAATTGTGCTTAAATGAAATAGTGCCCAGACCGGCACCAGCTCAACCAACTTGAATGCACATTCAAAGTGCTCAAATTCCACTGCCATTTCCCTTACCAAACCCAGGCGTTCCACTACACTGGGATGTGATGTCGATAGCGATCCAAAGAAAACAAGCAGCGACCTAACTGCAATGCATTTCACTATGAAAGCATCATCAGGGAGGGACGTGAATTCTATAGCACACCCTTTTGGTCAGGTATGAATATTATGAGGTTGACCCTATGACAAACGCAGGTCATACTACTGCCCTTTCACCATCTAGTGACAACTGGTCAACCTTACACCGCGCTGTCACTGCTTTGCAACAACGACACTCTCAGCTTCACCCAGCACAAAGACATTAGAATCTTAACACTTTTCAAAATATCGTTTAATAATGAAAAGGTACAAAATGGTGTAAATAATATATATACAAATGTATTAAAAAAAACAATGAGACAATAACACAACACAGAAATAAAAAGGAGCAGAGAGTGAGAATACTTAACAATGTCCTCTTTCAGCAGATTTCCATCAATGAGCAAGGTGATATAGTAGCTCGCCTCTCATATGACTTGACAGGTGTTCCTTTGTTTGATGTTAAATCGAGAGCTGTCAACTATGGTTGCAGTCCCCTTCTCTGGACCTCAAGGTTTTTTTTACAGAAATTACCAATCTAGGAGGCTGAGGGGTGGCCATCCAGTTTTCTATAGGTATTAATATCTTTGAATACCTACTTGTTAAGTCTGCTAACATGCATATCATTTTTCAGCATTGACTGACCATCAAAATGAATATAAATATGACACATTTCAAATGCCCAGTTCGACCTAGGAGAGGATTTGGGCAGGTTCTGCTCCCAGTACTCCTAGGGTAGCAGTGTTTGGGCTCAAAATGCTACTTATTAACAAAGGGAAGTAAATATGTCCTTAGTCTGGCCAAAATTTTAGGGTATTTCATACCGGCTGAAATAATGTTGTTATTTCAGCCGGTATGAAATACCCTGAGATTTTGGCCAGACTAAGGACATAGTTTTGGATTCTAACAAGAGAAAGAGACAGAAATGGGTATTTCTACAGCTGAGGTATTTATAATGGGGGGTGATCTGGCAAGAGCTCTGTTTGTTTGTACCGGGTTGCTTAAGCTTGTGAATTTGACAGTTAAATGAGCTTACCTAGACTGAATTGTGTATTGGTTAATGAAGAGGATCTGTGTGTGTGTCAATCAATGGACTGATAAGAAGGTTCTGGCATCAGTTAAAGAGGAAGTAAACCGCCCTGTGAAAAACGGGGAAAAACCTAATCCTGCAAGAGAAAGGCATAATGTGGCACTTACCTGAAATCGAAGCCCCCTGTAGTCCTCGTCGTTCCCCGCTGCCATGTTTCCTCGCAGATACTTCCTTGATGCGCCACTCCGGCGCTGTGTTTGGCTGGAGCTACGATGACGTCACAGATCCCTGCGCATGCGTGAAAAACACACATTACCCTTGGTTACGCCATTGTGAAAAACTGCACTTTCAGTGCACCTACGCCGTTGTCTATGGCGTGCATGCACCGTAGACATCGGCGCCTGTAATTAATGTAAATATCTCTTAAACCGTGCAGGCTTAGGAGATATTTCTTGCACCTACAGGTAAGCCTTAATCTAGGCTTACCTGTAGGTGCAAGTTTTGTGGTTGAGTTTACAACCACTTTAACAGTTTGTGTATTGTACCAGAATTTCTGGTGGCATGTAAAAGGTGACCACTGCTGCTATTGGGTCTCCTTGTGTTACAAACTGTCATGGCATCCTTGTCCTCTCATACAGCTTTGTAAGGGGCCCAGTACATATTACCATTACATACCCCACACAAAAATTAAGAAAGAAATCCCTGTGATGCCATTGACCAAACATGGTCATGTGCAGGGAATGCTAAATTGTAAAGAAATTTTAAAGACTCTATAAGTCTTTAATATGTTCCAAGGCTCCTGTAGCATGTGTGCAGTCTTTGGCCATCTTCTGTAGCATGCCCATGGTCTCTGATCATCTACTGCACCATGTCTAATCTCTGACTGTTTCCTGTATCATTCCATACACTGAATATTATGTACAGCTATTTGGTGATGTCAGTGACAGCAAATGAGGCCCCTGTATCAAATAAGTTTATCACCAATAATCTAGTGTCTTGAAATTGTTATTTTGTAAAAAATATGTGTATTTGTCAGTAAAATTTGGTAAAAATATGTATTTCAGCAACGTTATGTTATTTATGGCTGCAGCTTGTCAGCCATATTTGTGTAAAGTTTTCTTCTGTTCCTGTTTTTCTATTTTTATTTTAAAAGTGGCTATAGCAAAATCAGGATGCATCTGTGAACTGAATCCCTCAAGGCCATAAAGGTCGAGAAGAGAACTCAAGCTGAGCTGGCTGCTGATAAATCCAGAGAAGCCCCAATGCCCGATAAATCCAGCATACTAAATTATTGCAGACAGATGCCAATAATCGAAGTTTAACTCCTCTGGTGTAATGAGACCAGGCAAAGTTTGATTGTGTCTGTAAAGTTTGGCCCCAGAGTTCTAGATAGTGATACAGATATTATTTTATAAATTTCAATAATTTAAACCAAGCTTGCAAGATTCAACCTTAGTAAATTCTTTTTTTTTTTTAAACTAAAATCCATTTAAAATGACTGCAGTCACAGTATTCAATAACCACTTCAACCCCGGAAGGTGTTACCCCCTTCCTGACCAGATGATTTTTTACAATTTGAAACTGCGTCGATTTAACTGGTAATTGCGCAGTCATGCAATGCTGTACCCAAACAAAATGTGTGTCATTTTTTCCCACAAATAGAGCTGTCTTTTGGCGCTATTTGATCACCTCTGTGGTTTTAATTTCTTGCGCTATAAAAAAATGAAGAGTAACAATTTTGAAAAAATATATTTTTTTTTTACTTTTTGCGATAATAAATATCTCCAAAAATGTTTTTAAAAAACTATTTTTTTTCATCAGTTTAGGCCAATATATATTCTTCTACATATTTTTGGTAAAAAGTACTAGTAATGACGGTGATCTGTGATTTTTGCGGCGGACAGATCTGACACAATTTTTGGGACCATTGACATTTATACAGCAATCAGAGCTATAAAACATGCACTGATTACTGTATAACTGTCACTGATAGGGAAGGGGTTGACACTAGGGGACGATCAAGGGGTTAAATGTGTTACCTCGTGAGTGTTTTTTACTGTGGGGGGATGGGACTAACTGGGGGAGGAGACATAATTACTACAAACAGCAGATGTGGCTCTTCTTCATTGTCAAAACAGGAATTTGAGTGTTTAAACACATAAATCCCCATTTTGGCTCCCGTGCCCGCGATCACAAATGGCCAGTGGCGATCACGCCTTTCGGTCACATGCATCGGGTCCCTGCTTTCCAGCTGCACAAGCTTTGAAAAAGGGACCTGGTTGGGTATTAGCCACGAACATCAAAGCTTGTGCAGCTGGTAAGTGTGCAATTTATATGGTGGTGGATTCACAATTGTCAGTCAAAACGATTACCACAGTCACAGGAGTAGGATTCCATCACTGCGTGTTTTGGTTTCACAAATTGTTTATCCTTTGGAGGACTCACTGGTTCCATATTTCATTTCCTGATTTTGGAGGACTTCCTTGTTTTTCTTTCATATAATCACCACACATAGGACTCTTTTGATATTCACTATCATTGTGATATTTGTTATTATTTATTATAGGCTATATGCTAGTTAATATTTTTTTTCGAAAATAGTTTGCAGCTCCCTTTTTATTAGTGTGTTGAGTTATTTTGAGGGGACAGCAAATTGACATTGTTATACAAGCTGTACACTCACTAATTTACATTGTAGCAAAGTGTAATTTCTTCAGTGTTGTCCCATGAAAAGATATTATAAAATATTTCCAAAAATGTTGTATATACAGTGTATATGGAATTTATAAGAAGTAATGATAGCTTTGATTAAATGTTTCTAAGATTATTTACGATATAGAAATACTTTTAACTTCTTGTGGTGGTCTTTAGGAGGATGTAATTATTGTCTCTAAGAAATCTTTTTTCCAAGTCAAACAAGAACAAGCTACCAAATGCATTTCCTGCAGAAAACGTGTGGGAGTGCTGAATAGCTGAATTGCTAAAGCTAACTGGATGAATAGCTTAAATCTTTAAGAAAAAGTTGAAGAAGTGAGAATAGTTGGAAAAGTAGGAATGGTTTTAAAATAAACATGCATTTCAACAACACTAATGTATGAAAGATGTGGAATATTTAAAGATTTTCTGAAAAGCTGACACAAAACTGATTTTATTTTTTAAATGTTTTTTTTTTTTTTTTTAATTTTATATTATTTTTCAAAATTATGTTTTTTTTAAATGATTATAATTTTTTTAAGGATTTATTTTTATTTTTTTGTTATTCTTTTTTTGATTACCATACACAAAGAAAGTGTAGAACTCTTGTCATTTAGAAGCTCAACCAACCAAAAGTAAAAGGCATATCACATAACTGAGCACATTGCCTGAAACTAGACAAGAATACCTACGTTTTGATGTATAAATTGTGTATGACAAGTAGATCTTGAGGGCGTGAGAGCAATTTATAGAAAAGGAACTAAGATATTTTTTAAGGCTCTGTGCTCTAGCTGTGACATCATACAATCTAAGCAGCCCAATAGACACTGTTTAATTGATATCATTTCCTGAAATGATCACTAAACATAAACAGCTTTTTCACAAAAACTGTAAAAGATATCAAACTGAAAAGATATATCCGGATAGCAGAATATTTAGTGAAACGTTTGTTTGGTGTCTGTAGGTGAAGAAGCTGAAACTTTTGGGAGCAGAGGAAGATTTTAAGGATTTAAAGCATGCTCTTATTGACTTCAATGTTAAAAAAAAAGTTGAAGAAGTCCCATCATTAGCTGAAAGAGCTGAACATTTTAAAAGCTGAATGGTTTTAATAGCTGAAAGTATGCAGAAGTTACGCAGAGCCAAAAAACATACGTAATAATTAATAAATTAAAATTAAAGATCAATTAAAAAACGAACAACAATAGTGGGACTACTGAAGCACTCCCACTAAAAACGAATAACAATACTGGGAATGCTTGAAGAGCATTCCTATTAATAATAATAAAAATAATAACAATACTGGGAATGCTTGGAGAGCATTCCCACTAAGAATAAAAAAAACAAATAACAGTACTGGGAATGCTTGGAGAGCATTCCCACTAATGACAACATTTGGGGAAGGAGGAATGAGCAGCCAATGTGACTGGGTAGGATAGAGGATCAGGCTGATCAACGGCTTTTTGTTCCTAAAATGGTCAGGGGTGAATGTCTAAAGCTTGAGCTTCTGCGAAACAGCCTAATATACGGGTAGTGCCCCAGGGGATAACTGCCCCCAACCCACTCCCTGTATGGTTTATTTATCCTATACTACTTTATCCCAAATTATTAAAATAGTAAGGTCTAGGAATTATGAATTATGATTGTTTGCATATAGGAGTATTCACACTACATTTTGTCTTACTAAGAGAAGTAAATGCCGAATAAATTCAAGTACATTAATTGATAAATGACTCTGTCAAGGTTTTCGTTTTATAATAATTTTAATATATTTTCCTTATCCAACTGTCAGACTGTTGAAAACTATGTGTAACAGCTTTAGGAGCAATCCTACTTGACTTTTGCCTGCATGTGCTCCCATTTCCACTTGTCCTCACATCTAACACCTTACTGTATCTTCTCTTCTTTTTTTCTCCTCCCTGTCTCAGTTGTTTGACAATCTGGAGCTTTTGGGATCTCTACACTTTGTGACAGACTCAAGCTGTGTTCCTTTCTGTCCCTTCAAGACAAGCACTTCTGTTATGTTTCTTCAGAATACTTCCCCCGCACAGGCAAAGAGGAGAAGATCTGACACTCCACCAAATGCCAGAGTTACAATGTTGTTTTATCTTGTCTTTTTATTTGAATTTAATATGTATCCAGATAGTTGAGAATCAAATTGTTTATATGTTGTATCAGTATGGCTAAAATATAATATTTATCTTCTATTCTTGACTATGTTGCCATAAATGGGCCAATGATTTGGTCAGTATGGGAATAATTTGATGACTCTAAAATTAAATACTGTGATGACTAAATTAGGAACATTGGTCACAACTACTTTGTTACATGTTACCGGCAATTATCATTTTTATTAAGTGTGGGTCTGCATTCTGTGTGTAGGCAGCCCATTTATTTAAATTTCTTTTTTCAATCAGACTAACTATGTAACTATGCAAACACGCCCATAGACTTCTATGCAGAATGCTGAAAATGCTGTTGTAGTTTGAGACGGCACATCATATAATGGCTATACTATAAAGCTATACTACAGAGCCCAATATGCACTGTGCAGTAGGAGGAGTTATGTGGAGACCAGATGGATTCAAATTGTTCGGTTCATGCTGTATATCCATCAGGTCTCATTCCTCAAAATGTCTTTTTATATTCAATACACTCCTATGTTTATATACTCAATTCATTCCATAAAAAGTCAGCTCACTAGGGTCTTTATTATGCATTAACCTAAAGTGGTTATATATGCTGTGGTTTTTTTTTATACCCTTTTCTTTTAATGTGTTAATATTTTTTATATTGATTTTTATATTTTGCTGAGTTTATAATGACATAAATTTTCTTTTAAATGATCCTGGTGTTTTGTGGTCAGAGCACTTGATGTTTGGGTTCTGGTGCATCATCAGCTGCCCTAAAGGAACACAACCTGTCTAATGCTGATTTTTCAACCTAACCTATATTGCACATACCTCCCAACCGACCGACACCCAATTGGTCTTTGGGTGTCGGTTGTGTCTTCCCACCATAATCCTATAGAGGTACTTTTGATGAAAGCAATAATTTGCCTTGCTCTAAAAAAAACTGCAATGATATGCACCTGTCAAACAGGTGCTGAAAAATTGGTCTTTCGGTGTCGGTGGTGCCTTCCCACCGTAACCCTATAGAAGTACTCTTGATGTAAGCAAGAATTTGCCTTGCTTTAAAAAATTGCAATGATATGCACCTGTCAAACAGGTGCTGAAAAAATAGTCTTTGGGTGTTAATTGTGCCCATGAAACCTATACCAAAAACATTCTTCAGGAAGAAACGATTGAACACCCTCAAAGCTAGGCTGCCTCGAAGTCCTGCAGAGATTCCAGATCCCAAAAATATTTAATCAGTGACATCGGCATCGGGCGCTTCATAGCTGGTAATCCAGGACTGATTAATTTATATAAAAGTCTAATGGTCCACAGAGTCTGTGGACAGACGTGTTCTATGATCAGTAACGAAACCTCCTGCAGCACTGAATGCCAGTTCTGAAAGCACACTGGTTGCAGGGCAGCCCAATAGCATACTGGACAAGTTCTGGCCAGTGGTCTATACTCATAATCCAGTAAGCCAGTGGATCGTCAGCTGAAAATGTCCACCATGTGATGCAGACGCTGCAGATAGGATGTGGAAGCTGACAGCCCTGGGCAGCGAGGACTCACAAAATTCCGAAATGCCTCACTTAGGCGGATGCCTTCTCCAACGCTCCTTTCTTGACCAACGGAAGACTCAAAACTACGTTTCCCACCACACTGTAACCCACTAAAACCCACCACACTGTAACTCACTGTAACCCACTCAATAAAATCCTCTTTAATGTGTCCTCAAGAGATTTTATCCTCTGCACTCTGTGTGGGGACAGCATGAGTTCAGAGACCTTCCCCTTATAACGGTGGTCAAGGAAGGTTGCCAACCAGTAATCATCCTTCTCCTTTATGCCACATATTCTTGGGTCCTTTCACAGGCTTTGAAGCATTAAGTTGCCCATGCGCCTCAAATTTGCAGAGGCTTGAGAAGCAGACTCCTCTGGGTCACTCAGTATGACATCATCTGGAACTTCCTCCTCCCAGCCATGTACTACTCCCAAGAGTCCTGGGGTTGGAAAGCCATCTCTTACAGATTGTGAAGAGGAAAAGCTGCGCTTAGGATAATCTAATAGAGGGTAATAGGACTAATAAAGGTGTGTGACTGCAGCCCCCCCTAAATATAACTCCCCAACGGGGGTATATGTAAAAAACAAAAAGAGGTGGTGGGGGTAATGGCGCTGTCACTAATAGTTGTTTGCTGGCCAATAACCAAACCCAATTGGGTAATTATAGGCTTAAATGGGACAACGTTCCCCAAAGGATACACATGCGTGCATAACACCGCGCAGGCAAAAAGATTGTGTGGTGATAATGGATGTATGTAGAAACTGATGGTAAGGCTTATGTAAACCACCAGGGGTGTATAAATATGCAACTATAACAGGTTGAGCTCACCGTGCTAAAGGCTAATATAAAGTTTACAGTACATACACAAAATATCTGAACACATCATCCTAAATATAATAAAATATATATAATATAAATTGGAATGGAAGTCCATATATTAGAAAACAGGTGACATGGGTGGTAAAGGTGCTCCTATATGAATGGATGGTAGACAGTAAACCAGTGACTTTCGCAGTGGGTCCGGTGTACCCCCTTGTGGATCCCCACTCACCAGAAGCATTCACCCCTGCTGGGGTAAAATGCGTATAGGTCGACGCATTACTCCAAACTGCCGTGGATTCTTTCCTTGAGTTACAACAATCCTTGGTAAGTCACCTGGACTCCTGTAGTATGTCCTTAATGTATGTACTTGATAGTATGAGGTTCAGTGGATGTTCTGTAGTACTCTAGCACACTCTCATTATACAGGGAGTGCAGAATTATTAGGCAAGTTGTATTTTTGAGGATTAATTTTATTATTGAACAACAACCATGTTCTCAATAAACCCAAAAAAACTCATCAATATCAAAGCTGAATATTTTTGGAAGTAGATTTTAGTTTGTTTTTAGTTTAAGCTATTTTAGGGGGATATCTGTGTGTGCAGGTGACTATTACTGTGCATAATTATTAGGCAACTGAACAAAAAACAAATATATACCCATTTCAATTATTTATTTTTACCAGTGAAACCAATATAACATCTCAACATTCACAAATATACATTTCTGACATTCAAAAACAAAACAAAAACAAATCAGTGACAAATATAGCCACCTTTCTTTGCAAGGACACTCAAAAGCCTGCCATCCATGGATTCCTTCAGTGTTTTGATCTGTTCACCATCAACATTGCGTGCAGCAGCAACCACAGCCTCCCAGACACTGTTCAGAGAGGTGTACTGTTTTCCCTCCTTGTAAATCTCACATTTGATGATGGACCACAGGTTCTCAATGGGGTTCAGATCAGGTGAACAAGGAGGCCATGTCATTAGTTTTTCTTCTTTTATACCCTTTCTTGCCAGCCACGCTGTGGAGTACTTGGACGCGTGTGATGGAGCGTTGTCCTGCATGGAAATCATGTTTTTCTTGAAGGATGCAGACTTCTTCCTGTACCACTGATTGAAGAAGGTGTCTTCCAGAAACTGGCAGTTGGACTGGGAGTTGAGCTTGACTCCATCCTCAACCCGAAAAGGCCCCACAAGCTCATCTTTGATGATACCAGCCCAAACCAGTACTCCACCTCCACCTTGCTGGCGTCTGAGTCGGACTGGAGCTCTCTGCCCTTTACCAATCCAGCCACGGGCCCATCCATCTGGCCCATCAAGACTCACTCTCATTTCATCAGTCCATAAAACCTTAGAAAAATCAGTCTTGAGATATTTCTTGGCCCAGTCTTGACGTTTCAGCTTGTGTGTCTTGTTCAGTGGTGGTCGTCTTTCAGCCTTTCTTACCTTGGCCATGTCTCTGAGTATTGCACACCTTGTGCTTTTGGGCACTCCAGTGATGTTGCAGCTCTGAAATATGGCCAAACTGGTGGCAAGTGGCATCTTGGCAGCTGCACGCTTGACTTTTCTCAGTTCATGGGCAGTTATTTTGCGCCTTGGTTTTTCCACACGCTTCTTGCGACCCTGTTGACTATTTTGAATGAAACGCTTGATTGTTCGATGATCACGCTTCAGAAGCATTGCAATTTTAAGAGTGCTGCATCCCTCTGTAAGATATCTCACTATTTTTGACTTTTCTGAGCCTGTCAAGTCATTCTTTTGACCCATTTTGCCAAAGGAAAGGAAGTTGCCCAATAATTATGCACACCTGATATAGGGTGTTGATGTTATTAGACCACACCCCTTCTCATTACAGAGATGCACATCACCTAATATGCTTAATTGGTAGTAGGCTTTTGAGCCTATACAGCGTGGAGTAAGACAACATGCATAAAGAGGATGATGTGGTCAAAATACTCATTTGCCTAATAATTCTGCACTCCCTGTAGTGTACAGGACAGATCCGCGCACACAGCTTTCAGTCAGTCAGTCAGGTGTGTGCGCGGATCTGTCCTGTACACTATAATGAGAGTGTGCTAGAGTACTACAGAACATCCACTGAACCTCATACTATCAAGTACATACATTAAGGACATACTACAGGAGTCCAGGTGACTTACCAAGGATTGTTGTAACTCAAGGAAAGAATCCACGGCAGTTTGGAGTAACGCGTCGACCTATACGCATTTTACCCCAGCAGGGGTGAATGCTTCTGGTGAGTGGGGATCCACAAGGGGGTACACCGGACCCACTGCGAAAGTCACTGGTTTACTGTCTACCATCCATTCATATAGGAGCACCTTTACCACCCATGTCACCTGTTTTCTAATATATGGACTTCCATTCCAATTTATATTATATATATTTTATTATATTTAGGATGATGTGTTCAGATATTTTGTGTATGTACTGTAAACTTTATATTAGCCTTTAGCACGGTGAGCTCAACCTGTTATAGTTGCATATTTATACACCCCTGGTGGTTTACATAAGCCTTACCATCAGTTTCTACATACATCCATTATCACCACACAATCTTTTTGCCTGCGCGGTGTTATGCACGCATGTGTATCCTTTGGGGAACGTTGTCCCATTTAAGCCTATAATTACCCAATTGGGTTCGGTTATTGGCCAGCAAACAACTATTAGTGACAGCGCCATTACCCCCACCACCTATTTTTGTTCATCTCTTACAGATTGACGCATGTCTTCCACTTCTTTAAAGCCTATGAAAGTGCCGGTTCATAGGACAATTCTGCAGAGGAGGGCATGTAGGTGGCAGAGGAGGAGGGGTAGAGCTCACATGTCTGGCATCATCACCACCAGCTGTATAGAGAGGTGGGGCGCAACAAGCTGCAGCACTGAGCCCTGACCTGCATCCTTTGGAGTTGCAAGCAGCATTATCCAGTGTGCTATGAACAAAATATATTGTCCCTGCCCATGCTTGCTGGACCACGTGTCGGCAGTAAGGTGGATTTTACGGCTGGCTGCCTTGCCCAATGATGCCAGAACATTCCCTTTCCACGTGATGGTAGAGAGATGGAATGGCCTTATGTGAAAGTAGTAGCGACTGGGAACCTGCCATTGTTGTACAGCACATTGTGAGAATTAACGGAAGGGGGCAGAATTCACCAGGCTGAAAAGCAGAAGTTGGAAAACCAACAGCTTTGACAAGCTTGCATTCAGGTGCTGGGCATGTGGGTGGCAAGGACTGTATTTTTTTTTCCACTGCAGAAAATGGGGCAGTGTGATATACCATCATCCCTGTCAGTGGAGCTTACCCTGCCACATTTGGCATGTCATTTTTTTTGGGGGGTGCGGGTACCTAGTTCTAACAAATACCCACTCCCACTCTAGGCGATCTGTGTGGAAGTTCTCCTCCTCTCCCCCTCCCTCCCTACAGTCTTTTGGGACACGTTTCAGGTTACAGAAGATTGCTGGACCATTCAGGAGGGACAGCGTAAATCGCACATGCCCCATGGCAGCCTCAATCTTGTCCTAGGGCATTGATGAAGACAACACAGCACAAAGGTACCCCATGTGTGTAGTAAAGTGACCCTGTAACAAAGTGCCTAACATAGCCCAGAAAAAAAACACCCCAGGGTAGGCCTCCTATGTGACCCACACTTGGCGCCCAATGAGTTAATGTGAAACATGTTGTGACAAACAACCACCACCATATCCTTACAAGTTCAGGTTATTCAATTTGAACATCTCTTTTTAAATCTCTCTTGTTCTAGAAATAAAGGCATTAAGAGAAACGCTAAATACAGGTTTTCACTTCCCACCCGCTGTTTCCCATTGTAGCAAGAAAGTTATTGCCAAACCTATAATCCCTACAGGATTATTGTCCCCTATTGTGTGATAACCTCGCACTTAACACATCGCTTCTGTATCCAGGTTACCGGGTAACCATTTTTTCTAAGCTAGGTCTTGGGAATCTCTTGTACTGAACACAGCAGAACAACAGAAGCTGATTACTTAGACAATATTGTGCAATGGGCACAAGGAATGACACAAATAGGGAAAAACTTTGTGACAAATTTGACATTTACTGGTTCTTACATACAGTGTCTTAAAAAAGTATTCATATCACATTTTGTCATGTTACAACCAAAAACGCAAATGTATTTTATTGGGACTTTCTGTGGTAGACCAACACAAAGTGGCACATAATTGTGAAGTGGAAGGAAAATTATAATTGTTTTTCAAGTTTCTTCACAAATAATAATGTGAAAAGTGTGGCGTGCATTTGTATTCAGTCCCCTTTACTCTGGTACCACTATCAAAAATCTAGTGGAACCAATTGCGTTCAGCAGTCAACAAATTTTTCAGGCGGTATATCGCTAACAATAGCACCTAAATACCGCCTGAAAAACTTCTGCTCAGCATTCTCAATGTGAAAGCCAGAGGGCTATCACACTGAGGCGATGTGCTGGCAGGAGAGAAAAAAATCTCCTGCAAGCAGCATCTTTGGAGCGGTGAGAGGAGCGGTGTGTATACCGCTCCTTCACCGCTCCTTCCTTTTAAAACATTAACATTAACCATTTAGCGACGCTATACCACCACCGCACCTCCACTGCCCCATGTGAAAGGGGCCTTAATCTTAGTATAAATACAGCTGTTCTGTGAAGCCCTCAGAGGTTTGTTTGAGAACATTAGTGAACAAACGGCATCATGAAGGCCAAGGAACACACCAGACATGTCAGGGATAAAGTTGTGAAGAAGTTTAAAGTAGGGCCAGTTTACAAAAAAAAAAAATCCTAAGCTTTGAAAATCTCATGGAGCACTGTTTAATCCATCATCATCCGAAAATTGAAAGAGTAAGGCACAACTGCAAACATAAGGCCACAACTCCAAGATATGGCTACAAATCTGTCCTTTATGGAAGAGTGGCAAGAAGAAAGCCATTGTTGAAAGCAATCCATGAGAAGTCCCATTTGCAGTTTGCAAGAAGCCATGTGGGGGGACACAGCAAACATGTGGAAGAAGGTGCTCTGATTTGCTGAGACCAAAATTTTATTTTATGGCCTAAAAGCAAAACGCTATGTGTGGCGGAAAATGAATACTACACACACCATACCAAACGTGAAACATGGTGGTGGCAGCATCATTTTGTGGGGATGCCTTTTTTCATAAGGGACAGGGAAGCTGGTCAGAGTTAATGGAAAGATGGATGGAGCCAAATACAGGGAAAAATTGTTATGCCGCATACACACGGTCATATTTTTAGTCGGATAAACCTTGGATGGTTTTTCCGATAGAATTCTGCTCAAGCTTGGCTTGCATACACACGGTCACACAAAAGTTCTCTGAACTTTCATCCATCAAGAACACAGTGACATACAACACTATGGCGAGCTGAGAAAATTAAGTTCAATACTTCTGAGCATGCGTCAAATTGTTTCCGAGCATGTGTTGGAATTTTGAGTGTCAGGAATTGCTACAGACGATGGGATTTTCCGATAGGAATTTTTTCTGTCTGAAAATTTGAGAACCAGCTCTCAATCTTTTGTTGGTGGAAATTCCCACAGCAAAAGTCCAATGAAGCATACACAGGGTCGGAATTTCCATTCAAAAGCTCACACCGAACTTTTGCTGTCGGCATTTCCGATCATGTATTCGGAGCATTAGAGTCTGCAAAAGCCTTGAGACTGGGGCAGAGGTTCACCTTCCAGCAGGACAACAACCCTAAACATACAGCCAGAGCTACAATGCAATGGTTTTGATCAAACCATATTCATGTGTTAAGCGGCGTACACACGAGGGGATATGTCCGCTGAAAACGGTCCGATGGACCGTTTCAGCAGACATCTCCGCTCGTGTGTATGGGCTAGCGGACAGATTTCTCCACCCGACAGATTTCAAAGCAAGCTTTGAAATCTATCCGGTGGAATCTGTCCGCCCGACATGTCTGCTGGTTAGTACACTTACCAGCAGACATGTCGCCCGCCGCCGCGCCGCTGCCGAATGGATTCGGCGCATGCGCGGAAGTGTTTTACTTCCTGGTGCGGTGACGTGGCGGTGACGCGGCGGCGTCAACGTCACCGCCGCGTCACCGCGCCGTCCGGCGGCGGGGAATTTGATCCGATGGTGTGTACACGCCATCGGATCAAACTCCCGATCGGACATATCCGATGGAAATGGTCCGCGGACCGTTTTCATCGGATATGTCCGATCGTCTGTACGCCGCCTTAGAATGGCCCAGTCAAAGTCCAGACCTAAATCTAATTGAGAATCTGAGGCAAGACTTGAAAATTGCTATTAACAGACACTCTCCTTCCAGTATGACAGAGCTGGAGCTATCTTGCAAGGAAAAATGGGCAAAACTGTCACTCTCTAGATGTTCAAAGCTGGTAGAGATATACTCAAAAAGTATGAAAGGTGAAAGGTGGTTCTACAAAAAATTGCGGAAGAGAGGCTGAATATATATGCACACCACACTTTTCACATATTCATTTGTAAAAAATAAATAAAAAGCATTTATCATTTTCCTTCCACTTCACAATTATGTGCCACTTTGTGTTGGTCTATCACATAAAACCCCAATAAAATACATTTACGTTTTTGATCGTAACATGACAAAATGTTAAAAATTGCAAGGGGTGTGAATACTTTTTCAAGGCACTCTATATACTCTATGTATTGTATGTAGAGACAGTTGTAAAACTTCCATAATAGAAAGGGTATACAGACTAAGATCCCAGTTACTACACATCATTTGTGCAGCAATAATGGACTGTCAGGCCCCATACACACGATCGGACATATCCGATGAAAACGGTCCGCGGACCATTTCCATCGGATATGTCCGATCGGGAGTTTGATCCGATGGCGTGTACACACCATCGGATCAAATTCCCCGCTGCCGGACGGCGCGGTGACGTGGCGGTGACGTTGACGCCGCCGCGTCACCGCCACGTCACCGCACCAGGAAGTAAAACACTTCCGCACATGCGCCGAATCCATTCGGCAGCGGCGCGGCGGCGGTGGGGGCCGACATGTCTGCTGGTAAGTGTACTAACCAGCAGACATGTCGGGCGGACAGATTCCCACCGGATAGATTTCAAAGCTTGCTTTGCAATCTGTCGGGTGGAGAAATCTGTCCGCTAGCCCATACACACGAGCGGAGATGTCTGCTGAAACGGTCCATCGGACCGTTTTCAGCGGACATATCCCCTCGTGTGTACGCGGCCTTAGTTTCAGTCAGAACACCCTCTTCTGTCAGGCAAGGCTTAGCTACACACAGGGTTTAAAAAGCCCATTTGAACAGATCCACTTTTCTGTGGCATTCAGTTTTTGATTTCCTAGTGAAATGTGAACAATTGAATGCATATACAATTGTGTCACTTGTCATCTGATATTAACATCAAAACCCTTGTCTAAAAGTGTAAGTTCACTTTTTCACAATAAATGAAATGGTTAAATGACACCATGCACAATTCCCATCCCCCAAGTCCCTACTGTACTTTTTTTTTTGTGAATGATCCTTCCTTATGCCGGTAATGTAATATCATGACTCCAACTTTCCAACACTTATCAGTATGTATCAATCATCTGAGGTTGTTTAGATTCACAGATCATGATTAGGGATGAGCCGAACACCCCCCAGTTTGGTTCGAACTAAAACCTGCGAACAGACCAAAAGTTTGTGTAAACGTTAGAACCCTGTTAAAGTCTATGGGATTCGAATGTTTGAAATCTAAAGTGCTAATTTTAAAGGCTAATATGCAAGTTATTGCCTGTGAAGTAGTGTAATTTCTGAAGGAAAAAAGTAATTTAAAATGTACTTGCGTCTATAATGAATTGTCGACTCCCAGCAATTCAGAGAAAAGTCATTTATAAAAAAAAGCGTGGGGGTCCCCCCAAATTCAATTACTAGGCTCCCCAGGTCTGGTATGGATATTAAGGGGAACCCCACATCAAATTTAAAAATAAATGACATGGGGCTCCCCCAAATATTTATTCGAGACCCTTCAGGTCTGGTGTGGATTTTAAGGGGAAGTTCACCCCAAATTTCCAAAAAAATGTGGAGTTCCCCCAAAAATCCACACCAGACCCCTTATCCGAGCGCGCGACCTGGCAGGCCTCCTGAACCGTACCAGGCCACATGCCCTTATCATTAGGAGGATGCTTTTGGGGTCTGTGACCCCTTAAAGAACCATGTCCCCATGTTGATGGGTACAAGGGCCTCATCCCCACAACCCTTGCCCCGGCGGTTGTAGGGGTCTGCGGGCAGGGGGCTTATCGGAATCTGGAAGACCCCTTTGCTGGGAGGGGTGATAAAAGGAGCTTAGAAGCCTTTGCACGCTCTCTTACTCCTTGGCCTGACAGAGAGAGAGAGGTTGCGGCCTACCGCGTGGAGCGCCACATCTACCACGAGGCCTGAGAGGCCTAGTCCTGCAAGATGCCGGACATATTGTTACCAGCATCATTTACAGTTCATACCCATCAGTGCGGACATGTGGAGAGAGTAACTACAGAAGGCAGAGACAGATGATCCATTGCCAGAGTGATGCCAATTTGTGTTCCTGTAGAGAAAACTGCAGATCAATTAGGGTCATTGGTGAGAGAGCAAGCTGCTCTTTTTCTATTCTCTACCATCATTACAGATCACAGTATGCACACATCTCTACCCAAGAAAAATTTACTGCATTGCTGGAACACTGTACTCAGATGCCTTAGGCCTTCACCACTTGGAATCTATTGTTTCATCTGCAACCATACGGATTATAGTTAACGTGTTTCAACTAGCTAGTGAAGAACAACAGATCTGCCACGTGGAACTCTACTGCCATTACTCAAAGGAAGTATATATATATATATATATATATATATATATATATATATAAACACCAGCGGGAGATTAGCTTTATCATTAAAATAGCATAGGCTGTCTAGAATACATCTATCTCAGTGTGGCCACTTTGTGTAGTTAACTGAAACATCCACTAGCAAGGGACTTTGGATCTGAATATAGTGAATCCTTGTGTATATAGCATTATTCATTGTTTAAACATTGTTGTGTCTTCTGGAGGAGCATGTTTGCTGAGTTGGTTGAGTTGTTATTTGGTTCGAGTAAAACATTTCAGAACCTTATACAACTGAGTTGCTTGATTCTTGCTTTATAGTTTTAACAGGATGTCTGAACCCAGAGTGTCAGGTGGTTAGAAGGTTCACTTGGTCATGGCTGTGCAGATGCGCAGGTAATTCTCAGCAGTCCCCATGGGGGCCGTGCTACAATAAGATCATGGTGTAATTCAAGATGTAGCACAGTAGTTTCTGACAAGATAGTACCCAAACAGACTACAATATAAGTCAGTGTCAGTGTTCAATTTCAGCAACAGGTACTAGGGAAGAAACATTGCAGGTCAATTTCTGACCACAATAAAATGGAGACATCCTTCACTTTATGTAACTCGTAGGGCCAGATTCAGGTAGGAGAGCGGATCTTTATTTTGGAGTAACGTTTGTCATTTACGTTACTCCGACGAAATTTTAGGAGCAAGTACTGTTATTCACATAGCACTTGCTCCTAAAGTTGCGGCGGCGTAGCGAAAATGAGCCAGCGGAATTCAAATTGGGCGGGTAGGGGGCGTGTATTATTTAAACTAGGCGCGATCCCGTGGCGAACGTACTGCGCATGCGTCGACTGTCAGTGCGCATGCTCCAAATTCTGTCAGTGAACGTCAATGACGTCAATCCCCATTCACAGACTTTTTACGCAAACGACGCTAAACTTTTTAAATTCGACGCGATGATGACGGCCATTCTTAACATAGGATACTCCACCTAGGGGGCATGTTTTTCTTTACACCGCGTATCGCTTACGGAAACGTCGGAAAGTCACTGCGTCGGGCCCGCCTACGATCGTGAATTTCCGTCTCTCGCTGATTTACATATTCTTGGCGTAAATCAGCGGGAACGCCCCGAGCACCCATTTTAAAATTGCAGTTCCGATACGACGGCGAAATACAATTACGCCGCTCGTATCTGAACTCAATCCCGGCGTATCTTGTTTTCTGACTACAGAAAACAGATAAGCCGGCTCAAAGTGTGAGTTATGCTGGCGTATGGAAAAAAGGGGTGTAAAGGGGCGCTGGATGCACAAAATCAATACAAGGTATGTTATAACTATGTATACTCAAGTGCATATATATACATTAAATTATGTAGTCTATTATACAAACAAAAACCATCAAAAGTGATAAGTATTGTGAACTAATATAGAGAAAAGAGCGAGAAGTGGGATCAGCTAGGTCAAAATGGTTTTAAAACAATCTGTCGCACCTCGTCCCATATATTAGTGGATTCTATAGTATGGACAATGGGGGACTATACCGGTGCTAATACAAGGCATACACTAGAAATTTTTTCTTTTTAAAAAAATATAATTTATTTTATACAAAACATGAGATATAGAAAATAATTGTCACAGAGTATGATATAAATAAATACATAATTCATAACAATAGAGTATAAAGGCCTAAAACCAGGCAGCTGTAGGTCCTGATTATACAAGCAGAGCGATGATCACAACCGTAAGATTAGTGAGCCCAATATATTTCGCCTAGATTCCGGCTTCGTCAGGGGCTAGGTTGATATTTTGAAAACAGCTCTATCAATAGAAAAAATTACATATTACAAAAAGACATATGAATCATAACCATATATTCATACAGGTATGTGTGTGTGCTTTGCTAACCTTGCGTGTCAGAGAGTGGACATCCAGACCTGGAGAAAGGGAAGGGGGGGAGGAAGGGGGGGGGGAGAGGGTTGGTGAGTAGGGGAAGAGAGAGGGCCGGGGGGCAGGGGGCTCGGAGAGGGATAGGGAAGAGGGGAAAAGAGAGCGGCTCGGCACTTGCAATCCAAAGGGCAACCCACTCGTCTAGTGGTCCAATGCACCAAAATAGGGCCAGAGATGCATCTCCATAGGAGAGGAGAAAGAAAACTGGCTAAAAAAGAATCATGAAAAGCATAAGAATTATAGTCTATCTATATATATATCGCAAGAAACTATTTTTAAAACAAGATTTTTTACCAAATCCATTTAAACTCACATAATACTTTTAGAGAAATAGTGCAGTGCCAAGAACAGCCACACGAGAGCGTCCAAACATTGCTGACAACATCCAAGAGGGTGTGATGCTAAATCAGTCAATGTGACTTTCTAAATAAAAAACAAACAGCATAACAACGAGCATTAGTTCAATTGGACACATATGTAGGGAATGACCAAACATAGTCCAGGAGGCCTGTAAAAATATAAGCTATTTACCTAGGGTGAAGATGTCACACAGTGACGTTCCTGGCAGGTGCATTCAGCATAGAGAGATAAGGTGAATCACAGCCAGCTTAAGTAGATCTCCTCTCCCCCACGTCCGAGCGTCTGACGTCATCGGGCGTGAGAGGACAAAAAACGTCAGCGCGCCGCAGCATAGGGAAAGTCCACGCGCGCCTACAATGCCCAGAATGCCCTACGATCTGATGCACAGAGAGGAAGGATATTACCCTCTGCACAGCCACGGTCATCGGCAGACAGGCGGGCAGAGAAGCCTCATCCACAGGGGGAGTCACGAGTCGACATCGGAACCAGCGGGCAGGGCCACGCCCACTGGTCCGATACGTAGATGGAGAGGGCGTGGAAAAGTCCCATATGGCTGCAAACACAGTGACAAACGGGCTAAGAGTGTAAAAAAGCCCTTGGGGTGTCCATACAGAGAGGCATATACGCCCCAAAAGAACGGCGCACAGGATAACAAGGGACGAGGACGTTGGCACTCGTTCGGGTGCAAGGGTAAATAGAGCCTAGATGAATAGTACTCAGGGGAACATACACAGGTCAGCATCCTAACTAACTAAGGCAAGCAAGGTATATAACCTCCCATGCCAAACACATGGCATAGAGAGGCAGCCGCACACACACATAGCTGCACAGAAGCATCTATCAAAAAAATATAAATGTAAGAAAACAAATGGGGAAAGAACAAACCCAGCATAATGGTGTCAAAGAAATATACATGCTAATAATTAAACATTTATGACGATATTTAAATTTAGAATACAGAATATACAAAGCATCAATATATCTTAGAGAATTCTAAAATAAAACTAAAAAAAGGGGGGGAGGAGGAGAGGGCCATAGGGGGGGGGGGGGGGTTTTGAAAGGGGGGGGGGGGGAATTGTTGGAAGGCCTATATGTTATAGGGAAGGGGAGGGGGAAAAAGAGGAGGGGAGAGGGAGAAAGGAAACACTTACATAAGGGGGAAACACATAGGGCAAACATACAGTATACCCCGAGTGGGTGAGCAGCTCGCTCATATATCGATAAGGCAATCTTGTGAACTTTTCTTAAAAAAAGGAGTCAAAAGGTATTCAAAAAATGTATGTATATAAAAATTCACATACTTAATCAAGCAGAGGACACATTTAAAGAAATGACTTGTAACTTATATATTCATTTAATCCTGGATATTGAGTCGCATTCAGTGATTGAATCCACCGTGTTTCAAGTTGGAGTAGCGTGCGATCAATGTCGCCGCCCCTCACATGTTGGGGTACATGCTCAAGAGCTGTAAATTGGATCATTGATAATTCGAAGTTGTGTTCCTTGCCCATGTGCCGACTGATGGCAGTGGTCATCAGCTTTTTACAAATGGGTCCTATGTGGTCGGAAATCCTTACATGAAAGGGCCGTTTGGTCTTCCCTACATAAAAGCACCCACAGAGGCATTTAGCCAGATATACTACCCCCAATCGTTTGGCATGTAACCCGATGCCTGATGTTGTGTATGTGTCCGTTGGGTAGTAAGGTGGTAGGGCCATATAGTATATATGGACACATTTTACATTTTTTGCATGGATATGTACCACTGTTTTTTCTTGGTAAATCACCTTTAGAGTCAAAATGGCTTTGAACCAACTTGTCCCTCAATGAGGGTGCACGTCGGTAAGTAATTTCCGGAGATTCCTTGATGAATTTCCGTACTGTGTTATCAGCTAGTAATAGGGGCCAGAAACTGTCCCAAAATACTCTTCTAAATTTCCAATGATCAGTAGAATATTGCGTAAGAATGCGTATCGGCTGAAGAGTGTTTCTTTGTCTATTAGGGAAAATTAGATCTCTACGCTCGGTTTTAGCTGCTCTGTTGTATGCTTTTTTAAGATTCTTGTGACTGTATCCCCTCTTTCTCAGACGAAGATACAGATCATTAGCCGCCACTTCATAGTCCACCTTCAGGGCACAATTACGTTTGAGTCTTATGTACTGGCTGTATGGTATGCTCTTTACCAAAGAGGACGGGTGGCCACTGGAGGCGTGAAGAATTGTATTTCCCGATGAGGGTTTACGATAGAGGGACGAAAAAACTGTTCCATCTGAATCAATGGAGATTTTTAGATCAAGGAAGTTGATACTTTCCTGACTACATTCCATGGTGAATTTTAAGTTGTATGCATTCAGTGACAAACCCTTCATAAATTGATCAAGCTCAGATTGAGTGCCTGACCACAATAGCAGGACGTCATCAATATATCTATACCATGAAATCACACGGTGCATGCACATAGATGGGTCCTCATTACAAAAAAGTTCCTTCTCCCACCCCCCCAGGTACAGGTTGGCATACGATGGGGCACACTTAGTCCCCATCGCAACCCCCTGCACCTGGAGGTAGTGGGAGAGTCCAAACAAAAAAACACTCCTTGTCAAAATGAATCTTAGTAAATCCAAAATAAAAAAAATTGTACGTCTGAGCCCGATCACCTCTATCTCTAAGGATAGCTCCGATGGTCTCCAGACCCTTTTCATGTGGTATGGTATTATACAAGCTTTCGATGTCTATGGCAACCAGCCACGTATTAGGGGGTACTGTAATTCCCTCTATCGTTTGCAACAAATCGATAGTGTCTTTTATATAGGAGGTCAAAGAGGTTACATGTGGACGAAGATAACTATCGACCAGGGCACTAGCATTTTCAGTTAGGCTAGCACATCCGGAGACAATGGGTCTACCGGGCGGGCACGTTAATGATTTATGAATTTTAGGTAAGGCATACAAGGTTGGAACCCTTGAAAAGGGTCTGGAGACCATCGGAGCTATCCTTAGAGATAGAGGTGATCGGGCTCAGACGTACAATTTTTTTATTTTGGATTTACTAAGATTCATTTTGACAAGGAATGTTTTTTTGTTTGGACTCTCCCACTACCTCCAGGTGCAGGGGGTTGCGATGGGGACTAAGTGTGCCCCATCGTATGCCAACCTGTACCTGGGGGGGTGGGAGAAGGAACTTTTTTGTAATGAGGACCCATCTATGTGCATGCACCGTGTGATTTCATGGTATAGATATATTGATGACGTCCTGCTATTGTGGTCAGGCACTCAATCTGAGCTTGATCAATTTATGAAGGGTTTGTCACTGAATGCATACAACTTAAAATTCACCATGGAATGTAGTCAGGAAAGTATCAACTTCCTTGATCTAAAAATCTCCATTGATTCAGATGGAACAGTTTTTTCGTCCCTCTATCGTAAACCCTCATCGGGAAATACAATTCTTCACGCCTCCAGTGGCCACCCGTCCTCTTTGGTAAAGAGCATACCATACAGCCAGTACATAAGACTCAAACGTAATTGTGCCCTGAAGGTGGACTATGAAGTGGCGGCTAATGATCTGTATCTTCGTCTGAGAAAGAGGGGATACAGTCACAAGAATCTTAAAAAAGCATACAACAGAGCAGCTAAAACCGAGCGTAGAGATCTAATTTTCCCTAATAGACAAAGAAACACTCTTCAGCCGATACGCATTCTTACGCAATATTCTACTGATCATTGGAAATTTAGAAGTATTTTGGGACAGTTCTGGCCCCTATTACTAGCTGATAACACAGTACGGAAATTCATCAAGGAATCTCCGGAAATTACTTACCGACGTGCACCCTCATTGAGGGACAAGTTGGTTCAAAGCCATTTTGACTCTAAAGGTGATTTACCAAGAAAAAACAGTGGTACATATCCATGCAAAAAATGTAAAATGTGTCCATATATACTATATGGCCCTACCACCTTACTACCCAACGGACACATACACAACATCAGGCATCGGGTTACATGCCAAACGATTGGGGTAGTATATCTGGCTAAATGCCTCTGTGGGTGCTTTTATGTAGGGAAGACCAAACGGCCCTTTCATGTAAGGATTTCCGACCACATAGGACCCATTTGTAAAAAGCTGATGACCACTGCCATCAGTCGGCACATGGGCAAGGAACACAACTTCGAATTATCAATGATCCAATTTACAGCTCTTGAGCATGTACCCCAACATGTGAGGGGCGGCGACATTGATCGCACGCTACTCCAACTTGAAACACGGTGGATTCAATCACTGAATGCGACTCAATATCCAGGATTAAATGAATATATAAGTTACAAGTCATTTCTTTAAATGTGTCCTCTGCTTGATTAAGTATGTGAATTTTTATATACATACATTTTTTGAATACCTTTTGACTCCTTTTTTTAAGAAAAGTTCACAAGATTGCCTTATCGATATATGAGCGAGCTGCTCACCCACTCGGGGTATACTGTATGTTTGCCCTATGTGTTTCCCCCTTATGTAAGTGTTTCCTTTCTCCCTCTCCCCTCCTCTTTTTCCCCCTCCCCTTCCCTATAACATATAGGCCTTCCAACAATTCCCCCCCCCCCCTTTCAAACCCCCCCCCCCCTATGGCCCTCTCCTCCTCCCCCCCTTTTTTTAGTTTTATTTTAGAATTCTCTAAGATATATTGATGCTTTGTATATTCTGTATTCTAAATTTAAATATCGTCATAAATGTTTAATTATTAGCATGTATATTTCTTTGACACCATTATGCTGGTTTGTTCTTTCCCCATTTGTTTTCTTACATTTATATTTTTTTGATAGATGCTTCTGTGCAGCTATGTGTGTGTGCGGCTGCCTCTCTATGCCATGTGTTTGGCATGGGAGGTTATATACCTTGCTTGCCTTAGTTAGTTAGGATGCTGACCTGTGTATGTTCCCCTGAGTACTTTCATCTAGGCTCTATTTACCCTTGCACCCGAACGAGTGCCAACGTCCTCGTCCCTTGTTATCCTGTGCGCCGTTCTGGACTATGTTTGGTCATTCCCTACATATGTGTCCAATTGAACTAATGCTCGTTGTTATGCTGTTTGTTTTTTATTTAGAAAGTCACATTGACTGATTTAGCATCACACCCTCTTGGATGTTGTCAGCAATGTTTGGACGCTCTCGTGTGGCTGTTCTTGGCACTGCACTATTTCTCTAAAAGTATTATGTGAGTTTAAATGGATTTGGTAAAAAATCTTGTTTTAAAAATAGTTTCTTGCGATATATATATAGATAGACTATAATTCTTATGCTTTTCATGATTCTTTTTTAGCCAGTTTTCTTTCTCCTCTCCTATGGAGATGCATCTCTGGCCCTATTTTGGTGCATTGGACCACTAGACGAGTGGGTTGCCCTTTGGATTGCAAGTGCCGAGCCGCTCTCTTTTCCCCTCTTCCCTATCCCTCTCCGAGCCCCCTGCCCCCCGGCCCTCTCTCTTCCCCTACTCACCAACCCTCTCCCCCCCCCCCCTTCCTCCCCCACTTCCCTTTCTCCAGGTCTGGATGTCCACTCTCTGACACGCAAGGTTAGCAAAGCACACACACATACCTGTATGAATATATGGTTATGATTCATATGTCTTTTTGTAATATGTAATTTTTTCTATTGATAGAGCTGTTTTCAAAATATCAACCTAGCCCCTGACGAAGCCGGAATCTAGGCGAAATATATTGGGCTCACTAATCTTACGGTTGTGATCATCGCTCTGCTTGTATAATCAGGACCTACAGCTGCCTGGTTTTAGGCCTTTATACTCTATTGTTATGAATTATGTATTATTTATATCATACTCTGTGACAATTATTTTCTATATCTCATGTTTTGTATAAAATAAATTATATTTTTTTAAAAAGAAAAAATTTCTAGTGTATGCCTTGTATTAGCACCGGTATAGTCCCCCATTGTCCATACTATAGAATCCACTAATATATGGGACGAGGTGCGACAGATTGTTGTAAAACCATTTTGACCTAGCTGATCCCACTTCTCGCTCTTTTCTCTATATTAACTACCTGTGTTTTAATACACTAAATAGGGATCCGATAGGTCTAAACCATTGAGATACTAATTATATGTATGAAAATATTTTCTTGAAATTTTGTATTATATTTATGTTTTGTAACATTGTTGGATAGGTCTGGACTGTTTACAAGTTCCTTCTGTGTTTCTTCCTATTGTTGTCCTGTCCTTTGTTAGTCTTGTTTGTCCAAGGGTGTGTGTGCTGCCTGATTATTTTGTCTTTAGGTCTCTTGACATGGCCAACTTTTGTGGCTCAGCATGGGAGGGATTTATGTTTAAAATACAAGCGAATCAGAACTCTGCCGAAATTACAATTCCTGAACTGGATAGAGCCTTCTCCAGACTCCAGCGTTTATTGGAAAAGAAGGTCAGGGTATTTTGGCATAAACAATACTTTGTTAAATATTGCGATAATCAAATAGTCCCTTGGGGTTTGCGAGTACAAATCTTCCCGAATTTGAGGAAGGTTGAGGACTCAGTAAAATCCAAATGGGAACACACTCTTCAAAATTGCTCGTTTGAGATGATGCATATTCTCTGTGACCAATATGACACTGAAATCATAGAGCTTGATAGTCAAATAAATGCATGGTATACCGAACTAATTTTATCTGCTTCTAATCAGTTGTTCATTGATCGGGAAAAGAATCTCAAAGAACATTTAGAGGAGTACACATCGGATTTGATAAATATGAAAGAGGGTAAATTTCTAAGGGATAAAGCAGCCTACGACAATAAATATGCATATAAATGGAACGAATCAACATCCAGTAAACTGCCAAGTCATCCTCCTGTAAGAAATGTACCCACGAACGTGAACATACCTAATATCTCTTCCGTTTCCTCCACAGTCTCTAGTCAATCAACAGTTTATAGGGATTTATCCCATGATCGACTGCCCAAAAAACGCAAAGGAGATCGTCAATCAGCCTCCTCGGATTCACTGACGCGCACCGGGTCTACCATTACGAAACGTCCACTAGTTAGTTCTTCTACTTTGGACACTTTCCGGGCATCATCTTTTGCGCGCTCAATGCAACTCGACACTCCACAAGTAACAAACGCTACAACTGCGCACCCGAATCGGGCTTCAACACCTGGTATTGCGTTTTCTCTATCGCCAGGTAATCTATCCACTAGACGGGTAAGTGAACCTAATCTTTCCTTATTAGTTTCTCATAGTGCGGTAAATGCAGATCCAAAGATAGCCCCTATTTTTTTAGTGAAACCAGTGGACAATCGGTCCACATCCATGATGCAACCAACAGAGATAGAACAATAACTTCAAATATTGATCTGGAGGTTATTAATCTCTCCTCTATCCCACTGAGTCAACATGAGGTGGAGGTTCTCAAACTAGGCCTTACCTTTTGTCCACAGGTGGGAGGGGATAGATTTCAGATGATAAAAGATGTCCATCTTTTTGCACGGAAACTTATTTTCAAAGTAATGTTTGACAAACAATCGTCTGAATTTGATTTGCTGTCTTTTGAACAACTAAAACAAGATGCTGACGAAATTCAGGCTATTGAAACACTAATGGAGCTCTGGGAAGAGGGGCACACTGATGATGATTTATCATCATGTGTGCCGTCCTCTGTTGGCATTTGTGCCCCAGAGGTATCCTTTCCACCAACCAATTTCTTTTAAACCTAAGTCTCAAAATTTTCCCTTATTAAACAAGAATGCCAGTATTTGGTCGTTTGTACAACAAACGACCAAAGAAATTGATAGATTAGAATTAACAGCCGACGCTAAAGTAAACAATCTTACTTTCAATCAGCGCCAAGCTCTTAAAAATCTTCAAAATAATCATGCAATCACAATCAAACCCGCGGATAAAGGAGGAAATGTCGTGGTTATGAATATATCTGATTACGAAATTATGTGTAGAAAAATCTTGGACAACACTGATTGGTACTTACCTATTTCACAGTCCCTACTTTCCGTCTTTAACAAAGAATTCTTATCAATCATTACCCAGGCGTATCATAAAGGCATTATTAATAAAGATACTTGGAATTTTTTGAACGTACAGGCACCCAGGGTTCCAACCTTGTATGCCTTACCTAAAATTCATAAATCATTAACGTGCCCGCCCGGTAGACCCATTGTCTCCGGATGTGCTAGCCTAACTGAAAATGCTAGTGCCCTGGTCGATAGTTATCTTCGTCCACATGTAACCTCTTTGACCTCCTATATAAAAGACACTATCGATTTGTTGCAAACGATAGAGGGAATTACAGTACCCCCTAATACGTGGCTGGTTGCCATAGACATCGAAAGCTTGTATAATACCATACCACATGAAAAGGGTCTGGAGACCATCGGAGCTATCCTTAGAGATAGAGGTGATCGGGCTCAGACGTACAATTTTTTTTATATTTGGATTTACTAAGATTCATTTTGACAAGGAATGTTTTTTTGTTTGGACTCTCCCACTACCTCCAGGTGCAGGGGGTTGCGATGGGGACTAAGTGTGCCCCATCGTATGCCAACCTGTACCTGGGGGTGTGGGAGAAGGAACTTTTTTGTAATGAGGACCCATCTATGTGCATGCACCGTGTGATTTCATGGTATAGATTATATTGATGACGTCCTGCTATTGTGGTCAGGCACTCAATCTGAGCTTGATCAATTTATGAAGGGTTTGTCACACTGAATGCATACAACTTAAAATTCACCATGGAATGTAGTCAGGAAAGTATCAACTTCCTTGATCTAAAAATCTCCATTGATTCAGATGGAACAGTTTTTTCGTCCCTCTATCGTAAACCCTCATCGGGGAAAATACAATTCTTCACGCCTCCAGTGGCCACCCGTCCTCTTTGGTAAAGAGCATACCATACAGCCAGTACATAAGACTCAAACGTAATTGTGCCCTGAAGGTGGACTATGAAGTGGCGGCTAATGATCTGTATCTTCGTCTGAGAAAGAGGGGATACAGTCACAAGAATCTTAAAAAAGCATACAACAGAGCAGCTAAAACCGAGCGTAGAGATCTAATTTTCCCTAATAGACAAAGAAACACTCTTCAGCCGATACGCATTCTTACGCAATATTCTACTGATCATTGGAAATTTAGAAGTATTTTTGGACAGTTCTGGCCCCTATTACTAGCTGATAACACAGTACGGAAATTCATCAAGGAATCTCCGGAAATTACTTACCGACGTGCACCCTCATTGAGGGACAAGTTGGTTCAAAGCCATTTTGACTCTAAAGGTGATTTACCAAGAAAAAACAGTGGTACATATCCATGCAAAAAATGTAAAATGTGTCCATATATACTATATGGCCCTACCACCTTACTACCCAACGGACACATACACAACATCAGGCATCGGGTTACATGCCAAACGATTGGGGTAGTATATCTGGCTAAATGCCTCTGTGGGTGCTTTTATGTAGGGAAGACCAAACGGCCCTTTCATGTAAGGATTTCCGACCACATAGGACCCATTTGTAAAAAGCTGATGACCACTGCCATCAGTCGGCACATGGGCAAGGAACACAACTTCGAATTATCAATGATCCAATTTACAGCTCTTGAGCATGTACCCCAACATGTGAGGAGGCGGCGACATTGATCGCACGCTACTCCAACTTGAAACACGGTGGATTCAATCACTGAATGCGACTCAATATCCAGGATTAAATGAATATATAAGTTACAAGTCATTTCTTTAAATGTGTCCTCTGCTTGATTAAGTATGTGAATTTTTATATACATACATTTTTTGAATACCTTTTGACTCCTTTTTTTAAGAAAAGTTCACAAGATTGCCTTATCGATATATGAGCGAGCTGCTCACCCACTCTGGGTATACTGTATGTTTGCCCTGTGTGTTTCCCCCTTATGTAAATGTTTCCTTTCTCCCTCTCCCCTCCTCTTTTTCCCCCTCCCCTTCCCTATAACATATAGGCCTTCCAACAATTCCCCCCCCCCCCCCCCCTTTCCCCCCCCTTTCAAACCCCCCCCCCCCCCTATGGCCCTCTCCTCCTCTCCCCCTTTCTTTAGTTTTATTTTAGAATTCTCTAAGATATATTGATGCTTTGTATATTCTGTATTCTAAATTTAAATATCGTCATAAATGTTTAATTATTAGCATGTATATTTCTTTGACACCATTATGCTGGTTTGTTCTTTCCCCATTTGTTTTCTTACATTTATATTTTTTTGATAGATGCTTCTGTGCAGCTATGTGTGTGTGCGGCTGCCTCTCTATGCCATGTGTTTGGCATGGGAGGTTATATACCTTGCTTGCCTTAGTTAGTTAGGATGCTGACCTGTGTATGTTCCCCTGAGTACTTTCATCTAGGCTCTATTTACCCTTGCACCCGAACGAGTGCCAACGTCCTCGTCCCTTGTTATCCTGTGCGCCGTTCTTTTGGGCGTATATGCCTCTCTGTATGGACACCCAAGGGCTTTTTTACACTCTTAGCCCGTTTGTCACTGTGTTGCAGCCATATGGGACTTTTCCACGCCCTCTCCATCTACGTATCGGACCAGTGGGCGTGGCCCGCTGGTTCCGATGTCGACTCCTCCCTGTGGATGCGGCTTCTCTGCCCGCCTGTCTGCCGATGACCGTGGCTGTGCAGAGGGTAATATCCTTCCTCTCTGCGCATCAGATCGTAGGGCATTCTGGGCATTGTAGGCGCGCGTGGACTTTCCCTATGCTGCGGCGCGCTGACGTTTTTTGTCCTCTCACGCCCGATGACGTCAGACGCTCGGACGTGGGGGGGGGGGGAGATCTACTTAACGCGTGGCTGTGGATTCACCTTATCTCTCTCTATGCTGAATGCACCTGCCAGGAACGTCACTGTGTGACATCTTCACCCTAGGTAAATAGCTTATATTTTTACAGGCCTCCTGGACTATGTTTGGTCATTCCCTACATATGTGTCCAATTGAACTAATGCTCGTTGTTATGCTGTTTGTTTTTTATTTAGAAAGTCACATTGACTGATTTAGCATCACACCCTCTTGGATGTTGTCAGCAATGTTTGGACGCTCTCGTGTGGCTGTTCTTGGCACTGCACTATTTCTCTAAAAGTAATTATGTGAGTTTAAATGGATTTGGTAAAAAATCTTGTTTTTTAAAAATAGTTTTCTCTGCGATATATATAGTTAGATAGACTATAATTCTTTATGCTTTTCATGATTGCTTTTTTTCTTTTTTAGCCAGTTTTCTTTCTCCTCTCCTATGGAGATGCATCTCTGGGCCCTATTTTGGGTGCATTGGACCACTAGACGAGTGGGTTGCCCTTTGGATTGCAAGTGCGCGAGCCGCTCTTCTTTTCCCCTCTTCCCCTATCCCTCTCCGAGCCCCCTGCCCCCCCGGCCCTCTCTCTTCCCCTACTCACCAACCCTCTCTCCCCCCCCCCCCTTCCTCCCCCACTTCCCTTTCTCCAGGTCTGGATGTCCACTCTCTGACACGCAAGGTTAGCAAAGCACAGACACATACCTGTATGAATATATGGTTATGATTCATATGTCTTTTTGTAATATGTAATTTTTTCTATTGATAGAGCTGTTTTCAAAATATCAACCTAGCCCCTGACGAAGCCGGAATCTAGGCGAAATATATTGGGCTCACTAATCTTACGGTTGTGATCATCGCTCTGCTTGTATAATCAGGACCTACAGCTGCCTGGTTTTAGGCCTTTATACTCTATTGTTATGAATTATGTATTATTTATATCATACTCTGTGACAATTATTTTCTATATCTCATGTTTTGTATAAAATAAATTATATTTTTTTAAAAAGAAAAAATTTCTAGTGTATGCCTTGTATTAGCACCGGTATAGTCCCCCATTGTCCATACTATAGTATTGTGAACTAATGTCCATACAATAAAGTGCAGAGAAAGTCCCAATAGTGCTATACGATAAGCACCCAATGGCAAATCACAGCCAAAGTAGCGTATAAATTGCAGTTCAGGAACCACCACCAAAATGTTGCACCCGATGTGATCAATAGAAATGGCTCCTTACCAATAACAATGGACTCTTTTAATTAAAAAAGAAGTCATGAACCGATTTTGTCAATGGGATGATCCGGATGCCAAATGGCTGCTTACTTAGGTTGTGCCCTGATCCCGGCACTGAGGCTTGTAGCGTATATTCGATATCCAATCGAACGCGTGGATTCGGAGAAGGATCGGTGGTCCGTCGCGCTGCTAGTCCCACTAGCCGGCGTGCGTTCTACCGTCGGAAATCAGCGTGGGTTCGGAGAAGGATCGAAAATCCGTCGCACTGCTAGTCCCACTAACCGGCGTGCGTTCCACCGTCGGAAACCAGCGGATCACTGATACTCCAGCGTAACTCTACCTGAATCTGGCCCGTAGTGTTTTTGGCAACACCCTGTCAGCTTGTCTCCTCAGACCAAATGGAAACTGTACTTCATAGAGGATGCAATAACTAAACTAAGGCCCTGTGACAATTCAGACTGTACTGTATCTGAATGCAGGACAAAGCAAGATTACCGGTAATTTCTTGCTATACTTTAGATGATCATAGATTTTGATAATGTATACAATTTACCTGACGATCCAGCATTTCCACAAATTCTGCACCGATGTACTGTCATGTACTGACAACACTTTTTAGCCACTCTTCCCCCATCATTGTTGCCACCCAGAGGCAGCATCTATACAAAAGTACCATTGGATCCATCTTTTAGTCACAAGCCTTAATTACTAAGCTCTTAGTAATTAGTAATTGCATCTCTATCCTTCTCCCTCTTTACACTCTGGCTTTGGGGGAGAGGCGTGAAAGTTGTGAAGTAAGCATGTCAACATCATTTTTTGAGGTCTATGCCCCGCAGATCCTGTTCAGGAATAGGGCAAAGACTGCGGAGCTGCGGTTATGTGTCCGCAAATAAAAAAGACAATAAAAGATAGTTTTATGGCAATTTTAAAGAAGACAGTTTCAGAGGGTAATAAAGAAAACTTAATTGCACCATTTGGTCCTTTGGTGATATGCCAACTTTCTTCCACCTGCTTTAAAGAAAAAAACAGCAAAAATGTAAACATAGCTATGGGACTTTTATTGTATCATTTTATTTTCTTGATTTTTTAAAGAAATTATTACAGTAAAACATGAACATGTTGATCTTATTTAAAAATGTCAGCACACAGCAACAGTAAAATATACGTTGTAAAAATAAAAGGCAGATATGCAAGATATGGCACACAATACAATTATTCTGGTCTACTTCTCCCAAAATAAATAGATCTGAATGACTTTTTAGAAGATTATATGAGAATAAGTGTTAAAAATAAATTCTCTCCATATGCAATTAGATTCATTGATGCATTTCTATGACACAGCAGGCAAGAAAACAACTTGACTACAATCAGTTTAATTTGCAGGGCTACGCAATGCAGGGGAACATCTCCCATTATTCGAAAACAACGTATTTATTTTTAGTGCTCTCAAAAGTACCATATTAGCATATTTTTAGCTCATTATAAAATAAACTCAACAGAATAGAGCTTGTTAAGGAGAATTTCTTCATGTCTTGAAAGATGAAGACAATGGGAGGGCTGGTCTAATACAGTAACAAACCATCTGGCCATTTTATGTGATGTATTTATTTTCAAAAAGTGAACATTGAATGCATTTTTGAGCATCATTGGGAATTTGATTTCTTCTCACTAAATTGCACTGGATGGCAGATAAAGTAAATTATGACACAAGTTTTTTAGAATAAATTCAAACGCAGTGGAGAGCAGGCAATTATTCTTAAAGGTACACTCTAATCAAAATGAAAATAATGCATTGAGATGTGTACAGAAAGCACAACTGCACCTGCATTTTAGTTTGGTTGTTCATGCTAGCTAGACTGCACAATTCCATTTCATTTTATTGGTAATTGTTGATCTCAGAACACAACTGCTTCCGATCTTGGACCACCGTCTGCCAGCTTTTAGCTATCTCTCAGTAAACCTGATGTAAAGATGTCAGTTATTCACACTAACCTATCAGATTCAAATTTGCCTACGGGGGATAGTGACAGTAAATGTTTACATGATTGAGCAGGGGAGGGCTTGTTGGGAGCGACTCACCGCTGGAGGAGGAGATCCCTCTAGGCTGGGCTCCGGGGTCTGTGCCGCCCGGTGCTCTGGTGGTGGAGTGTGCCTCTGCGGGCATGGGAGCGAGGAGGCCCGGAATCACAAAGCCTGCGGCATCTGAAGCCCGACATGCCACCAGGCGGCATGTCGGGCGCTTTAAAGTAGTCCCTGAAGGATGTGTAGGAGCCTGGCGGGGGTTGAGATGATCCCCTGACTGAGGTGGATCGGGTGGTCCACGAACCGCCCATGGATGGATGTGGATTTTCTGGTATTTATGCCTTGAAGCTGTGTGCTGGAGAGAAGCTCTTAGTCCTCACGTCCTTCCAGGCTGGCTTCCAGTGATGCCCCTCCAATAACCTCTTTCGATGAGTCACCATCAGAACAACCAGTCCTCTCCATGTGTCCAATTGGCTTTGCAATGGTTTAGGTAAAATGCTGCCATGCTGTTTTGCAGCTGGTATGCCTGGGGGAACAGGAGCCACACTGGGGAAGAGATTTTGTTAGTTTTGCAGGGGCAGGCCCAGAGGTGACAGACTCCATGCCATCTTGTGTCAGGAAAAGTCTTGTGTGACAACAGTAACGAGCTGTTGTGCACCCTTTGGCTAGGAAAATTCACAAATGTGTCTTTCCTGGTACACATCTTCTACCTGGTGGTGCAGCAATTATTGACATACACGATCTTCTGAGGCAGGTGAGAACAGTGTGTAGCCACCCAGTGTTTGACTGGCTAAAACCCAGAGGAAACTTAACCACCTCAATACAGGGCACTTTCACCCCTTCCTGCCCAAACCATTTTTTAGCTTTCAGCGCTGTCACAATTTGAATAACAATTGCGCGGTCATGCAGGACTGTACCCAAAGGAAATTTTTATCACTTTTCCCCCATAAACAGAGCTTTTGTTTGGCGGCATTTGATTACCTCTGCGTTTTTTATTCCTTGCGCTATAAACAAAAGAAAAGCGACACGTTTGAAAAAAACACAATATTTTTTTACTTTTTGCTATAATAAATATCCAATTTTTTTTTAAAACAAATTTTTTCCTCTTCTACATATTTTTGGTAACAAAAATCACAATAAGCATATATTGATAGGTTTACGCAAAAGTTATAGCACCTATAAAATAGAGGATAGATTTATAGCATTTTTATTATTATTATTATTTTTACTAGTAATGGTGGCAATCTGCGATTTTTATCATGACTGCAATATTGCGGCGGACACATCGGACACTTTTGACCCTATTTTGGGACCATTCGCATTTATACAGTGATTTGTTCTATAAAAATGCATTGATTACAGTATAAATGTGACTGGCAGGAAAGGGTTAACACTAGTGGTGATCAAGGGGTTAAATATGTGTCCTAGGGAGTGATTCTAACTGTAGGGTGAGGGGACTCACAAGGGGAGGAGACCACTCGGTATACAAGGAAGCATTGGTCTCCTTTCACCTGACAGGATGTGGTGGATGTTTACACACACAGATCCATTGTCCTGCTCCGTTACTGGGCAAGCGCGGGTGCCTCACCACCGGCGGGCACGCGCATATTTATACTGTGATTCTGTACTTGCCAAATATGCTGCAGAAATCTCCCTCCACTGAGTTTGGCTGCAATCATTTTAACTCTGGCAGCTAAAGCTGCTGCCTGTTCACTTCCTGGATTTACACAGACAGACAGAGGTACACCTCCAGATCTGCAGCTTTCATTGGCCCTCTTATGACTCATCCACCCTCCCTTCCTGGGAAACTCTTCCAAAAGCTAGAGAGAGAGCTATGCATGATATCATAAGCCTAGGCTTTTTTCCTGACAAGAAACAGGAAGTGGGCTGCAAAAGGTATTTACTGGCAGAAAAAAAATATTTTACTATTTAAAGTTAAAACAACAAGGGCAGAAGATTTAATAGATGGAAAGATGAAAAAATGACTAAAGTTCCACTTTAACCTGCTTGCAGTGTTTTCATTAAATCAGAGGTTTACCCTAAATATACACTTTAGCTTATCCAGATCAGTGCAGTATATACATAAACATTTGGCTATAAATTTTTTTTTATTGTGTTTAATTACCGTGAATCTGGAGTATTTGCAGACACTTCCTGGTATCCCTCCTGCGGGAGTGGGCATGTCTCTTCCCCAGTGCCCCAATGTCTCCTGGGAGCACAGTGTCATGCATCCCAGGAGACAATTCACAAAGCCGACCGTCGTAATCTCGTGGGATTTCACTCGTCATGTGACGCGTCAAGCAGGTCACGTGACGAGCATTCACCACTTCCCGGAAGTATTTGCTTGTAGCTTCACAATGCCCACAAGCAAAATGGCAAATTCCGGCAGTGATTTTTATAAGTTTACATTTTCGGCCAATTCAGACTGGGGATAATTATAAACCTCAAACACGTGAGTACCAAGTTTCTAAACATTAAAACAATCAATGCACTAATAAAAAAAAACGATATACCGTGGACCCTCCGCTTTAAGGAGGAAGACATGGGTACAGTTCAATACACCTTAGAATTTACAACATCAAGCAGAGGTATCATTACTGGTTGGCCACCCTTTTGGATCTGTATTATAGGGGGAAATGGCACACAACATCCTGCGCTAACACCCAAAACATGTAATGTGCAGGACGTTCTTAATGTCCTTTCATGACCAATGTGGCTTAGATCCCCCTGTTGGTGAAAAAATGAGCAGCTGTGGCAGTGACAGGTTTTCAAGTACTTATTTATTACCCGGTACCCAGGGCTTTCTTCTGCCAGCAGTTATAGACAGCACCTGAACTATATGGTGGCTAAGAATATTGGGTCAAAGACAGATTCTAACAGCCACAGAATGCATGACTCCCTTGATTTTGGAGAAATGAGGGTGGAACACTGGTCAGAGCTTGCTTAGTATGCAATGAAGCAAAAATCAGCCCTGCATCAGTGATAAGTATCAATCACCTGCTGCTGCTGCTGCTCTGATTACGTTTTGGTTTTGATTCTGGCCTTAACAATATTAATGTACATTATAGCCTAGGCATTTCCTTACAACACTGCAGGCCTATAAGAAATACCACCTCCTTATACTATTACCATCCCCTGCCACCAAAAAATTATTATTTTTCATTGCTGCGCTCCTGATACCTTAACCATTTCCTGCCACCACTGTAGACTCTTGAGTAGGGATGGGCCCAATGGACCCCTGTTCAGTTCAGGCCCGAACTTTTGAACATGAACGAGAAAGTTCGGACCCGAAAAACCAACCCCATTAAAGTCAATGGGACCCACATCAAATATAATTTTGAAGGCTTAAATGGAAGTAAATGGGCATACAATGGTTATAGGGGTCCGGGTCTTGCCCTGGGGGACATGTATCAATAAAAAAAAGTTTGTGAAAAACTTCATTTTTAAATTAGCAGTGATTTTTTTATTTTTGAAGTGAAAGCCTGAAAATGAAATGTTTCTTCAAATATAGTGTCTGGGGGGTCCCCTTAAGCCCTGTACACACGATGGATGGATTTTTTCGTCAGATATCCAATGAAGCTGACTTTCATCAGTCTTGCCTACACACCATCGGTCAAAATCCGACCGTGTCCAAACGCGGTGACGTAAAACACTGCTGAGAAAAATGAAGTTCAATGCTTCTGAGCATGCGTCGACTAGATTCTGAGAATGCGTGGATTTTTGACCGATGGATTTCCACACAGACGATCGTTTTTTCTATTGTTTTGTTTTATCCATAGGAAGATTTTAAAACATGTTCTATTTTTTTTTCCCCGATGGAAAACAAACCGATGGAGTCCACACATGATCGGTTTGATCAATAAAAACAGTCCATCGGTCTGTTTTCATTGGACAAACCGACTGTGTGTACAGGGCTTTAGTCTAAAGCCTCGTACACACATCTCGGTTTTCTCGGCAAGAACCAGCAAGAAAACCGAGCGTGTGTACGAGGCCTTCAGGTTTCTCATCTGGAAAACTGGCCAGAATCTCGATGAGAAAATTAGAGATCCTGTTCTCTATTTTCTTGTTGAGATTCTTGTCGACCTGTCTCCCGACGAGAAACCCGAGTGTGTATACATACCTGTCGCCGTGGAAACCCGTGCATGCTCGAAATGACTTTGACAAATGTGCGGTAGCTTCCACGGAATAGGTAGGGTGAAGCAAGATGGCGGTGATGGCATTGAATTTGACGAGTGCTCGTCATATGCGATGACGTCACTGTGTTCTTGCCTTTCAAGAGAACCTTTTGAAAAGACTGTGTGTACAGAGATTCTGGCCCATGTGCACGAGGCCTCACTGTAAAGTGGCAGATCTGTACCATGTACCATGTCTAGAATCTGCTGCAGCAATAATTGAATTTATAAAGCCCCAAAAAATGAAATTTTTCCTGCAGCTGTCTTTATTTTGCTTGGCAACAATTGGAGAGCCAATGTGTATGAAGAGGCCACAATGTAGTGCACTGGGGACAAGAGTTGAGATTTTTGGGATACTTTCTGGTGTCACTAAGAAGTGAGAAGTAACGGGTGCAGTAAAATTTGTCTTTGGGTGTCATGGCGCCTTCCCACCATAACCCTATAGAGATAATCTTGATGAAAGCAAGAATTTGGCTTGCTGTAAAAAATTGCAATGATATGGACCTGTCAAACAGGTGCTTAAAAATTGCTCTTTGGGTGTTGTGGTGCCTTCCCACCGTAACCCTATACAGGTACTCTTGATGTAAGAATTTGGCTTGCTGTAAAAAACTTGTCTCTGCTTGTGTGACAGAGGATGAGGAGGATGAGGAAGGTTTAGTAAGCCAAGCGCACAGTGACGCACAGAACTATATGGTGTTAAACTGGCAGTAACGCACGCTAAACTATATGGCGTTAAACTGGCAGTAGCGCACAAAGAACTATATGGCGTTAAACTGGCAGTAACGCACACAAAACTATATGGTGTTAAACTGGCAGTAATGCACACAGAACTATCACTACACTAACGCTATCTGAACTGTCCCTACTCTAGCTATACACTAATGTCAAGATGGCACGGTCTCACTACACTACTCTACACTGAAACTATCTGAGCGGTCCCTACTCTACACTAATGTATGCATAAATTACACAGTCTCACTACACTACAGTGAAACTATCTGAGCCGTCCCTACTCTAGCTGCACACTATGCAAAGCTGAATGATGGCCCTCCTCACTACACTCACACTATCCTTAGACTGACACTAAACTAATATTCTACACTGACAATTGAAGCAAAATAGCACAGTATAGCACACTAATAGCACTGAAAAGAGCCCTGTTCTATCTCTCTCCACACTGAAATCACACTGAAAATGGCTGCCATTGAAAGAATACTTTTATACTGTGGGGCAGGAATAAGCCATGATTGGATAAAGTCATGATGACAGTGTCCAATCATGACTCTGACAGTGCTCTGTGCCCTAATTAGCTGAAGCTTTCACTGCTACAGCCAATCAGAGCTTGCAATGCACTGTTCAGTGCCGCAATGAATTGTGGTCGGTTCGAGGGGGCGAACAAACGGCCGAACGTCCCGGAAGTTCGGCCTGCTTCCCGAATCACTGAACAACAAACTAATGCTCGGGTCGAACCGTTCACCCATCCCTACTTGTGAGCAATAACCTCTCATCCTGCCTTTACAGCAGGAGTCTCTTCCTACCACACTTTCAATGCCACATTGACTGTTTCTGCAGCACTTTCCTAGTTTTAAAAACTTGCTTCATTTTTTCAGGGTCAATTCTGCATTCCATGTCAACATTCATGTTTGATTATGGGGCTACTGCAATACAAATAGCCAATAGCCATAGTTTCTGCAGCTGTTACTCAGACCTCAGTTGTAAAAGTAGTGTAGCGCTTCCCCCTGAGAAACTATTGAATTGTTTTGTGATTTCTTTGCATACCTGTAGATGACACACCTCGCTCAGCTAGCACTTACAGACACACCTTGAAGTATTTCAAATAATTTATTAGGCCAAGCATAGTGTTAAAAATGAGAGGATTAGCAAGTATACTTAGACCAACAATCAATAAGACAACAACATTACTCTGAGAGATGCGGTTAAACACCTGCAGTATTTTGGCTATCAGTAATTAACAGAACTTAAATGCTTTTACATTGCAGAAGTATATGAAGACAACCCTAATTTGCTAAAACAGTCCCCGTTTTTTCCCACTGAACAGTGACTGATGGGAAAAAAAAAATGTTGGCTGGCAGTTGGGGTCCTTAAAGAAAGCAGAAGATTTTCTAGCAGATAACAGATTATTTTGTTCAAATTCTCTTACTGTACCCGGGGCGCCCTCTTCTGGGTCTCTGGACATGTTCACTGATTCAGTTCAAGTCCACAGACAGGAATAGAGGTTGCTGTAATGTCTCTCTTTCAAACATGCTGAGACAGTCTCTCTTTTTTCCTTCTTTACAAGTGATAGGACTGCTTTCTTCTACAGTCTGATCTCACCAGGCATCCAAATCACACCTTACACTCTCCCAATGTCCTGTGTGATGAGCAGTCTCTTAGCTTGTCTTACATCCAGTGGCAAAGCTAGACATTCTTTCACCCGGGGCAAAGAATCAGTTTGGCGCCCCCCGTAAACGGGAAAAGATTAGGCAGGAAAGTGAGAAACTCCCAGGCCATAGATGTTAATTCGGCTGTCTGCCCCCTCCCCCTGTGATCCTCTGGTTCCTCCTGTGCTCCTCTGGCACCCATGCTCCTCTGGTCCCCACATGATCCACTGCCCCCACATGCTCCTCTGGTCCCCCACATGCTCTACTGGTCCCCCACATGCTCCTCTGGTTCCCCATGCTCCTCTGGTGCCCTACATGCTCCTCTGGTCCCCCTCTGCTCCTCTGTCTCCTCCCCCTATGCTCCTCTGGTCTCCTTGTGCTCCTATGGTTCCCCCATGCTCTTCTGGTCCCACATATGCTCCTCTGGCCCTCCACATGCTCCTCTGTTCCCCCTTGCTCCTCTGGTCCCCCTGCGCTCCTCTGGTCCCATGCACACTACCCTGGTCCCACATGCTCCTGTGGTCCCCCACGTTCTCCTCTGGTCCCTCCATGCTCCTCTGGTTCCCTCTGTGTTCCTCTGGTGACATACATTATCCTCTGATCCCCCCTGCTACTCTGGTTTCCCCCCGCTCCTCTAATCCTCATGCTGGTGCCCCATGTGCTCATCTGGTCCCTACTTGCTCCTCTGGTCTTCCCATGCTTCTCTGTTCCCCCACATTCTCCTCTGGTCCCCCACATGCTCCTCTGGTCTTCCCATGCTTCTCTGGTCCCCCACATGCTCCTCTGGTCCCCCACATGCTCCTCTGGTCCCCCCTCTGCTCTTCTGGTCACCCACATGCTCCTCTAGTCCCCCAGTGTGCCTCTATTCCCCCATGCTCCTCTGGTCCCCCTGTGTTCCTCTGGTACCCGTCCCTTCTCCTCTGGTCCCCCCTTCTCCTATTTCCCCCCTGTTCCTCTAGTCCCTGTGATCCCCTGGTCCCCCACGCATTCTCCTCTGTTCTCCCTCATGCTCCTCTGGTCCCCCCTGTTCCTCTGCCCCCCCCCCCCCATGCTTTTCTGGTCCTCCCTACTCCTCTCCAGAGAGTCACCTGGGTGGCCTGGTGAAGAGTCAGTGGGGCAGACTGGTGTAGAGAGGCAGCCAGGAGGGCTGGTGGAGAATTCAGCTGCAGCCAGGTGAGCTGACATTGCCTGAAGAGGTGGTTCTGGTATCAGTGGCCATAAAGGGAGAAGAAGGGAATCTTACACTCTGCGTCACTTCACATGTGCTACTGTTATAGGACTGTGAGTTAAGCTGTGTAAAGTAGAATGTGTGCAGGAGGAAGAAGTGGAAGAAGTGGTACATAGGAAGTTTGTCCCTGAAGTTCTTGTCACAGGCAAATGGGCATTAACCCCCTAATAAAACAACAAAAACAAAGTGACTCTTGGGACCCTGTAAAGATTCTGTGTGCCTGGCTGTGCAGGTGTGGGGGATCCCTGTTCATCTACAGCTCCTATGTGAGGTGTGCTAAAGAAGCATAGTACAGAATGTGTCAGCTTGAATCCAAATTGGCCAGTGTGTCTGTCTGTATACTTTTAGTATACTTTTAGTAAGGATATTTGACAGTAACCACCTATAGGAAATAGAACTGATGTAGATAGTCCAATCATCTTTGTAAAGAGCTATAGAATATGTTGGTGCTATACGAATGATAAACATCAATATACTGAGAACATAGAACAGTTTTACAGCTGTCATTTTTTGTGACCCATTTCTGTCTTATAAAATGAACAGAACATTTTCTTGATTAAACCACATACTATTGACTACTTTAAGCTTTGGACATGTCAGCCATGATGAACTTGAATTGTACATGTTTTGTTCTAGGCAAGCTATGCACAAGACATGTGGCTGGTTTATGTGTAGAGCTTTTATACTGAGCAGACGTCAAGACAGCTTTCGCCCTCCATGGAGTTCTTCCTTGTGAAAGAAACCTTTGTGAATGGTGCTTTGACAAATAGAGTTTGTATGTTCTAGGGAAAAATAAAACATCAAATGATCCAATAATCAGTACTGAGGTTCAGATAACCAATGCACCATGTGGCGGAAATATCCTTAGGGAAGGAAAAAAAAGATTCCTCATTTGTGGTAAAAGGTGTATAGACAAAATGCAATTAATGTTTTTTCCTATGAAAAGAAAACAAGTTTTACAATCTTGCGGGAGTGGGTGTACCCAGCTTGTGATTCAGAGAATAGATTTACAAATGAAAAACATTTCCATTTTAGTTCTCAATTCCAACCATGAAGTCGTCTGTAAAAAAAAGATAATTCCAAATGTGGTTTAAAAGGTGGCAGAAATTAGCTCAAAGGAAATTAAAATTAAAATAATACCTTTAATGATGAAACAAACATTGAATAATTGAAGACAATTAAAGGCCTGTAATTATAGGCAGCAGAAGTTAAGAGGTGGCCATTTCATTTATCGTTATAATCACACCATATCATCAGTAGAGATACAATAGTCCCATATATGGTTGTACTTATGTTTTAGATGAAATAAACACTTTTATTCTACCTTGTTTGATTGGCTAACTAGATTTCTTAGCCTTCCACATAAAGCATGTGTAGGGCTAACCCCAGAGTAGGCGCTAAAGTATATTTGGTTCTGTACTCTGCCTCTCAACCCCAAGAACAGTCTGAGCCCCTCTGGCACACCTGACAATAATGTTAGTGTAAACACCACCAATGAAAGACACATGTTAGAGTAAAACTCATAAATTGTCTTTACTACTAACAGTAGACAAACATAAATCAAATAGGTCTACAGTATAATAATGGCTGAGAATCAAAAGCAATAGAACTCTAACAATCGACAGATCACAAAATAGCAGACACTGGGCCAGATTCATAGAGCAATTACGCCTGTCTAACTGGTGTCAGACAGGAGTAATTTCAAATTTTGCGCGCCGTATCACTAGTTTGAATCCTCAAACCATGATACGGCAGCTTCGGGCTTCGATCCGAGAGGCTTACGTCTTCGTAAGCCTTCGGATCTACGCTGCCATCTATTTGCGGCCGCTGGGAGGAGTTTGCGTCGTTTTGATGCGTCGGGATATGCAAATGTTTTTTTACGGCGATTCCCGAAGATACGAGTGGTCGTCGCAATCGCTTTCGTCTATTTTTTTGTACGTAATGTTAGAGCAGCTTTTTGCTGCTCTAACGTTACGTAGCCCATGTTAAGTATGGCCGTCGTTCCCGCTTCGAATTTTTTATTTTTTTATTTTTGTTTATGTAACTCGTTCGGGACTAGGATCGCCCGTAAACGACGCTACATAAACAACGAATGATGTCACGACGTGATTTCGCGCAATGCACGGCGGGAAATTTGGGAACGGAGCATGCGCAGTTCGATCGCCGCGGGAACGCGCCTATTTTAAATGATTCACGCCCCCTACTCGCGCAGATGGATTGCGACGGGAGAAATACACTACGCCGCCGTCGTTTACTGGACAAAATCTACCTGAATTCCACGTAGAGCCAGGTAAAAAACGGCGGCGTAGTGTATTTCTGATACGCTACGATAATCTATTTCTATGTGAATCTGCCCCACTGTATTTAAATTGAGCTCTATAAGCCAGGCAGGAGAAGAGCAGATGAATGACCCTCTTATGTCCCCTGACACCACAAGCCCACAAAACCATAAACACTGCACCTAGTTCAGTGGTCAATAGCTTAATTCCCAAGCCAGACTACCCCATTCATGCACTACATATACTGATATATGAATAAAAGAGGGGGCTTCTGCGCTAAAATTCAAGGTCGCCCTAAACACACAGAAAAAACAATGCAGCAAAAACAAAAAGTGCAAACACAACACTTGAAAATAAACAACTGTAAAGAAAAAGTAATTGCGCAAAGTGCATAAGACCAACAAATGTTAGATAGTAGTTTGCAGAGTGATGCAAGTGACATATAAATCAATAGTGCCAAATACTATAGTGCCAGATACTATAAAGTGCATTAACGTCATACAAAGGAGTTTTAATGAATAAAATTGCACTTACAAATACAGAAGTAAAACAAGCATATACCACAGCGGCACCGTGCTGGTATCACGGCAATCCCGGTGTACGTCTCCCTTCACCCTACGCGTTACGACATACGAGTCTTCAACTGGGGTTTTCTATATATACAGTGGGCCGGATTCAGAAAGAATAGCGTAATTTTCAGTGGGCTTAGCTTATCTCATATACACTACGCCGCCGTAAGAGGCAGGTACCGTATTCAGAAAGAACTTGCTCCGTAAGTTACGGCGGCATAGTGTAAATGGGCCGGCGTAAGCCCGCGTAATTCAAACTAGGCTGGTAGTGGGCGTGTTGTATGGAAATGAATCGTGACCCCATGTAAATGAAGCGTCTAACGAACGGCGCATGCGCCATCCATGGACGTATCCCAGTGCGCATGCTCAGAATCACGTCGCAAATACTCAATGCCTTTGACGTGAATGTAACTTACGCACAGCCCTATTCGTGTACGACTTACGTAAACAACGGAAAATTCAACGCTGTTCCGACTTCCATAATTAACATTGCCTGCGCCTTATATAGCAGGGGTAACTTTCCGCCGGTCATACGCCTTACATAAACGACGTATATCAATGCGCCGGGCGCAAGTACGTTTGTGAATCGGCATATATAGCTCATTTGCATATTTTTAATGGGAACGTCTAATGCGTCCAGCGTAACTATGCGCCCAAGTTACGCCGGCATAGGCAAGTTATGCCGAAGGACTGAAGCCATGTTTTTCGGCGTATCTTGCTTTCTGAATCAGCGTAAAAAGGCGACGGCGCACATTTGTACTTACAACGGCGTATCTTTTGATACACCGGCGTAAAGCCTTTCTGAATCCGGCCCTGTGTGTGCATGCCCATAAGACACAGTCTCTTGTAAGAAGAAAGGCTTGATTCTTCATCTAGCACCTTTAGCTGGTGCACTTGTTTGGTAGGAGTGATGCAAAGTGTACTGTGTAACTCCTGGGACAGAAAGAACACTTTTACTGCCTGGCAGTGGATGGGTGCAGCACAGTGTTCTTTAATGTAGGTAACCACAGGCAACGTTGTCTGCATGCAGTGTCTCTGTATCTCTGTAAAATGGACAAGTGCCCGCTCACCAAACCTGCGATCGAGGCCCAGACGAAATGTCCTGGATCTTCACTGGCCACCTCACAACTGGAATGCAATGCTACTAGGTGTTCCTGACTGGCCGTGGATGCTTGTGTAGTGCTACCCCTGAAGAAGCCGCTTAAGGATAGTTGGTTCCGTACTCTGTTTCTCAACCGCAATAACTGTCCCAGCCCCTCTGGCACACCTAGCAAACAGTGTACTTGCAAACACAGTAATAGCAGAACCAGATATAGTGAACAGGAAGTTTACTGGAAGACTTTCCACAATTAAAATAAACAGTAGTCTGATAACTTAATAGTAAAGACTAGCAAACTGATCTTTAACGGTGTAAATCAAAACCCAAAAATAGCACAGTCAAACAACTTAAATGACTCTAAAATGGCCTATGCTCTCAGGCCATTTTAGGAGAAAAGATCTGGCTTAAACACGGTCAGTCTGTTTCCCTTAGATTCTGAAATCACATACCCAGGCAATGAGTATGTGAGGAAATAGGCCACAAAGGCAATGATCACTTTAACAATTAACGCAAGAGTTCCCCATTAGGTAATCAGTGGAATCACTAAATTACTCACAGAGACAATGGTGTCTGTATGCAGTGTCTATATGATTAAGATTCAGAGGGAGCAGCCAGTGTTGCCAACCGTCTGTATTTTATGGACAGTTCGTAAAAATGGGCACTTTTTTCCCCCGTTCGTAAATGTCTGTGGTTGCGGGAATGTGCCAGTAAAAATAGCCGAGATCGGTTCAGGTTGGAACTGCGCATGGAGATTGGAGGCAGGGGGTGATTGGAGGCAGGGAGTGATGATGGCTGCGGTAGCACCGCAGAGGGGGATGGAGGCAGGGGGCAATGGAGGAAGGGGGAGATTGGAGGCAGGGGGTGTTGGTGGCACCGCAGAGGGGGATGGTGGCACCACAGAGGGTGAGGGATGGAGACAGGGGCTGTTGGTGGCACCGCAGAGGGGGATGGAGGCAGAGGACAATGGAGGCAGGGGGTGATTGGAGGCAGGGGGCCTTTGGGGTGATTGGAGGCAGAGGGAGATTGGAGGCAGGGGGAGATTGTGGCAACGCAGAGGGGGGTGAAGGCAGGCGGTAATGTGACTAAGTAATTTGCCCTTATTATATCGAAAATAACAAAAATCATTTTTTTTACCTAAATGTCTACCTTAAATCACATTGCTATTTGCCTAGAGTACTTGTTTGTAGCCTAAATACTGAAATTTGCACCTAAAAATGTAATTTAGTAACTTTTGTGAAATGCCAGTAAGAACGTGGCTGGGCCAGTAAATTTCGGGTGTCGTGCCAGTAAATCTCGTAGGTTAGCAACATTGCTCCCAGCTACCACTGGATAGTAAAGCAGTGCTGTCCACAATACTTCAAAGGTGAATGTGTGGTGATTCTTCATGTGCAGGCTGCAACTCAGCCTCAGCACTCTCCAACACAGAGCCCCTGCTTGCAGATCCAGGCCGATGGTTCGTCAGATTAGGTGACCTGTCAGATTTTGTGATGGAAGTGACCTTCTGTCGCTGCCATCTTGCTACACACCGCACTAGTCCATAGTAAGGATACAGTGAGAAGCAGCAAGTGGACATCTTATTATACCAACCGAATTCATGCATTTCACACTTATTTTTAACAGTAAACTGAGCTTATATAGTAAAATACAGGGCCAGATTCAGGAACACTTGCGCTGGAGTATTTCGATATGCGCCGCGTAACTGTGATGATGCGCCGTCGTTTCTATGTGCCCGTACCCACCAAACTAGATGCGCCCAATAACGGGTCATTTGCGACCGGCGGAACGTTCCGACGCCAGAGTATCGTCAGCGCTTAATTTCGCTGTGCGCATCAGTCGCGCCCATTGATTTCCCCTGCAAATATGCAAATGAGGGATTTTTCACAATTCACGAACGGATTAGCACCATACGCCGGCTACATGCGCCGCGCGTATCTCGTCCGTCCGGCGCAAAGTTATTTCTACAAAAGGCTGCTTTATCTTTACTCCAGATGGCCACAGGTCAGCAGGAGAGCAGCTACAGCAGCGTTACCGACGATAGGAGCTAGCTGAACAACCACACTTGCAAGGACAACACCTCTGTGTGCCAACATGCCAGGGGCAGTCGTGGTCCTAGCACTAGTACTGGGTCCCCCGGAACGAAGGAGGCGGGCACGTGAGAGGATATACCGCACACGTATGAGCCTCTTTGGCATGGGGGATGAGGAGGTGTATCGCCTCTTCAGATTCAGCCCTGATGCAATACTTGAACTAACCACAACCCTGCAGGGTGACATCACCAGCAAGACACACCGCTCACAAGCAGTGCAGCCACTGGTGAAGGTCCTGGCAACACTTCATTTCCTTGCAACTGGATCATTCCAGCGTACAAGTGGAGTGGTGGCTGGGATGTCACAATCCTCCATAAGCAGATGTGTGCACCAGGTTGTCCCTGCAATCCTCAGACGCATGTCCAACCAGTTCATCAGACCCACCACTGAGGAGCTGCGGCTGAAGGCAATGACAGATTTCTACAGCATTGCCAGATTCCCACGCACCATCGGGGCCATTGATTGCACACATGTGGCCCTACAGCCCCCCAGTGCCACAGAGCACATATACCGCAATCGGAAGCATTGGCATTCCATCAACGTACAGGTGATAGCCGATGCCCAGCGCCTCATATGGCACGTCCGTGCCAAACACCCCGGGTCCAGCCATGACAGCTTCATATACCGTCAGAGTCCCATCCCAGCAGAATTCGAGCAGAACATGTATGGGGACAGCTGGCTGGTTGGTGAGTGACATGGGTGGCAGCCATGACTATCCCCTCCCGTGATGCACAACATAAGTCGCACATGCATGACTAACATCCTCCTGTATTTTCCCTTACAGGTGACTCTGCATATGCACTGGGACCCCATCTAATGACTCCTTTCCGGAACCCCCAAACCAGAGGAGAGAGAAAATACAATGAAGCACACATCAAAACCTGTGCAGTGGTGGAGCAAACATTTGGGCTCCTGAAGTCCCGTTTACGCTGCCTGGATAAGTCCGGGGGGACCCTATTGTATTCCCCTACCTTTGTGTGTCAGATCATCGGTGCATGTTGTATTCTGCACAACTTTGCTATGAGAAAAGGCCTGCAGATTGACATACGTGATGACCTGACCCCCGACCCACACAGTCCCCACCTGCCAGAGGACACCCAGTCTGCTGATGGAAGAGCAGTCAGGAGGGTCCTCGCCGTAGGCATCTTTGGACACTAAACCAAAACATTAATCACACAGACAATGCACGCGTGTACACCACTGATGTCCCTAGATCACACACACCACATGCACATCGCATTGGATTAGCCCAAGTCCAGCATGTAGGAGTTGGGAGCAGCAACGCCAGCGTCAAGGCCCCAATGATGTCACTGTCCATTCACACACCTTTCACACGTCATTCATACAGCCGTGGGGTTAACTTCACCACCACGGCCGAGGGTGACACCCCTTACTGTCAGGAGTGCCACCCCCTCACATTCACACACCATTCACACTGTCCCCTGCACTCCTGACCGTGTGCAGTACAAAATAAACAAAAATATCTCATAACCTGAGAACAAAAATAAAAAAAAACTCATATCCTGAGTATAAACAAAAATATCTCATAACCTGAGAACAAAAATAAACAAAAACTCATGTCCTGAGTATAAACAAAAATATTCAAAAATAAACAAAAACTCATGTCCTGAGTATAAACAAAAATATATAACAACCAAAAAATCAAAAAACCCTCATCTGGGATGACGGGGGCTCCTCCTTGGGGGCACTCTCGGGCTCCTCAGCTGCCTGGAGGGAGTGGGTGGTGGTGGGGGTGGGGGGGGGCATCAGGAGGAGTCTGATCCCCGGGTGGGCCACTCCTGGGAGCTGTTGGCTGCATGCCCTCCAATGCCACAGCAATACGGCTCAGATACAGGTTTGTCTGGGCCTGCATCCTTAGCTGGCGGGTGATCTGATGCCGCTGGTCACGTTGCCGCTGCCTCCCCTCTTCCCGGATGGCAGCTGTGTTGTCTCGAACAGCTGCTGTCAGGTGCCGGATATCAGCCTGCACCTCCCCCAGGCTGGTCACAACGCCCTGCACACGACTGGGCAGCTGTGACAGAGAGCCCAGGCTGTCTGCGACCCTGTCTAAGTGGCCAGCCATCTCCCCCATTTGCTGGGTCTGTTTGGCGTGGTCCAACACTACCTGGTCCTGGACCAGATCAGACACCCCCCTGGTCTTCCGGGTCGCCTTCCTGGGGGCAGAAGAAGGTTGTCCCCGTGGGGATGGAGTCGCCCTTGAGGGGCTACCTAGGATGGGGGAGGGGATCACAGAGGGCCCTGCAGAGGAGGAGGACTCCTCCAACATTAAAATAAACTCCTGTTCAGGGACAGGCTCCTCCACAACCACCTCTGCTGAAGTGGTGTGGGCACTCTCCTCCTCCACCTCGATGTCTCCAGCACCCAGGGCCTCGTCATCAGCATCCCGTTGGGAGGTTGGGGTGGACTGGCCGGTAAGCGATGATGGCCCAGCTCCGTCATCTGTGGATGACACAAAGCAGACACATGTTGGTGGTCCCACACACTTGGCACATGTACCCCCCCCCCACATGCAACACACCAAAAAGGGGGTAAAAATCACTTACCTGTCCTGGAGCCTTCCTCTACGGAGTCATAGCCAGGGACACCCTCCAACTGCTCCCTGTCCAGGCAGCGGGCGACCACCTCCTCCTCCGCGGTCAGGGTGACAGGACATGGGGGACCACCACCTGTGCCCCTCTCATGGCTCCTAATGGTGGCCACCTTGCCCCTCACCTTGCGCCGCAGGTCGTTTATTTTTTTTTGAATATCGCCTGCATTCCGGGTGGAGTACCCCAGCACATTGACCCTGGCAGCTATGGTGTCCAGGATGCCCTGCTTCCTCTCCCGGCTGGTCTTCCTGCTTTTTTTCCCGTGGAGGAAATCATTAAACGTCTCCATAGCCGAGATTATCACAGAGACCTCCTGGGCATTAAAGTTGAGGTTCCTCCTCTCTTTGGGGGTAGCGGGAGCAGCCATTACAGTGCAAAAGTATCTTCCCTGGGGTGGGGGGAAACGGATATACTTTTGCGCCGGAATGGCGTTTCCGCCAGCGCTTTTAAGCGCCCAGCGGAACGCATTGCGCTGACGTTTCCCAGGAAGTGGTGCCGACGGAAGTTGTGAGCATGCGCACAAGGGGGGCGAGTGGAGCCGCACTCACTGCGCATGCTCCGTGGATGATGCGCTGAACGTAAGCCTCTGCGCTGGGCTCCGCCCATCATTTACATATGATCACACCCACTTCCACTTGCGTCGGGTTACGCCAGCGCATTATCGTTACTCTGGCGCAAGTTTACGCGCAACTGCTATGTGAATTACAGGACTTGCGCTGAAAGGGTCTTCAGAGTAACGTAAATGAGAAGCGTTACTCCAGAGGAAAGATACTCTCATCTACCTGAATCTGGCCCACAGTATTTCAAAATCCATCTGTTTAGATGTTGAATTTTAAAAGCAGTGGCAAGCCTGCTGATCTCACAGGTTTGTTAATATACACAACACAGCTGCTTTAAAAAATCAACATCAAAACAGTCTGACGGATTTCAGAATACTGAATGTCCCTATATAAGCTCAGTTTACTGTTAAAAATAAGTATGAAATACAAAACTCCGGTGAGTGTAACAAGATGTCCGCTTGCCGCCTTCTCACTGTATCATTTTTTTTTTTTGTTAAATCATTTTTTTATTTTATTAAACATACATACAAATATATCAAATTAATTCTTGAAGTATCAAAAAAAAAAAAAAAAACAGATAACACTTGCACCTCTTGTACTAAAATAACTTGACATATACGGTATATACTCGGGTATAAGCTGAGTTTTTCAGCCCATTTTTTAGGCTGAAAAACTACCCCCTCAGTTTATACTCGAGTCAGCAGTAATACAGAGGGTCTGCCGCTGTGTAATCCATATGCAGCCGTACCTTTTCATTAGTAAAACAGCCCTGCCTCCTACAGCCCTGCCTCCTCCTTGTCTGTGATAGGTGGAACACTGATACAGTTTCCCAGCATCTTATCAGTGTTCCTCTATCACGGACGGATGAGGAGGAGGAGGCGGGGCTTTCTTACAATGAACGGGAACAGACTGGATTATACAGCGGCAGACACACACTGTTTTACTAATGAAAAGGTTCGGCTGCATATGGATTACACAGCGGCAGACACGCTGTTTTACTGCTGTCTGTGAGAGACTGCACAATTAGACTGCAAATGGGCACAGTAAGGCTGCAGATGGACATTGTTTACCCAGTAGGTGCTGCATTTTCCTACCCTAGGCTTATACTCGAGTCAATATGTTTTCCCATTTTTTTGTGGTAAAATTAGGTGCCTCGGATTATATTCGGGTCAGCTTATATTCGAGTATATACGGTAGTAAACAAAACTATCTTTCTGTTACGTACTACTTTCTTCTTTTCTACTCTTTACTCCCATCTGTCTCTTCTATCTCACTCCTCTCCACTAGGTAAACCATCATATAATTGATTACTAGGATCTATCTAACATGACCATATTTTACCAAACCTTTGGGGTGTACCTCTATGCTTATATGTTAATTTTTCTCTTTTAAGTGTGTAATTAAGTTTCTGAACCCATTGTTCATGAGTTGGAAGATCAACACATGACCATTTTTGTAAAATAGCTTTACGTGCTAAGTATAGTACATAGTATTCATCTCTACTGGTAACGTTCCATCAGGAATTATTCCCATTAGTGCAAGTTTGGGCGTTGCTATTATCTCATTGGAACAAAATAAATTTAAGGTTACAAATATATTTTTTTCAATAATGATGAAGCTTTTGGCATCATGTGGATAAGAGAACCATTAAATAAAGAGCATCACGGACATAATGGTGTTATATATTTTCCCCAAGCATAGAGTTTTGCGGGGTATAATGAGCCCTGTGTATAATAAAAAGCTGAGATAACCTTTGGGAGGGCGAGAGAGATGTCCTGGGAAGTGTTTCCAGTGCATGTGTCCAATCCTCCTCATCTAGATCCTCTATGTTTCCTTGCCACCTGGCAAAACTATTTTTCATTGTTCTCTATTATTTGTAAATTAGAATAAAGGTTTCCTCCTATTAATCCTTGCCTTCAATAGTATTTTAGAGTGTTTATATTGTAGGTGGATTTTTGAGCTCTGAATCTGTAATACATGGTGTATTTGAAGATATTGGTAGAAGTTTTTATTTGTTAACTGGTAACAATCTTTTAATATATTAAAAGGAAGTAAAACGTCCCTTAATATAACTGATACAAAAATATTATACCCGCTTTTTTCCAATCCAAAATTCCGACAGTCTATTCAATTCATAAAGGTAGTAGTTGTCCCATATAGGCATGTGTTTCGTATAGCCCTTATGTTGAGTAATGGTTCGGACTGCTCCCCATGAATCAAATAAAAAGTATGGAACCTTCTTTTTTTATAAAAGTGGTGAGCTACTATTAGTTGAACTAAAGGGTGTTTTTTAAATTATAATATTATTATCTTCTGTATAGCGTCCTGTATATCTACATCCAACCATGCCAGTGTTGTAATTGTGATGCAATAAAATATAATCTGGGTTGGGTATCGCAATTCCCCCCTTATCTATGGGCTGTTGTAATGTTTCTGATGTAATTCTAGGTTTTCCACCTCTCCACACAAAAATGGAGTCAATAGTCCTGAATAATGATGTCAACCATATGGGGGAGTTGTGCAATACATATAGCATCTGGGGCATCCACACCATCTTCACCAAATTCGCTCTCCCTACCGTGGACAACGGGAGTTTACTCCCAGTTTTACTCAGTTGTCTAAATTTGACAATACGAGGGAGTATATTCGTGTCTGTGTATTCTGTGATATTTCATGTAATTACCACTCTCAGATATTTAAATGATGTAACCTGGGCTATCCGATGAACCTGGTGTGGATGCTCCAAACGCACAGGGTCCAAAAGCAGCATTACGGATGTATCCTTACTTACTGAATGAGTGCGAGGTGTAGCAAGATGGCGGGGAGGGAACATCACTTCCATTACAAATGCTGATGACACACCAGCATTCCAAGAGAGCGATCTAGGCCTAGACCAGCCTTTTTATATCGTCTCCCAGCAGTTTTTTCTTCTCTCCTCAGCAGTCTGGAAGTTGTTGTCCTAAAACGGTGCAATCTCAATGTGAAACTTGAGTCCTGGAACTACAATTCCCTGTATGCTTTGCTTCTTGGTGTGAATCACTCTGCTGGTAGGATATGATGACACAGTCTTTGCTGCCACTAGAGAGGAACAGTTTCACTGCAGCAATGTTACAGAGTGTCTTCTGATACTGCAGGTAAGATAGCCAGCTTCTTAGTACATCTGAAAGGAATGGTACACCGACCCGAGAGGCAACACCTTTCTCCTGATCCGGTCTTCTCCTTGCTTCGTGGCATCTGCCCCAACTCCCAGTCAGCCTCTGGGTCACTCTCCCTTCTTTTTTCTACAGAGCATCCTGGGGGGCACAGTTCTGTCCCCGTATAAGACTGTGGGGCCATTTTTGTTAAATACCAAAAGAAGAAAAAAAATCAGCGCTAGCTAAGATTGAAGCTGCTAACAACAGAGGAAAAACACACCACCCTCTGGTGAAAAAAAAAATGCGGCACTAGTGAATAACACATAAAATAACTAATAATGTCCAATAACTAATCAGTCACAGCATTATCACCAGTCTCCAGCAATGCTCAGGAACTCATCAATAGATGTTTGGGGACATTAAGCTACAGTGCGGAGCATACAGCAAGAGAGGACCCAACTACAGTTACTACATCAGCAACAGTGTTTTTTTTTTTTTCAGAAGATCCACTCTAGCACCTTACATTCCACTTCTACCATACTTCTAACTAAGGATTTATTAATTGGACTATCATATGGTTACACAAACTTTGGATTGATTTATCCCTTTTATTGTATTGGACATTACAGTATTAGTTATTTTGGGTACTATTCACTAGCACTGCAATTTTTTTTATTTTTTATTTTTACGTTTACGTTTTACAGCTCTGGACCCCTTTACATTACACAGCACCCTGCATCACTGGCCCCCTTTACATTACGCTGCACCCTGCACCACTAGACCCCTTTACATTACACAGCACCCTGCATCACTGGACCCCCTTACATTACACAGCACCCCACAGCTCTGGACCCCTTTACATTACACAGCACCCCACAGCTCTGGACCCCTTTATATTACACAGCACCCCACAGCTCTGGACCTCTTTACATTACACAGCACCCTGCATTACTGGCCCCCTTTACATTACACAGGACCCTGCACCACTGCCCCCCTTTACATTAACACAGCACCCTGCACCACTGGCCCCCTTTATATTACACAGCACCCTGCACCACTGGACCCCTTTACATTACACAGCACCCTCCATCACCGGACCCCTTTACATTACACAGCACCCCACAGCTCTGGACCCCTTTACATTACACAGCACCCCACAGCTCTGGACCTCTTTACATTACACAGAACCCTGCATCACTGGCCCCCTTTACATTACACAGCACCCTGCACCACTGGACCCCTTTACATTACACAGCACCCTGCATCACTGTGCCCCTTTACATTACACAGCACCCCTTTCCCTTGACTGAAACACTACACTATATTGACAGTATATTTATTTTAGGTCTAAAAGAGGAACCTTTTGGAATGAGGGACACATGGATTTGATTCCAGAAGAGGGACAGGCACTCTAAATAAGGGACAACTAGAAACTCTGTGTTGTATTTGCTCTGCGTTTCCAGACTTGCTAAAAACACATCAGAAAATAGCCTAGTGTTATCTGTGGCAACAGATGTTGGAACAAACAAAGCACAGGCCTGGTAAACAATATCAACCGGCGATCCCCTCCCTCTGTCCTCTGGTGCTCGTATCGTATGTCACAGAGCTGGGTCTGTGTGCAAGGTCCCGTCCCCCTAGTTTGGCTTGTGTGATAGGTGGAACACTAGAAGACTATCAGATGAGCCAAACTAGGGGGGCGGGACCTTGCACACAGACCCAGCTCCATGACATACAGCGCCGGCAGACGGAACGAGGGAGGGGGTGCTGCAGTCACCGCTTAATGCGGCCCCAGGGCCAGTTCAGCCCTGCTCCTGGCTCTCCCTGGCGATTCCATGGGGGGCAAACGACCCCCTTTGCCCTATGGAGCGGACACCCATGCATGCCGCCAATGCCATAATGTGCTGCAGACAGTGCCACCCATGCCATAATGTGCTGCAGACAGTGCTACTCATGCTGCCAATGGCATTATGCCATTGATGGCATGGGTGGCACTGTCTGCAGCACAATGTGGCATTGGCGGGTGGCAAGGCATGGGTGGCACTGTCTGCAGCACAATATGACATCTGGGGAGGGGCCAGGGGTGGAGCTGAAGGAGGGACCAGGGGTGGAGCTGAAGGGGGCCCCCATCAGGTAGGCTCTACGAGGCCCCATGATTTCTATCAGCGGCCCTGGCTACACATCGTTTAAATAGATTTCTTATTATACATTCGAGATGGAGGTTAAATATATCGAATTTTTATGTTATTTGTAATAATAAAGTTTGAGGCGTACCGGTGACTCCATTTTAATATTGAAAAGAAAGTTATACAGGTAAATAAACTGCAAATGTGTATGAAATTGTGATTGTGATCTTTTCGTCTTTGTCTAAATGTTCAGCTCTGTTAAGTATGTCTGATTTGGGTGTTTTTTTTTTTTTTGTTACTGTAATTGCTGTAATTATCTTACAGGGAAATGAACACTGCATTGTTCACTTGGAGTTCAATTTGAAGATCTGGCAAAGTCTTTTGACCAGCAGAGTCAGCTACTTTGTTCTATGTTATTAGTTTCTTGCTACTGTATGACCACATTTCGTTATTTCAGCAACATTTTTTTTTTTTTTTTTTTTTAGAGTTTAACAGATGTAAACTATTTATTGAATATTTGCCACCAAATATTGTTAAATACATATTCTTGCAGCTTTTCGGTTTCAAGTTAAAATGTCAGAAACAGAACACCAATATTTACAATTCTTATAAGGAATGTTATATAATGACACATTAAGGTGTAAATTTTTTTGGCTTATAATTCTGAAAAGAATGATAATAGCAAAAAAGTGATGCAAAATCTTCGTTTTAAGATTATGATAAGCTACAATAAATCTTACAAAAATATGGTGTAAGATGGCAATAATCCCATTTAACATCCTGCATTTATGTCCCTCTTGCGGAACTGATAATTTATACAGTCAAAACTTAATTTACATAATAAAAGTAGCTCTGTCCACCACTGAAAATTACAGCTCTGAGTCATTTACACATTTTCAGGCCACAGTTTTAAAGGTCTAGAGTATCAAGTTGGTTTGATGAATTAAGCGGTTGGCACTTATAAATACATTTAATGCCTTTCCATCTTCAAAATAGGTTTTCAGAGTATCGCTAAAACTTTTAGAGTACTTTACAAATTCTTTCTTTTGGTGCTCAAGCGCCCTACGATTCTGGTACTGGTACTTTTTGAAGACATTGTTGACTGTGTCAAGAAGTTCCTTTATTGCACTAGCAATATCTTTGATTGTCTTAAGGAACCTCACTCATTCATCAGGTATCTTGCCAAGGATCTGCTTAAGTGCTCGTGCTTTCTCATTTAGCTCCTGGAACTCTGGCTCAGGCCTTTCAATCATATATTCTTCCACATCAGCAGCTGCCATACGCATGAGCGATTCTGTAAAAATTCACTTCTACACTCTTCTTTTCCAGAATATTTGTAATAATATCTTGCGTGAGCCCCGGATTCTCTTTTTCTGCCTTTATAAATGCTGCCCTGAGAGTCTGAGCTGCTGAAAGGTTTACACGTTCTAACTCGTTCAATACTGGCTACATAACCGCATATAGGGGCATGGAAACCATGGAAGTGGTCTCTGATTCATTCTTCAACTCTTCCATTGTCATCCTCATTCAAAGAGACCGGGCTGTTAGAATATGATGCTATGGAAGCAAGTAACTCCTCATTCAGTGTGCTGGATCTGGTGGTTCTTCCAAGGTAAGAAATGGTTCAAAGTTACCCTGTGATCCGGCCAGTGGGCTCGGCGACTCCCCCGGCTTAGTCCTCCGGCTACGCTCTCGCTTCCCTTGGCACCGGAAGTCCCTTTCAGCAACATTTTTCACTATGATCTGTTCTTCATCATGAACTTTGTTTATCTTTATGGCCCAAGTGAGGCCTCATTCCCAATAAAAGGAAAGTCACCCTCCGTTGCAACAGGCTCCAATAAAGCATGCAGGGAAGGCTGCAGAGAAGGCTGCAGGGAAGGCTGCAAAGAAGGGTACAGGGAAGGCTACAAAGAGGTAAAAAAAGTGATGGCCTGGCTTCAGTCTAGTCTGACAGAAGACGCAGGATGTTGTAGTTCCACAAACTGGGGACATATATGTCATCTGCTGCTGTTCCTGACCTCTGGGACTCCAGGACCAGATTGTGCTTCCAATTGTATGAACTCCTCAAGCTCCCAATTGTATTTCTCAAATACTTGATATCTGCCCTGGGGTCCAAGGGGTTTGCAAATTGCAGCAGGCTCTCCAGCATTGCCTTCCTCTTTAATTTCTTATGAGCCAGAATAAATTGAATTTATTTTTACAGTAAATACTTGCCTATGGGCCAGATTCAGGTAGATGGGAGCATCTTTGCTCCAGAGTAACGCTTCTCATTTACGTTACTCTGAAGACCCTTTCGGCGCAAGTACTGTTATTCACATAGCAGTTGCGCGTAAACTTGCGCCAGATTAACGACAATGCGCTGGCGTAACCCGACGCAAGTGGAAGTGGGTGTGATCATATGTAAATGATGGACGGAGCCCAGCGCAGAGGCTTACGTTCAGCGCATCATCCACGGAGCATGTGCAGTGAGTGCGGCTCCACTCGCCCCCTTGTGCGCATGCTCACAACTTCCGTCGGCACCACTTCACGGGAAACGTCAGCGCAATGCGTTCCGCTGGGCGCTTAAAAACGCTGGCGGAAACGCCATTACGGCGCAAAAGTATTTCCGTTTTCCCCCACCCCAGGGAAGTAACTTTTGCTCTGTAATGGCTGCTCCCGCTACCCCCAGAGAGAGGAGGAGCCTTAATTTTAATTCCCAGGAGGTCTCGGTTATCATCTCAGCGATGGAGTCTGTGAATGATTTGCTTCATGGGAAAAAAAGCCGCAAGACCAGCCGGGAGAGGAAGCAGGGCATCCTGGAGTCCATTGCTGCCAGGGTTAATGTCTTGGGGTACTCCACCTGGAGTGCTTCTGACATTCAGAAAAAGATCAACGACTTGCGGCGCAAGGTCAGGGGCAAGGTGGCCACCATCAGGAGGCATGAGAGGGGCACAGGTGGTGGTCCCCCATGTCCGGTCACCCTGACCGCGGAGGAGGAGGTGGTCTCTCGCTGCCTGGACAGGGAGCAGTTGGAGGGGGTCCCAGGCTATGACTCCATGGAGGAAGGCTCCAGGACAGGTAAGTGTTTTTTATCCCCTATTTGATTTGTTGCATTTGGGGGGGGAGGGTACATGTGCCAAGTGTGTGGGACCACCAACATGTGTCTGCTTTGTGTCATCCACAGATGACGGAGCTGGGCCATCATCGGTCAGCGTCCATTCCACCCCATCCCCCCCACGCCATCGTGTGCCCGAGCCCATGGGTGGTGAAGACACCGAGGTGGAGGAGGAGAGTGCCCACACCACACCTGCCGAGGGGGTTGTGGAGGATCCTGCTGTGGCAGAGCAGGACTTTACTTTAGTTTTGGATGTCTCCTCCCCTTCTCCTGGGCCGTCTGTTATCCCCTCCCCCATCCTTGGAAGCCCCTCAAGGGCGACTCCTTCCCCCCGGGGACAACCATCTTCTGGCCCCAGGAAGGCGACCCAGAAGACCAGGGGGGTGTCTGATGTTGTCCAGGACCAGTTGGCGAGGGATCACGCCAGACAGACTGAACAAATGGGGGCCATAGTTGGGCATTTGGAGAAAGTGTCTGACAGCCTGGGCTCCGTTGCCCAGATAAGCAACGCAGTCCAGGATGTCAGCTGTAACTGCGCTGCAGTGGTCACCAGTTTGGGGGAGGTGCATGGTGGGATTACGCAACTCACTGCGGCCGTCCAGGCCAACACTGCTGCCATCCAGGGTAACAGTGCTGCCATCCGGGACAGGGGAGGCTGAGTCAGCGGGCCCAGCATTACCAGGTCACCCGTCAGCTCCGGATGCAGGCCCACACGAACTCATACCTCGGCCGGATAGCCATGGCCTTGGAGGGCATGCAGGCCACACCTGCCAGGAGTGGCCCACCTGGGGATCAGCCACCTCCAGATGCCCCCCCACCCCCACCCACTCCATCCAGGCAGCTGAGGAGCCAGAGAGGGGCCCCCAGAAGAAGCCCCCGGCATCCCCGATGAGGCTTTTTTTGTTTTTGGTTTCTATGATTTTTTTTAAATACTCAGGTTATGAGTTTTTGTTTATTTTGTATTATTTATTTTATACTCAGGTCATGAGTTTTTGTTTCTTTATTTTCTCAGGTTATGAGATTTTGTATTTCTTTTTTTACTGCACACGGTCAGGAGTGCAGGGGACAGTGTGAATGGTGTGTGAATGTGAGGGGGTGGCACTCCTGACAGTAAGGGGTGTCACCCTCGGCCGTGGTGGTGAAGTTAACCCCACGGCTGTATGAATGACGTGTGAAAGATGTATGAATGGACAGTGACATCATTGGGGCCTTGACGCTGGCGTTACTGCTCCCAACTCCTACATGCTGGACTTGGGCTAATCCAATGCGATGTGCATGTGGTGTGTGTGATCTAGTGACATCAGTGGTGTACACGCGTGCACTGTCTGTGTAATTAATGTTTTGGTTTATTGTCCAAAGATGCCTACGGCGAGGACCCTCCTGACTGCTCTTCCATCAGCAGACTGGGTGTCCTCTGGCAGGTGGGGACTGTGTGGGTCGGGGGTCAGGTCATCACGTATGTCAATCTGCAGGCCTTTTCTCATAGCAAAGTTGTGCAGAATACAACATGCACCGATGATCTGACACACAAAGGTAGGGGAATACAATAGGGTCCCCCCGGACTTATCCAGGCAGCGGAAACGGGACTTCAGGAGCCCAAATGTTTGCTCCACCACTGCACGGGTTTTGATGTGTGCTTCATTGTATTTTCTCTCTCCTCTGGTTTGGGGGTTCCGGAAAGGAGTCATTAGATGGGGTCCCAATGCATATGCAGAGTCACCTGTAAGGTAAAAGACAGGAGAATGTTAGTCATGCATGTGCGACTTCTGTTGTGCATCACGGGAGGGGATAGTCATGCCTGACTCCCTTGTCACTCACCAACCAGCCAGCTGTCCCCATACATGTTCTGGTTAAATTCTGCTGGGATGGGGCTCTGATTGTATATGAAACTGTCATGGCTGGACCCGGGGTGTTTGGCACGGACGTGCCATATGAGGCGTTGGGCATCGGCTATCACCTGTACGTTGATGGAGTGCCAATGCTTCCGATTGCGGTATATGTGCTCTGTGGCACTGGGGGGCTGGAGTGCCACATGTGTGCAATCAATGGCCCCCACAGTGCGTGGGAATCCTGCAATGTTGTAGAAATCTGTCATTGCCTTCAGTCGCAGCTCCTCAGTGGTGGGTCTGATGAACTGGTTGGACATGCGTCTGAGGATTGCAGGGACAACCTGGTGCACACATCTGCTCACGGAGGACTGTGACATCCCAGCCACCACTCCACTTGTACGCTGGAATGATCCACTTGCAAGGAAATGGAGTGTTGCCAGTACCTTCACCAGTGGCTGCACTGCTTGTGAGCGGTGTGTCTTGCTGGTGATGTCATCCTGCAGGGTTGTGGTTAGTTCAAGTATTGCATCAGGGCTGAATCTGAAGAGGCGATACACCTCATCATCCCCCATGCCAAAGAGGCTCATACGAGTGCGGTATATCCTCTCACGTGCCCGCCTCCTTCGTTCCGGGGGACCCATCAGTAGTTCGAGGACCACAATTGCTCCTGGCATGTTGGCACACAGAGGTGTTGTCTTGCAAGTGGGGGTGCTCAGCTAGCTCCTATCGTCGGTAACGCTGCTGTAGCTGCTCTCCTGCTGACCTGTGACCGTCTGGAGTAAAGATAAAGCAGCCTTTTGTAGAAATAACTTTGTGCCGGACGGACGAGATACGCGCGGCGCATGTAGCCAGCGTATGGTGCTAATCCGTTCGTGAATTGTGAAAAATCCCTCATTTGCATATTTGCAGGGGAAATCAATAGGCGCGACTGATGCGCCCAGCGAAATTATGCGCTGACGATACTCTGGCGTCGGAACGTTCCGCCGGTCGCAAATGGCCCGTTATTGGGCGCATCTAGTTTGGTGGATACGGGCACATAGAAACGACGGCGCATCTTCACAGTTACGCGGCGCATATCGAAATACTCCAGCGCAAGTGTTGCTGAATCTGGCCCTATGTGTTTTTCTTAAAAAATAACAGTTTGTTTGGGAGTAGTCAGGTACATTTCAAAAATACAATGGGCCAGATTCAGGTAGATGAGAGCATCTTTCCTCCAGAGTAACGCTTCTCATTTACGTTACTCTGACGACCCTTTCAGCGCAAGTACTGTTATTCACATAGCAGTTGCTCGTAAACTTGCGCCAGAGTAACGATAATGCGCTGGCGTAACCCGACGCAAGGGGAAGTGGGTGTGATCATATGTAAATGATGGGCGGAGCCCAGCGCAGAGGCTTACGTTCAGCGCATCAACCACGGAGCATGCGCAGTGAGTGAGGCTCCACTCGCCCCCTTTGTGCGCATGCTCACAACTTCCGTCGGCACCACTTCACGGGAAACGTCAGCGCAATGCCTTCCGTTGGGCGTTTAAATGCGCCCGTAGAAGCGCCATTTCGGCACTAAAGTATATCCTGCTCCCCCTCCCCGCAGTGATGTTACTTTTGTTCTGAGATGGCTGCTCCCGTTCCCCGCAAACACACAGGAGAAAGCTGAACTCTAAAGGCCAGGAGCTGTCAGCCGTCATCTCGGCTATAGAGACCTATGATGTCTTCCTCCATGGCTGTAAAATTTGACAGACAAGCATGGACAGAGGTGTTGTCCTGCAAGTGGGGGTGCTCAGCTAGCTCTTATCGTCGGTAACGCTGCTGTAGCTGCTCTCCTGCTGACCTGTGGCCATCTGGAGTAAAGATAAAGCAGCCTTTTGTAGAAATAACTTTGCGCCGGACGGACGAGATACACGCGGCGCATGTAGCCAGCGTATGGTGCTAATCCGTTCGTGAATTGGGAAAAATCCCTCATTTGCCGGTTGCAAATGGCCCGTTATTGGGCGCATCTAGTTTGGTGGGTACGGGCACATAGAAACGACGGCGCATCTTCACAGTTACGCGGCGCATATCGAAATACTCCAGCGCAAGTGTTGCTGAATCTGGCCCAATGTGTAATTAACAAGGGACACCAACCAACCTCCTTGAGGTTACAAAATACAAGATAATTATGTTATTGTGGTAACTTTACACACCAAAATAAATAAAAAAAATATATGGAGATCACTAGAAAATAATTTTAAAATAACCGCAAAAAATGCAGATCTTGCTTAAAATAAAATAAAACGTCGGAAAAACTGCAATGGAGCATACACACGGCCGGGATTCCCGACGAAAAGGCCTCATAGCAATTTTCCTGTCATGTGTACGAGGCATAAGAGGTTGCTGCTTAACACCAACTGTTATTAGCAGATCAGAATAAAAAAGAAAAATATGCCTCATTCAAACTTTGTGTTTTTACAACTGCTGTTTTGGGTGTCAGACTTTTTTTAACTGCCTCTAAACTCCACAGCATGTTATCCTGTTAATGCACACAGGCTTTTATCAGTGTTTTTTGGTAGGGGAGTTCAGTGGCAGAAAAAAAGCCCTCTACCAGCATGTTCTAGAGCAGCAGAATTTTGGCAGAAAAAACACTGACAGCTCCTAAACTCTAATAAACTCTGCTAAATGTTTGCGTCCAGCGTTTAGCAGAGTTTTTTTTAAGTGGAGGCCGCTGGTGTCCTTAACAACCAATGAATAGCTGGTTGTTAAGGGCCACCGTTTTCTTAACAACAGATGAGTTGGAAAAAAAAACAGTTTCCCCCAATCCATACCAGACTCTTTTCCCATGTTTATGGATGTGGTTGTGTGGGTCTGTGAGCAGAGGGCTTATGAGAATCTAGAAACCCCCTTTAACAGGAGCCCCCCAATATGAATGAGCCTCGAGTATGGGGTACTTGCACAGGTGCCCCTTAAAGGGGTTGTAAAGGAAAAAAATGTTTTTCATAATAAGCATTTTTTACCTGCAGACATTCCTCTTTTCACTGTGAAGGGAGGCTTTACTGCAGTGGACAGTGACGTGCTTGCCCCCTCCTGGGAACTACATCTGTGTGGCAGGACGCTCTCTACGTGTTAGAGACTTCAAGGAGGTGTGAATTACTGGGCGTGCCACAATGCATACTGGGAAATGTAGTTCATACACGAACGAGCGCCGCAAACCAGGAAGTGAATTAGAGAACAGATACTAGAACGCCAGAGGAGATATAGATGAAGGAATTTAATATGTATTTACTTGTTTTTTTAACAGAATCATTACACTATTCTGTCTGTCTACCTTGCAGACATTCATTTTAGGCAAAACATTTTTTTCCTTTACAACTCCTTTAAGGACACGACTTGCTGTGGGGGCACTCAAAGAAGAGGAGGAGCAGACAGCATTGGCAGGGGGCTTCAGAAGAGGAGATAAGAGACCATTGTGTGCAATAACATTGCATAGAGCAGGTAAGTATAACCTCTTTTTTATTTTAACAAAAAAAAATGTACTTTGCAATTCACTTTAACAACTCCCAAATAATTTTTAGCTACCCCCCAAACATTAGAAACAATTTAAAGTTTCAGGGGTTGTGCCACCTCTGGCTCATTCCTGTACATATTTTGGGAGTGTGAAAAGGTCTTACCTGTTTGGAAAGAGGCCTTCGACCTTATGGATAAACTGACAGGTACTCGAGTAGATCCGACACATAGACACTGCCTACTATTTGAGAAGATTCCTGATACCCCTAAACCCATGAGGCAACTGTTGCACACCATTTGTATTGCTGTGCTATGGGCTATCACCCTGAACTGGAGGTCACCTACAGTCCCATTTGCACCGGTCCTCACTAGGATCGATCAAATTATGCTGTCTGAACATATTTTTCATAGGCTTCATGATACCACCCCTATTTGTGATGCTAAGTGGAACCCATGGTGGCTGCTGCGTTTTCAAGAATGACCTGACGTTTTTCTTAGATGTCGCTTTAGTTCATAATTCTTTTCCTTTCTTCCCTGTTCTTTATTTTTATTTTTTATTCTGGTTATTGTTTGAGATGGATTGGTTTGCACCGATATGTTCACCTTTATTAACAGTGCCATTGGTAGCAATGACTTTTGTGGATCTAGCATGTTCTGTAGTCCATGTGTACTTGTTATCTGATTGCTATCTGTGGCTCTTTTTGGACTTTCTGTATGCCTTATTGTAAATGGTATGATGTGTACTCTTATATTGTACTGCAAACCTCTGTTTTGCCCTAATAAAACTTTTTTCAGTAAAAAAAAATAAACAATTTAACCACTTGAGATCCGCGCTCTTGACAAAAGACGTCAACAGCGTGGCTCTCAAGTGCCAAGTTGACGTCTTTGGACATCATTTAAAGTGCATTACCCGCGCGCGCCATAAACACTGTGCCGGCGCATCGCTGAAGAGCCGATGCGTGTACCTGATGGCTGCGATTTCCGTCGGGTACACGCGATCGGCGGGAACACAAGCAGGTGACAGCAGGGACGTGGAGCTCTGTGTGTAAACACAGAGCTCCACGTGCTCTCAGAGTAAAGGAGACCGATCTGTGTCCCTTGTACATAGGGACACAGCATCGGTCACCTCCCCCAGTCACCCCCACACAGTTAGAATACACCCAGGATACACATTTAACCCCTTCTTCACCCCCTAGTGTTAACCCCTTCCCTGCTAGTCACATTTATACAGTAATTAGTGCATTTTTATAGCACTGATTGCTGTATAATTGTGAATGATCTCAAATTTGTGTCGAGTGTCCGATATGTCCGCCGCAATATCGCAGTCCCAATAAAAATCGCAGATCGCCGGCATTACTGGTAAAAAAAAAAATAATAAAAAAAATCACAATTCTGTTCCCAATTTTGTAGGCGCTATAACTTTTGCGCAAACCAGTCGCTTATTGCGATTTTTTTTTTTTTATATACAAAAATACGTCAAAAAATATGTATCGGCCTTAACTGAGAAAAAATATATATGTTTTTTTAAAAAAATTGGATATTTATTATAGCAACAAGTAAAAAATATATATATATATTTTTAAATTGTTGCTCTTTTTTTGTTTATAGCACAAAAAATAAAAACTGCAGAGGTGATCAAATAGCACCAAAATAAAGCTATATTTGTGGGGAAAAAAGGACGTCAATTTTGTTTGGGAGTCACGTCGCACGACCGCGCAAATGTCAGTTAAAGCTGGAAGCTGAAATTTCGCCTGGGCACGAAGGGGGTTTATGTGCTCTGTAAGCAAGTGGTTAAAAGCACCATTAGCCATGTTATCTAAAAATAAATTAATGTGCAGTCAAGTTAATCCAATAGACAATGACATCAATGAAGTGACCATAGGATAATTGCTACCAGATATATCACTTTAAGTTTGAAATAATATACAGTATATCACAAAAGTGAGTACACCCCTTACATTTTTGTAAATATTTTATTATATCTTTTCATGGAACAACACTGAAGAAATTACACTTTGCTACAATGTAAAGTAGTGAGTGTACAGCTTGTATAGCAGTGTAACTTTGCTCTCCCCTCAAATTAACTCAACATTAATGTCTAAACCGCTGGCAACAAAAGTGAGTACACCTAAATGCTGCAGCGCTGGGCGCTTGCAACACCACTCACTACTGTCCCTTATAAACACAGTCCTCTCCTAGCAGCGCACACAGAACCCTCCCTGCTCTACCTCCTCTGCATATGACAGCAGGGGAGGGCGCATGTACACAGTCGTTCCATCCTCAAGGTTTCCATCCTGTAAAGCCTGCACCGGCAGCCTACTCTCTTTCTGTAAGTTGAAGCTGTTCTTCTGCAGCAGCCCCTTTCTCTGATACTCTGTAGGGGGAGAGAGTGCATTTGAACTGCACCCTGGGTATAGCACACTGCTAAACACTGCACCCTGTGCACAAGTGTGACTCCATCTGCGTTTGCAATGAAGGATATTGAGTGTCACACTACACATTACTGTCGATTGTTGGCACTACCCCTCTCTTTACACGCTGTGCTCACTCTGTCTTAGATCCATCTGGACGCACATACGCATCTTTGCATTATGTTTCGAGGAGCAAGGTACTACTTGGCTCTATGTTTTTCTTATGGGTAGCTGTCTTTCGGTGCGTAGTATACGTTTCTATTTACTTATTTCTCATGGTGATTAACGCTTGCCTATCACCATTTGTATACACCACTACTCTTACTTTGCACCCAGTTCACCATCCTTGTTATTACTTTTGCAGGCTATAGCTCTCAAATCGCAAATCGCAGCAAAATCGCGGTAAAAACGCAGTACTTGCGTTATTTAATGCGGGTCCATTGAAGTCTATTACATGCAAAACGCTGCATTTTGTGGAAAAAAAAGGCCCCGACCCTTTCTAAAAACGCAGAGGCACAAAAATACATTGGTGTGAACGTGTTCCATAAGAACCCATGTTAAAAAAATTCCCTGCATTTTTGCAAAATGTAAAAAGCATCAGAAAATGCATTAGTGAGATTCAAGCCTAATATAGGGAGGACTGAAATCTATCAAAGCCATCAGAAGGAGTGCTAACAGATCTTAAAATTTTTACTCATCTCTAAAGAGTGATTATTTTCCTTTCAATTATTGTGCTAGGAGAAAATGTTAGGTCATTTTAAAATAGACATTTTTTTTTGTCCATTTCTCTTGTGTTGTGGAAATAAATATGTTAGCACAAAGGCATTAGATAAAGTGTTTTCTAATTGTGTCTCTCTCCATGCAGATTTACTGGTATAACTGCTTCTAAAGGTTTTTTAAATTATCCTCATACTCACTATAATGAATAAAGTGCTATCTTGATTGGAAGTTGCAAGGTGAAAGCATGAACAGAGAGCTCTTGGCTGAAGAAACATGACTTTGATAAGGTTTAAGTTCATTAGCCGTACATATTCCTTCAGATTGTTTTGAATTTTTAATGCGTAAAGTAACCATTGAAATCGAAATATACTGCAAATCAGAGACGTGCAGTAAGGGGAGGGAGGTGAGGCAGAGCCTCACCTGCCATGAACATTAAAAATGAATTAAAAAAATAAATCGAGCTTTGAGGCTCGTAGTATGGTGACCTGAGGTCACAGAGACCCAATGTTGCCTAAATGCTTCCCCACCACTGGTAAAAATGTGAGGCTCCTACGACCTATGGTTCCAGAGATACAGGGCTCCTTGCGCAGCCTGTCAGAAGCCACATACAGAGCGGCCAGTTTAAATGCAAGCTGACACACTTAGTTTGCAGCAGACTGAAAGGATATGCTCAAAGTGCCTCTCCTCACTTCTTGTCAGAGGCATTGAGCTCAATGGACAGCTTGGAGTCTTGGACCAATGGTATATTATTAGCTATTCATACTTAAGTCAGTGAATTCAGCATCAGACGGATGCTTCATCTGCCCTCCGCTGTCTCTGCACTGAGAACCGAGCCACTGAACACCGCTGATGACTCGGTTCTCACAGATCCACAAGCAGAACAATGCTGACTGTCAGTCAGCATAGCTTCTGCTCTACTTCTTAGCGCTGAGCAGTGAAGGGGCAAGGAGAGGCTGTCTCAGCGGCTCACTGAGACTGCCATCAATTAGGGCAGCTGGCAGATCCAGACTTGGCAGTCGGGATGACACGCTGCCCCAAATGATGCCAGTGATGTTAGTGGAGAGCGGACTTCAGACCTACTGTTGAAAAGGTACTGTTATAATCAAGCTAAACCATATATTTAAAGGCTATAAAATAATAATTTATTATTTATCTATTTACTGTGAAATTATTGGGTTGAAGTTATACCTTCAAACTTTAGTAATTTGTCCATTAAGCCACCTGCAGTTTTTGAAAACATAGTAAATTATCTTAAAAACAATATATAATAATTATTTGTATATTACTTATGGTAATTAACCCCTTGCCACCCAGGCAAATTCTGAAGCCCTGTACACACGGCTGGGAATCCCTTAAAAAAAAACATAGGTTTTCCGTGCGTGTGTATGAGGCTTCACACTTCTTTCCTACATGCAATAATCATAATTGTTTCCCTAGAAAATTATTCAGAACTCCCCAAACATTATATATATTGGTTTAGCAGACACCCTAGGTAATAAAATGGTGGTCGTTGCAACTTTTTATGTTACACAGTATTTGCGCAGCAATTTTTCAAATGCTTTTTTAAATAAAAAACTGTTTCATAAATATAAAAAAAAAAACGAAAGATAGCCTGATTTTGTTGTATAATGTGAAAGATGATGTACCTAAAAATTTCCATAGGCGACGCTTTACGTTTTTGTACAGATTACATGTTTAGAGTTATATATAGAGGAGGTTGAGCGCTCTAACAATTGTTGTGTATCTGGCTCTGATACTAGCCAGTGCTTCACCAGCCACTGACCTCGCGTCCCTGCTGCAAATAGGCCCAGATTTATAGGGAGATTACCTACATCATGACCTAGGGTGGTAACATTTTAGGCTGTTCCTTGTTTGGACATTTTGTATGCCAGTGTAACATGCAAACATATAAAACAAAAAATAGTGAGCACTTAGAGGATGCAGCTGATAGCGCTAAAAGGATACCAACCTTTAAAATAATATAAATAAAAAAATGTGCAGTGTATAAAGTAAATTGATAAATAATGTAAAAATCCATAACTCGGGGGGGCGTGTCCAAGATGGCGACGTGAGCAGTCGCATCCTCCGTGAGCTCCGCTGGCTTCCTTATACTTACCCGATTCCTCGGTCCACGGCCTCTCGTTTGCCGGCCTGAAGACTCCCCGTACACGGTCCGGTAGGGGTAAGAGACTGAGATTCCCCCCGCTGCCAGAGGAGACCCCGCCATTTCCCGGCCTACATGTGGAGCCGCACGCTAGGCGCTCTTTACACATGGCCTCCCAGCCTCCTACAGAGCCTCCGGCCCCAGGCCATCCTGGCTGCCGGAGGTGATCGCGGCCATAGCGACATGCCAGTCCACTCTGGCGGCCAAAATTGAGGAAGTGCAGCTGGATGTGGGCCTCATCCGTAAGGACAAGACAAACTCCGGTCCCGGGTGACGGAAACGGAGCAACGCATTGGGCTGCTGGAGGATGAATCCATGAAGCACTCGGCGTCTCTCTGCACACTCCATACTAAAGTGAAGGCCTTGGAGCTCAGGGCAGAGGACGCCGAAAACAGAAACAGGAGAAATAACCTCCATATTATTGGCCTGCCAGAGGTGGTTGAGAGGAATGATCAAACTGCCTTTATCAAAGCCATGCTCCGCTCCCTCCTCAACACCTCATAATTAAAATCTAAAAGGCATTTTTCTGCACGACTTGTCTCTGACTGGCTTGACTGTTTGCCACTGCATCGCTGACCTGGGGAACAGTAAGTAACTCTCATATTGCTTCATGCTGATACTCTCGGCTGTGGAGACCCTGTTTTGTTCTGTTGCCCTGTTGGCCCTTTTTTTTCGGATCCCTCCCATCCATTACTTCCCTGCTGCAGCCCTCTTCCCTGGACCCCCCCTCTTTTTTCTGACATGCAGTGACGGGAGCTGGACTGTTGCATCCCCCCTGCTGGGGCTGGGGATCCTTGACATTGGGGAATATTTGTAGGGCTGTGGGGGAGGGGGGCCTGGCCTTCTTCTGGAGCCCTAGTTGGCGAGAGTTTCAGTCAGGAGAGAGAACTTTACCTAGGGGCATCTCGGACCATGCTCCCCTGTTAGTGAGCTTGGGTGACCCGGGTTCCCCAAATAGGCTTTGGAGACTCTCAAGGTTTTGGATCTCGGACCAGGATGTGGACTCCCAATTTACAGGGGTGCTGGAGAGGTTTTGGGCTACTAATCCAGACACGGCCTCCCCGATGGTTGTATGGGATGCCTTCAAGGCTTTTACAAGGGGTCAGTATCAGGCCATTATAGCTGGGGTCAGAAGGGAGAGGCGTTCTGCTTTGGTTGCAGCTGAAGATGCTGTGCAGGAGGCACTCTATGTTCGCTCAGGGACCCCCACACTATATCAGACTACAGTTCCTGACCAGAGAGGTTCTGTCCCTTCATACTTTCCTGACTCAGAAAAAGCTGCTTGCTCAGTCCCAACGTATATTCGAGCAGGGGGAGAGGTCGGGTAGGCTCCTCGCTTGGATCTCTAGAGAGTGTTCGGGTGGCATTTCCATCCCCACATCCTCGAACCGGACGGGGATCTTCTCTACACCTCAGATAAGATCAATTGCTGTTTCGTCACTTACTATCAAAGGCTATATACATCGCAGGTGACCTTCAGGGATGACAAATTAGCTGCCTACCTTGACGAGGTTGACGTTCCTGTCCTGACTGACAAATACAGGGATGGCCTCGACAGGCCTATAACCCTGGACGAGATACTTACAGCACTTAAAGTCATGCAACCGGGCAAGACCCCTGGACCTGACGGTCTGCCTGTTGAGCTTTATAAGCAATACCTGGACGTCCTAGCTGTTAGGCTGCAGGAGATGTTAGCTGCTGCTGAGCGCTTGCATGCCCTCCCTCTTTACATGGGTGAGGCTGTTATCATTGTGATCCCGAAACCGGGTAAGGACCCCTCCCTGTGCCCATCCTAAAGACCAATTTCGTTGCTAAATGTCAAAGCTAAACTGCTGGTTAAGGTCCTGGCCACTAGATTGAACACGGTCATTACAGAGTTGGTGCACCCGATAAGACGGGTTTCATGCCGGGCAGAGGCACCGACATAAACCTCAGGAGACTCTTTACCCACATAGCCAGGGTGGACGACGCGGGTCAGCCTCTGGTGGCCTCCCTCGACGCCGAGAAGGCCTTCGACTCTGTTGAGTGGAGGTACTGGTGGGTGGGCCTTGCTAAATTTGGTTTTGGCAACAAATTTATTTCCTGGGTAAAACTACTATATGCGGGCCCCCCCCCCCCAGGCAAGGTTCTGCACCAATGCTTGCCTTTCAGAAGCGTTCCCGCTGGGTCAATGCATGAGGCAGGGCTATCCCCTCTCTCCAGGCCTGTTCGCACTGGCCATAGAGCCCCTGGTCGCACTTATTAGAGTGAACGGGGAGATACAGGGAATACGGGTTGGTGCTATCCATGAAAAAATATCTCTATGCAGACAATGCCCTACTCTACCTGGTTGATTCGTCCACCTCCCTTAGTAAAGCCCTGTCCCGATTTGACCGCTTTGGCGGATTCTCTGAAATCCGCATTAACTGGGACAAATCGGAACTCTTTTTGCTCCATCCCTCCCCTGCTAATTCTAATTCCCAGACGCAGCTTAAATGGGTGTAGGAAATCAAATATCTAGGGATCGGGATCACTGCGATGTTGGGGGACTGTGTGGCTCGTAACCTACAGCCTCTCATGCGGCAGGTCACCACCAAATGAGCGGCGTGGCGCTCGCTCCCACTGACACCTGTAGGTAGGATTAACCTGTTAACCTGTTAAAGATGGTGCTCTTACCCACATTTTTGTACTTTTTTAGAAATACCCCTGTCCATCTTCCCAGGGATTTTTTCAAAAAACTAGAGGGTCCGCTGGGGACCTTTGTTTGGGCTAGGAGGTCTCCCAGGATTGCGAAGAAACTATTATATTTACCCCTTTCTATCAGTGGTTTGGCGCTCCCCAATTTTCAAATGTATTACTGGGCGGCCGTGTTGGCCCATGTCCAGTGGTGGTTCGCCCAACCTAGACAGAATCCAGCGGTCACGCTGGAGACGGCTATTCTGGGTTTGTACGCCACTCTCAGTAGCCTTGCATTTAGAGGTCCGAAGGCTGCTCCTTCTGTAACGATCCCCATGAAGACCACAATCAGGGCCTGAAAGGACGCTAGGGAGGTATATGCAAAGCCCTCCCACATCTCCCCTCATATGCCACTGTGGGGCAACCCTCTACTGCCTCATTTCCACTCCCTACCTGACCCCTCGGTGTGGGCTGGTAAGGGGATAATTACCCTCAAACACATAGTCAGAAACAGTGGTCTTATGACTTTTCAGGATATGAAGGCTCAATACTCATTGCCAGCGGACTGGACGTTCCGGTACTGGCAGCTTCGGCATGCCTTCGGGGCCCAGTTTCCAGACAGACTTACACTGGAGTCGGATTCGGTGGAGCGACTTTTGACTTCTAGTACTATTGGACGTCCTCTCTCGAGAAGTGGGAGGAGTGTGTGTCCACATTCATTCCGTCACTGATAGCAGCTAGAGACAGGTTTATACAGATTAAGTTTTTGCACAGGGCCTACTTTACCCCACAAAGATTAGCCCGGATATTTCCCCAGAGAGACCCTCTGTGCTCTCGGTGTGGGTGTGGGGTGGGCTCATTCTGTCACATGGTCTGGTCGTGCTCGGAGATTCAGCCTTACTTGGTGCACATAGCTGAGGAGCTGGGTGCAATTTCTGGACTCCAGGTCCTTCTCCTGAGCCGCTTGGAGGAGGTTCAGGGGGACAGATATATTATTTAATTTAGTGTAACATTTTTTTTTTTTTTTTTTTAAAGGGCGGTTGTCTTCCGGGGCCCTGGGGATCTCCAGACCCCTAAAAAAAACAAAAAAAAAATTGTCCCTTTAATAAAAAATAAAATAAAAATATATAAAAAAATATATATATTTTTTAAAAATAAATAAAAAAAGGGGGGGGTTGCTATCCAGGGCCCTGGGGGCCTCCAGGAACCTGGGACCTCTTGACCTCTACAAAAAAAAATGTCCCTTCAATAAAAAATAAAATAAAAATATATTAAAAAAATATATTTTTTATTAAAAAAAAGGGGGAGGTTGCCATCTGTGGCCTCTGTACCTTTGCCTGGTTAACAGATCCATATACTCTCTGTTGTGTTTTCCTGATAAAAACTTTCACCTGGCTGACTTCCCTTCTGGTTCCTTGTCCTGTTTACTGCCTCTACTATGATGATCTCTGGATTCCTGTTTTACTGGCAAAAGATGAGTTAGGTATTGTCACATCCATGAGTGAATTGTAACAGAACACTAAAAAGGTTGACAACAGATACGGAATTTTGTCTAAGTGGAAGATCAGAGAATGGATGATATGCCACAATCCATCATAGATAACAATAGGCTCTGTACTTAAATTTCCTTGTTCAAGCCTCTTTTTGGGCATGGCTTCACAATATAGGTTTGCTTTAAGAACTGTCGACTGAATATTTATAGTCTTAGGCCTCGTACACACGAGCAGACAGATTTGTTCAAATCTGTCTGTCCGACAGATTTGAACAAATCTGTCTGCTGGGATTTTGGTTTGCTCGCGTGTACACACGAGCAAACCAAAATCCCCGCCAGCAGACAGCGCACTGACGTGTCGGTGACGTGGCGGTGACGTTGACGCCGCCACGTCACCGCACCAGGAAGTAAAACACTTCCGCGCATGCGTCGAAACCATTCGGCGCGTGTGCGAGAAGACATGTCTGCTGGTTAGCGTACTAACCAGCAGACATGTCGGGCGGACGGGTTCCCAGCCGACAGATTTCAAAGCATGCTTTGAAATCTGTCGGGTGGCCAAATCCGTCTGTTAGCCTGTACACACGATCGAATCTGTCTGCTGAAACGGTCTAGCAGACCGTTTCCAGCAGACAGATTTGATCGTGTGTACGAGGCCTTAGAGAGAACCAATCAGGATTGGTAAGTAATTGTAATAAAGATCCATTGCAACATTGTAACCATTTAAACGAAACTTTTTAGACTATTACTTAAGTCTGTGCATAACTAATTTAACCTTTAAAGCTGTATTTTGGCTTATAATATGTTTTGAAGCAAACTACTGGGGTGTGTAAAATGACATAATGTTCAATTGTTCAGTGAGGTCTTTTAACTGCATAGAGGTGGTTTAACACAGAAGGGTGCAGATTGCTTGGCCTGGACTTCAACCAACATGAAGGAAAAACATTAACACTGGAAGGAGGCTTAAGTACAGTTGATATATAAAAAGGCAAGTCGTGCAGAAAAATGTCTTTTAGATTTTAAATATGAGGTGTTGTAACAAAAGATTCAATATATGTTCAAGGAAAGAAGAAATACCAAAGTATATTGAACTCACATCTGTGTTAATTAAGGCACTAATAGTATAATAGACACAAACAGGGGTGGACTGACAACTCATGGGGCCCCCGGGCAATAGAAGATTATGGGGCCCCCGGGCTTACAGATCGCCACCACGCCAGTAGGCATTGGATAGGCGGGGCAGCTAAAATCTCTGGATTTTCACATCAAAAGCATGTTGGTTTCGGACATATCAGGGACAGATGTAAAAAAAAACACAGATTTTTACATACTGTCCCTGGTTTTATTATGCCTGGCAACCCTGATGGGGCCCCCTAGTGGCTGGGGCCCTCGGGCAGTGCCCGAGTTTGTCAATGGTCAGTCCGCCCCTGGACACAAATGTATAGCCTGAAAAAAAAAGATGGTTCACATCTCTACGCCGAATGCCGAAACGCCGTACGGCCGAAGCAAATCCCGGACCCTTTTTTTCAGGCGTATTCGGCGTTCGGCCATAGCCGACAGTGTAAAATTCTGCCCTCCAGCAAAAAAACAATAGGCGTTTTGTCGCCGCAAATTGCGGGGACAAAACGCCTATTGCATGTCGCCCGAATACGCCGCTGCCACCGACGCCTAGGTCTGAATGGAGCCTTAACTATCACAGGCAAGATAAAGTAGTAATAGGGATACAGAAAGATGTGTTTGGGTGATTGAGTGGGTTTCCATAATTTTTGTAAGTATCCTATAGCCAACTAAATCTGACTGGCTTCCATGGAGAGGACAATTTGACCCAATCATAAGGATTGCAAATAGAATTGGGAGATACAAAGGACTCCTCACAGCTGTTGGTTAATAGTATGCCTCAATAGAAAGTATAAACAACTACTGCCTTTGCACCCTTAAATGTGGTTTTCCCCTTAATTGTATGTAGCCTTTGCCTGAACATGGGTGGTGCCTGGGGGAACAACAAAAAAGATTTCAGGGTGCTCCCTCGTGTTATAAAATAAAGTTGGTCATATTATTATTATCCGCAAGCAGGCACTTTCTTTTTAAGTCTGGCGGATGCCAGGTTTTATTTACAAAAGGTTTGCAGGTTAAAATAAACAAAACAGTAAATTAAATCCTTGCCGTCCGGCGCTAAACTAAACATCAGGGTCTCCTCTCTATACAGTGTGGGGCTGGTCCCCACCACCCACAAAATAAACAACAAAGCAAACCTTTTCTTGCAGTGACTTTACAGAGAGCTCCTCACACTCAGGTTCCCTTTCTGAGTAGGGATGAGCCGAACACCACCGCGTTCGGTTCGCACCAGAACCGTCGAACATTTAGAACCCCATTGAAGTCTATGGGACTCGAACGTTCAAATTCAAACACGGTCGTTTTAAAGACCAATTTTCAAGTTATTGTTGGAAAACGTCTTTCAGAACCCGGGTCTTGCCCCAGGGAACATTTATCAATGGAAAAATAGTCTTAAAAACGGTCGTTTTTTCAGGAGCAGGACTCCTGAAAAAAACGACCTTTTTTAAAACTTTTTTTTCCATTGATAGTAGTATCAATGGAAAAAAAAGTTTTAAAAACGGTCGTTTTAAAGACCAATTTTCAAGTTATTGTTGGAAAACGTCTTTCAGAACCCGGGTCTTGCCCCAGGGAACATGTATCAATGGAAAAAAAAAGTCTTAAAAACTGTTGTTTCGTTTCACTCGAATTTGCCGCGAACGATCGTTTTTGTTCGAAATTCGACGAACGATCGAACGGACGATGTTCGAGTCGAACATACGTTCGTTTCGAACGCAAAGCTCATCCCTACTCCTGAGTCTCCAAAACCCAGAGCACTGTTGTGCTCTCTTCCTGGTCGTTTTTAAAGTCCAGCTGACATTGGACTCCAGTGGACCCAAACATTCGGACCGGAACCCTAGCCAGCCCCAGAGGCTGTAAAACCCAGACCGTATTCCAGTTCAGTCCCTCATAATAGAACGAATGCGAGGTGAAATATACCTGTTGTCATGTATCGCACCTTGCATACCGTCACAATATATATATATATATATATATATATATCAGTGCTGAGGAATCAGACCCTTCCACAGGTCATATATAGAAATAAAAATCAGACGGGATTGCTGCACTTATAATTTATTAGGAAAATTCCAATTCCATTCATTGTCCAATGCATGACAGTTTCAGGCTAAATAGATAGCGCCTTCTTCAGAGCAAGACACAAACAATAATAATGATCTTTACAAATATATTTATACACTCTTGTCTTATATGCATATCGAATGTAATAAGTGATAGCACCTGACGACCCATGGTTCCATATATATATAAAAAAAATTCACTGCCCCTACCTATAGCTGGTCTTCACAGCAAGGAGCACTGGAATGGCAAACGCAGTACACAGGGAGCCTTGACGGGGCCTGCAGCTTACACATGCATTTGCAAATGCGTGCAACTAAACCCCTGTTTTTAACCTGTTAGACAGGTGAATTTGGTTGGTTGCTGGCTGGTTGGTAAGTTGAGCTTGTAAACTATTTGTTGTTTTTTCCATATATATCCACATGTTTCTTCATTTGTTAATTATCCTTATTGGTACTGAATGATTGATTAATTGATTGATCTCATATGAGAGAAAAGTGTATAAATATACTTGTACAGATCATTATCATTGTATGTGTCTTGCTCTGAAGAAGAGGGCTATCTGTACAGCCAGAAACCATCATGCATTTGACACTGAATGGATTTAGAATTTTCCTAATTAATTTTAAGTGCAGCAATCCCATCTGATTTATATATATATATATATATATATATATATATATATATATATAAATATAGATATATATGCACAAAAAGACGCTGCTATTTGAAGCATGTTTTACTATTGATAGGTTTGTGCCACATAGTTCTGTTTGGGTTTCTAAATGTAGAGCTTTTCATAACCTGAGGCCTGGGGATCTGCTGTTCTAGTCCAGTCATGTGCTCTGCCCAGGGAAACTCAGAACATGTGCTCATTCGCTCTGAATTATACTCAATGAATCCTCATAAAAGGGCTATTTTCAAACTAAAGCTATCTTTTTTTTCTTTTTTATACACAATGGAAAAATATACTATGTTCTTGTCTACTTAGCTACATGTGATTAACAAGCAGTCTGTTGCCGAGTGGATGGAATTTGAGCAGAAGGTTTCATGGTGTGGCTCCACATAAAAGTCCATATTTAATGCCTGCTATAATTAATGCTTAATTGGATTATAATCAACGCATAGCATGTCCCTTCCTCACCACTTTTTACCCATGATTTATTTCTATATGCAATTTAGGCAGATGCCATTATAAGAACAATGCAAAATTATTTAGGTATAAATGTGTTTAGAAAGAAGCCTCTTATTTGTAGAAGAAACACACTGCAACATTTATGTAGGGCTGACATTTTTCGTATTAACACCCTTGAGTCCTAGAGTGTTATTTTCTTCTCAGTCATGTATCTTTAAGGTTTAGCAGTCTAGCAGTGGGGAATCCCACTGACAGATAAATGAGTCATCAGTTGTTGACGGCCCCACTCCTTAACAACCAACAATTGCTGGATTCTTTTTTGTACAATTTAGTCATCAGTGGGAGAATTCTGCTGACAACTGAGCTAGAAGGTTTCAGTTTTAAGTATCGGTGCATTTTCACGAGTACCGATACCTGTGTAAATGTCTATTATTGGCACAGATACAGATACCAGTATCAGTGTAACCCTACTTTCTATAATAGAAAAGAGAGGCACATTATAGTAATCGGTATCCAGGTAAAGGGCACAGATGCTCACTCGCAAAAAAATATCCATACCAATCCAAAACAGTTATAGAAGCATTAATGAGTCTTGCAGTAAAGATAAATCAAAGCAACAGGGCATAATCTGCAGTGAACATATCTACAGTAAGTCAGATAGACCCAGCTGGATTTCTTGACTGGAAGAAGTCCACCATTTCCTAGCCCTTGCCTTCCCAGTCTTAATGCTCCTGGCCCACCCCCTTTATTGATTGGATTCTAGTTCTTTCAAGCATGGTGGCTCAGCATCACACGTGGACATTACCTAGGGCAGTCAAATGCATGCAAATGCAACCTAGCTGTGAACGCATACTCTTCAAGACTGCCATCAATCCATCAAGGCATTTTGATATTTGCATAACTCCTCCTAAGAACCAGCCCACTTCTTGCATCAAGGATGAGGGCTCCAGAAAAGGGTACTGAGAAAGGATGCTGTGATGTTTTTAGGAGGCTATGTACAGCACCCTGGCCAGCTCCTTCCATCAGCCATGATTTATCTGTATTGCATATAGAAGCACATAAACTAGTAAAACGTCTATAATAAGGTATATATACAGTATATATGTGTGTGTGTGTGTGTGTATATATATATATATATATATATATATATATATATATATATATTTATATATTTATTTTTATTAAAAAAAAAAATGGAAGGTCTTTATTTAAAAATGTCATTAGCATGTTGATGAATTTAATCATTTGAGCTAATGGAAAGGAGTAGTTTTTTTTTTAACATACCATATATACTCGAGTATAAGCCAAGTTTTTCAGCACATTTTTTTGTGCTGAAAATGCCACCTCGGCTTTTACTCGAGTCCCCCCTGCGCTATGACCATCTGCAACCTTATTATCTCCCGGCGTTGTGATATATTCAGTCTAGTCGGCGTGCTGTCTAGTCTGGCCGTGCAGTGTAACAAAGCCCCACCTTCTCCTCGATCTCATCCATGATAGGTTGAACACTGACTCCTTGCTGGTCCATTACAGACGAGGATGAGGAGGAGGTGGTGCTTTGTTACACTGAATGGCCGCCGACTAGACTGAATATATCACAGCACCGGGAGATACAGTGGGGATCGAAAGTTTGGGCACCCCAGGTAAAAATTAGTATTAATGTGCATAACAAAGCCAAGGAAAGATGGAAACATCTCCAAAAGGCATCAAATTTCAGATTAGACATTCTTATAATATGTCAAAAAAAGTTAGGGCCAGATTCTCTAAGAATTCCGGCGGCGTAGCGTAAGCCAGTTACACTACGCCGCCGCATCGTACTAGAGCAAGTGCTTTAATCTCAAAGCACTTGCTCCGTAGGTTTTGCCTGCGTCGCGTAAATCGCCCAGCGTAAACCCGCGCAATTCAAATGGGGCGGCTTGTATTTAAATTAAGCGCGCCCCCGCGTCGAATGAACTGCGCATGCGCCGGCCGGGGAAAAAGCCCAGTGCGCATGCTCCAGCTCACGTCGGAAAGCGTCGTTGAAACCGACGTCAAAACGACATGAGCGTCATTTACGCAACTCCCTATTCGCGAACGAGTTAGTAAAACGACGTAAGCGACGGAAAAAGCCGACGCTGACCCGACGCCATACTTAACATGGCATCCGACGGGACCCGACGGCATCCGACGGTACTTCGTAAGGTTACTCCACATAGAAGCTGGGGTAACCTTACGCGAACGAAAACGACGTACGCGACGACGGGGCGGCGTAAAAGCGATCAGGAATCGGCGTACTACCTCATTTGCATATGCAAAAACAACGTAAAGGCCACCTAGTGGCCGGAGTTGTCATTACAACTACGATCCGCAAGTGTAATGGTTTTACACTTGTCGGATGTGGAAGCGTATCTATGCAAAAGTGATGCTAAGCATCACGCGCATAGATACGAGACAAAAAAAACGGCGATATGACGGGGTATCTGAGATACTCCGTCGTAACGCCGCTGAGAATCTGGCCAAATGATTTTATTTCCATCATTTACACTTTCAAAATTACAGAAAACAAAAAAAAAATGGTGTCTGCAAAAGTTTGGGCACCCTGCAGAGTTAATATATTGTACTGCCCCCTTTGGCAAGTATCACAGTTTGTAAACTCTTTTTGTAGCCAGCCAAGAGTCTTTCAATTCTTGTTTGAGGTATCTTTGCCCATTCTTCCTTACAAAAGTCTTCCATTTCTTTGAGATTTCTGGGCTGTCTCTCACGCACTGCTCTTTTAAGGTCTATCCATAGATTTTCAATTATGTTGAGGTCAGGAGATTGTGAAGGCCATGGCAAAACCTTCAGTTTACGTCTCTTGATGCAATCCCCTTGGATTTTGAGGTGTGTTTAGGATCATTATCCATTTGTAGAAGCCATCATCTCTTTATCTTCAGCTTTTTCATAGATGTCATCAAGTTCCCATTCAAAATTTGCTGAAATTTTATTGAATCCATTTTTCCTTCTACTCGTGAAATGTTCCCTGTGCCACTGGCTGCAATACAATCCCAAAGCATGATTGATCCACCCCCATGCTTAACAGTTGGACAGAGGTTCTTTTCATTAAATTCTGTGCCCTTTCTTCTCCAAACGTACCTTTGCTTATTCCGGCCAAAAAGTTATATTTTAACCTCATCGGTCCACAGAACTTGTTTCCAAAATGCATCAGGCTTGTCTATATGTTCATTTGCAAAGTTCAAACGCAGATTTTTGTGGTGAGGACGTAGAAGAGGTTTTCTTCTGATGACTCTTCCATGAAGACCATATTTGTACAAGTATCTCTTTATAGTGGAATAGTGTACCACAACTCCATGTCTGCCAGATCTTTCTGGAGGGATCGTGCAGTCAAACGTGGGTTTTGAATTGCTTTTCTCACAATCCTGTGAGCTGTTCTGCCTGATATTTTTCTTGGTCTTCCAGATCTTGCTTTAACTTCCACTGTTCCTCCTGATGACTGCCATTTCTTAATTACATTCTGAACAGAGGATATTGACATCTGAAAATGCTTTTCTATCTTCTTATAGCCTTCTCCAGCTTTGTAAGCGTCAACTATTTTCAGTTTCAGTTTTCTAGACAACTGCTTAGAAGAACCCATGGTGCTGATTGTTGGGGCAAGGTCAGATGAGTCTGGGCATTTAAAACCTTTGAGATTGACATCACCTGGTCTTCCCAGACGATGATTGAGAACAATCCATGACACTGGCAGGTCTCAGCTTTGCAAAGGGGGCAGTGCATGCTATAAATACTGCAGGGTGCCCAAACTTTTGAAGATGCAATTTTTTCGTTTTCTGTAATTTTGAAAGTGTAAATGATGGAAATAAAACCTAACTTTTTTTGACATATTATAAGAATGTCTAATCTGTAATTTGATGCCTTTTGGAGATTTTTCCATATTTCCTTGGCTTCGTTAGGCACATTAATACAAATTTTTACATGGGGTGCCCAAACTTTCGATATCCACTGTAAAAAGGCTGCAGATTGTCACAGCACCAGGAGATCATCTGCACAACTGCAGATGGGCATTGTTGACCCTCTTTTCCACTTACAGTAGCTGTTGCATTTTCACCCTAGGCTTATGCTGGAGTTTTCCCATTTTTTGTGGGAGCCTCGGCTTATATTTGGGTCAGCTCATACTCGAGTATATACGTTAAGTGTTTCACGTTGATCTTTTTGTGGATTCAATTACCAGATCATACCCTACATATTGACAAATACCATATTAGTCAAAAGAAAGAAAATTGATTTAAAAATCTGACATAATTATTTACTTATCGTATTTGTTTTATTAACCCACCCCAATTATATCAGTGGTAAAACAAAGATGAAGAAGCTGCTGTAATAGGAAGCCATAGGCAATAAACACAGAGATTTTTTTTGTATGAGTAATGGTTGAATTGTTTTAGAGCTGCTCTAAGGAATTTATACATAAGTAACACACACAATCACATTTTACTCTATTTTTCTGTGACAACACAATTCCCCTGGCAAATTACAGATGAATGTGTGTAGAAGAACAACTGCTAATGTTGCATCTATGCAATACAAATCTCTGGAATGAGCTCCCTCTTGCATTGATCTGTGCTCTGTAGCATCTGTGCTTTATCTCTTCAGATTAGAGGAAATGTATAACCTCCCTTTTTCCTCCCTCTATCCTTCCGTCCTCCTTCCTTTGTTCCTTTCTTCATCACTTCCTTATTTTGTATTAAACTGGTGGCCAGTTAGTGGAACTCTAGAGTTTTTTCACATTTACCTGGCTAACCCTAAATCCCAACCCTGAGCTGCCCACCTCAGTTATTCCTTTCTACGTGTCGAATGGGCTTCATCTGACCTAGGGAGCAGATGGAACAGATGTTGCACTCACTTGCATACTTATTTTTATTTATTTTTTGTCAATTTTGTTTATTGAATATTAAATAATAAAGACAGTTACAATTAGTAATAAATAGTTACAACAAATGTTAATATTAAGTTAAGTATATGATAATAAATTGGATGGAATTATACATATCTAAAGATTAGATATTTTACATAAACAGGTAATAAACTCGAAAATGAAATGTTAAGTTAATATAAACAATTGGAAAATGTAATATGTAAATATGTGCTCATACACTTATTTCCAAGCATATTCAATTAATATATAGTCACTATGGAAAGAAAGCTAATTGGAAATAAACTAATTCAATAAAAACGTCAAAAATGTATAATTTTTGTAAGTAATAACTAAATATAGTATTTATGTATAATACAGTACCATTTAAATATGTCAATACAGAAAAATAGGGAAATAGAAAAAAAGGGGAAATAGTAAAAGGGAAAGAATGAAGGTAAGAAAGAGAGAAGAGAGTCTAGGGTAAGAAAGTTCTCCGGAGCATCTTATTGTAAGAATATTATTAAGTTAGTACAGAAGACATATGTTCATGTTTAGTACTTGTTTCCACTCATATTGTTGTATAATATTATAGTATTATAGTATACTGTATCAAGGTCCTAATAGGGAATTGTCAGGGATCAAAGAAAGAAAATACGTCATCCAAGGATTCCATATTTTCTCAAAATGTTGTATAGTATCATTGGTTATGGCTTCTGATTTGGAAAGGATCATTGCTTGGTTTATCTGTTTTTAGCTTCAGAGATCATTAATGTATTGGTTTTCCAAGCTTTGGCAATGACTCACTTGCATACTTAATCTCAGGGCTATCTGAAATAATTTCCCCAAACTCAGAACTCTATATTTGCTTCTGATCCTTGGGGGATGCTCAAACCCCAGGTCCAAACAGTGACCTCCTGTTCCATCTATCTGGAACTTTCTATGTCTCAAACCACAAATAAAACCTCTGTTTTTACATGAATTGTTAGAAAGGATCAGTTTTTTTTTTTTTTGCTGGCAAGTGTGCTGGAATATTTGTGTCTGTTTGATGTGAGGACACATTAGAATGCCTTCAGCCGCCTTTGTGTTCTTGCTGGGCATCCAATGTGTCCCTGTTCCTTTAACCACATCAATACTGGGCACTTTCATCCCCTTCCTTCCCAGACCAATTTTCAGCTTTCAGTGCTCTCACATTTTCAATGACAATTGCGCAGTCATACTACATTTTTCACGTCATGAAAAATGCTCTGGAGCTGTGTGGGCTCCAGAGCATTTTTCATGACAATGAAAACGATTGTTTTTAATGACATTAAAAAAAAAAAAAAAATCACGTTATGAAAAATGGTCGTGTGTATGCAGCATTATTCTTAAAGTGGAATTAAAACCCCAAAATAAACATTATATTGCAGCTTACTACTGTACTGACAAGGGTGCTTATAATAATCAGCTTGTATATATTTATAGGAAATGAAAAAACAAAAACAACATTTCTTTTTTTGCTGTAACTGCTTAAATAAAATGTTAACTGTGTGTGGGTTCAATTTGTATAGTGTATCTAAGACCCCTTTCACACTGAGGCACTTTGCAGGCGCTATAATACAAAAAATAGCACCCGCAAAGGGCCCTGAAAAAAGCAGCACCTTTCACTCCAGTGTGAAAGCCCGAGAACTTTCACACTGAAGCGGTGCGCTGGCAGGACGGTAAACACAAATTATGCTAGCAGCATCTTTGAGGTGCTGTAGGAGCAGTGAATACTGCAGCGGAGATTTGCTGCCAGTTTTAACCCTTTCTCAGCCGCTAGCGGGGGGTTAAAAGCACCCCGCTAGTGGCCGAAAAGCACTGCAAAAATTACGGTAAAGCGCCGCTAAAAATAGCGGCGCTTTACCGCCAATGCCCCCACCACTCCAGTGTGAAAGGGGCCTAAATCTGCTAGTCCATCTATCACTAACCCCCCCCAAGACTGACAATGCTGCTGTCCAAAGGTGCCCAAATGTATCTCTGAGCTCCCAATCACCCCATGCAGTGCTAATTCCCTCTGCTTCCTGGCACTCCCTGTCTCCTCTGTGTAATGATGCTAGCTTCCCTCTTCCCCTCTCTCCTCACTTTCTGCAGGGGATGTTTCAGAATGGGGAGCAGGGGAAGGGGCCAGTAAATATTTAACCACTTAAGGACCTCCTCCTGCAGATATACGTCGACAGAATGGCACGGCTGGGCGCAAGCCCGTACCTGTATGTCCTCTTTGAGTGCCCAGACCGCGGCCGTGGGACCCGTGGCCGCGAGAGCCATGGACCCGATCGCCACTGGAGTCCCGCGATCGGTTCCCTGGAGCTGAAGACAGGGGAGAGCTGTGTGTAAACACAGCTTCCCCGTTCTTCACTGTGGCGCTGTCATTGATCATGTGTTCCCTAATATAGGGAAACATGATCAATGACGTCACATGTCCAGCCCCGTCCCCTACGGTTAGAAACACAGATGAGGTCACACTTAAACCTTTCAGCGCCCCCTATTGGTTAACTCCCAACTGCAATTGTCATTTTCACAGTAAACAATGCATTTTTATTGCATTTTTTTGCTGTGAAAATGACAATGTCCCAAAAATGTGTCAAAATTGTCCGATGTGTCTGCCATAATGTCGCAGTTACGGAAAAAAACACTGATCTCTGCTATTAGTAGTAAAACATTTTTTTTATAAAAATTCAACAAAACTATCCCCTTTTTTGTAAACGCTATAAATTTTGCGCAAACCAATCGATAAACGCTTATTGCGATTTTTTTTTTACCAAAAATAAGTAAAAGAATATGTATCGGCCTAAACTGAGGAAAAAAATGTTTTTTATATATTTTTGGGGGATATTTATTATAGCAAAAAGTAAAAAATATTGAATTTATTTCAAAATTGTCGCTCTATTTTTGTTTATAGCGCAAAAAATAAAAACCGCAAAGGTGATCAAATACCACCAAAAGAAAGCACTATTTGTGGGAAAAAAGGACGCCAATTTTGTTTGGGAGCCACGTCACATGACCGTGCAATTGTCAGTTAATGCGACGCAGTGCCGAATCGCAAAAAACGGCCGGGTCCTTTACCTGCCTAAAGGTCTGGGTCTTAAGTGGTTAATTTACCCCTTCCTTTAGTCCTAACTGAAGCATAGAAAACTATGTTTGTTTGTGAGACATCAGGGGTCTGTTTAGACCCTTGATATTTTACCAAAGCCACCCAACCGGGCTCCTGTAAAACTGTAAAAAAAAAATAGAAATATTGTAAAAATAATAATATAAAAATTTTAAAAAAAGTATTTCTTCTTACACAGTCCACTGCCCTACTGGCACCAATCTCTGCTCTACTCACATCTTCCACTGCTTTGCTGGAATAAACTTTTGTGCATTTGTGCTCTGGAGTACACACCCTAATACAATAGGCCCTGCACACAAATGTAGAATGTAGTTCACCAGGTGAAAACAGAGAGGAAAAGCCTAAAAAAAAAATGCAGCCACCACATATAATGATCGGTAAGCTGCAATATATTACATTTTTGGTTTTGTGTTTCCTATCACTTTAAAGCACATGCACAGTCCCTGTGAGTACAATCTATGCAACCTCTTTAAATGACCTCCATGCTACGCCTGCCTTCTGCACTGCCAAAATGTAGAAGGGATCACAAAACCCATTACATATACAGCTTAGTGACCCTTTTTTTATATAACTATTGCCATCATTTTTATTTAAGATTGACCAGTAATGAATATGTCTTGACATACTTCAGTGTTGGCACACCACTAAGGACCAAATCTAAAATGTGTATAACCTCCTGCCAAGACTCCTGCCAAGACACCACTTGTCTGACATAAAGATGTATGTGTACAGTATACAGTGCAGAAAATAAGTATTTGAACACCCTGCTATTTTGCAAGTTCTCCCACTTGGAAATCATGGAGGGGTCTGAAATTGTCATCGTAGGTGCATGTCCACTGTGAGAGACATAATCAAAAAAAAAAAAATCCAGAAATCACAATGTATGATTTTTTTAACTATTTATTTGTATGATACAGCTGCAAAGAAGTATTTGAACACCTGTCTATCAGCTAGAATTCTGACCCTCAAAGACCTGTTAGTCTGCCTTTAAAATGTCCACCTCCACTCCATTTATTATCCTAAATTAGATGCACCTGTTTGAGGTCATTAGCTGCATAAAGACACCTGTCCACCCCATACAATCAGTAAGAATCCAACTACTAACATGGCCAAGACCAAAGAGCTGTCCAATGACAACTAGAGACAAAATTGTACACCTCCACAAGGCTGGAAAGGGCTACGGGGAAATTGCCAAGCAGCTTGGTGAAAAAAGGTCCACTGTTGGAGCAATCATTAGAAAATGGAAGAAGCTAAACATGACTGTCAATCTCCCTCGGACTGGGGCTCCATGCAAAATCTCACCTCGTGGGGTCTCAATGATCCTAAGAAAGGTGAGGAATCAGCCCAGGACTACACGGGAGGAGCTGGTCAATGACCTGAAAAGAGCTGGGACCACCGTTTCCAAGGTTACTGTTGGTAATACACTAAGACGTCATGGTTTGAAATCATGCATGGCACGGAAGGTTCCCCTGCTTAAACCAGCACATGTCAAGGCCCATCTTAAGTTTGCCAATGACCATTTGGATGATCCAGAGGAGTCATGGGAGAAAGTCATGTGGTCAGATGAGACCAAAATAGAACTTTTTGGTCATAATTCCACTAACTGTGTTTGGAGGAAGAAGAATGATGAGTACCATCCCAAGAACACCATCCCTACTGTGAAGCATGGGGGTGGTAGCATCATGCTTTGGGGGTGTTTTTCTGCACATGGGACAGGGCGACTGCACTGTATTAAGGAGAGGATGACCGGTGCCATGTATTGCGAGATTTTGGGGAACAACCTCCTTCCCTCAGTTAGAGCTTTGAAGATGGGTCGAGGCTGGGTCTTCCAACATGACCCGAAGCACACAGCCAGGATAACCAAGGAGTGGCTCTGTAAGAAGCATATCAAGGTTCTGGCGTGGCCTAGCCAGTCTCCAGACCTAAACCCAATAGAGAATCTTTGGAGGGAGCTCAAACTCTGTGTTTCTCAGCGACAGCCCAGAAACCTGACTGATCTAGAGAAGATCTGTGTGGAGGAGTGGGCCAAAATCCCTCCTCCAGTGTGTGCAAACCTGGTGAAAAACTACAAGAAACGTTTGACCTCTGTAATTGCAAACAAAGGCTACTGTACCAAATATTAACATTGATTTTCTCAGGTGTTCAAATACTTATTTGCAGCTGTATCATACAAATAAATAGTTAAAAAAAATCATACATTGTGATTTCTGGATTTTTTTTTTGATTATGTCTCTCACAGTGGACATGCACCTACGATGACAATTTCAGACCCCTCCATGATTTCCAAGTGGGAGAACATGCAAAATAGCAGGGTGTTCAAATACTTATTTTCTGCATTGTATGTTGCTGAGGAAATCTTATGAAGATGTATTTATTATGTATTGTCATAATGTCTCCCAGGGTTAGTTCTCGCGCAGCCCGCTCTAAAGAGCTGACTGGGGCAGACTGACGCTGATTGAGATCCGTCTGGTAGTGAAAAGCTTCTTGGGGATGCAGAGAAGTGTTTGCATAGTGGGGATATGTCCGTCAGTAAAGAGCCCCTGTGCGATGCACAGAACGATCGTCTAAGGGGGATGTGTTCAATCTGCAAAGACATTATCTGTTATGAGCGGATGTACGCTTGTGTCACTCCTGTGTGCCAACCTACCAGATTGAAATTTACTGGCACGACACCCAAAATGTACTGGCACAGCCAAGTTTTTACTGGCATTTCACAAAAGTGCAAATTTCAGTATTTAGGCTACAAACAAGTACGCTAGGCAAATAGCAATGTAATTTAAGGTAGATATTAAGATTTAAAAAAATAAACATATTTTTGTTATTGTCGATATAATAAGGGCGGATAATTTAGTCCAATCACCTCCTGCCCCCATCATCTGTCACAAAAAGGAAAAATAAAAATAGACAGTGGGGCAAAAAAGTATTTAGTCAGCCACCAATTGTGCAAGTTCTCCCACTTAAAAAGATGAGAGAGGCCTGTAATTGTCATCATAGGTATAACTTAACTATGAGGGACAAAAATGTAGAAACAAATCCAAACAATCACATTGTCTGATTTAGAAAGAATTTATTTGCAAATTATGGTGGAAAATAGGTATTTGGTCAATATCAAAAGTTAACTTTGTTATATATCCTTTGTTGGCAATGCCAGAGATCAAACGTTTTCTGTAAGTCTTCACAAGGTTGTCACACACTGTTGCTGGTATGTTGGCCCTTTCCTCCATGCAGATCTCCTCTAGAGCAGTGATGTTTTGGGGCTGTCACTGGGCAACACAGACTTTCAACTCCCTCCAAAGGTTTTGTTATGGGGTTGAGATCTGGAAACTGGCTAGGCCACTCCAGGACCTTGAAATGCTTCTTACAAAGCCACTCCTTCGTTGCCGGGGCAGTGTGTTTGGGATCATTGTCATGCTGAAAGACCCAGCCATGTTTCATCTTCAATATCCTTGCTGATGGGAGGAGATTTTCACTCAAAATCTCACGATACATGGCCCCATTCATTCTTTAATGTACACGGATCAGTCACGGATTAAATCCTTTCTGTCAGAAAGAACGCACTCCATAAAAATGGAGTCGTATCGCTCGAACACCCTGTCATTGACCTGTGGGGTACCTCAGGGCTCTGCCCTTTCTCCCTTATTTTTAACTGCTACATGCACCCACTTGCCGACCTCATTACCAGCTATGGTCTAGGCTGCCAGACCTATGTGGATGACACACAGTTCTTGGCAGACCTTGCAAGTGGACCTAATATGCCTGAGCAGCTGAATAAGGGACTATCTAACATCCAACAATGGATGGACACAAACAGACTAGGCCTTAACGCCGACAAAATGGAGCTATTGATGATCGACCCACAGGCCAACTCTACCTTTTTACCTGCTTGGCCATCCTTGTTTGGCCCTGCCCCAACTCCAGCTAAGCAGGTTAAAAATCTGGGTATAATTTTTGATGCTGAACTAAGTTTCGTACCTCACGCAAAATATTGCATAAAATCCGCCAACTATCATCTGCAATTATTATGGAAAATTAAGAATCTTTTCACTCAGCACAACCGTATGATCTTAGTTCATGAACTTATCCACTCTAGGTTAGATTGTTCTAACATTTTCTTCCTAGGGCTCCCACAGAAGTGGATAAAACGATTGCAGATTACACAGAATCATGCTGCAAGATTAGTTACAAACTGCCCAAGGCGGAATCACATCTCCCCGGTACTTAAGAATTTACACTGGCTCTCGATAGTAAAACTGGTTGAGTTCAAGGCACTCTGTCTGGTGTTCCGGGCCTATTGGCAACTAGGTCCGATGTACTTATCAAATATGACACAACATTACTGTCCACCCAGAGAGCTTTGTTCGACTGACGCCCTGTTAGCGATTATTAAATCTAGCCGATCAACTTCAAAACACTGGGGAATTTTCTTTGGAACCAGCTTCCTCATCAGCTCCGAGCATCCACCTCCTTAAGGGCCTTCCAAGTCCTTGTAAGGTTACGCCAGATATGTTTAGGAATCAGGATCTCAACTGCGGAGACTTCTCAGGTTCGGACCCAGGTTTCACTCTCTTTTGTGCAGAGAGTTTGGTATCCTAGCATCACAGTCTCAGTCAAGAAATATGGCGCATATTCCTTCATAGGCGCCTAAGCAATTTAAGGAAGATACTGGACATTAGGTCCAAAGCAAGTAAGGGTTACTCTAGATACTGTAGTTGGCGTGATCCCGGGAGGGGATAAGGCTTACTAGAATACTAGATATAAAATACAATACTTCATAGCAAGGTATTGGGAATTAGCGCCATATGCCTCAATAGTGATGGACTGGTCACAGTGTAGCAGTATTGAGGGAATAGCGGACGGTAGCGTTCTGCTAGTATAAAGCAAATACAGACCAGGCTCTGGTAAATGCAAAGTGGCCGAGCATGCATGGCATGTAAAATAAACTTAACGGCAAGTCCTTAGGTAATAGGCAGTAGGTATGCACATGCAGAAATCATGGGAGCATTCCAGAAGAGGCATTAACACAGAAAGGCTATAGCTGCAGCAATTCCTAGTGCAATATGGCATACATAGATAGCACAGTTCACAGGGCAGCAACACATTGTATTAGGTCAGGGTACTTGCGGTACTGAGGTACTTGCGATACTGAGCTGGCTTGGCAGAAGCAATGATCCGGGCTGCTGGGACTTGTAGTTCAGGTGAGCAGGATAGTGGAGTCCTGGTGGATGCTGCAGGGTGCTGATGACCAGGTCCCTAGGTAGCAGGCCGGTGGTGGCTAGAAGAGCCAGCTGACAGTGGGGCGTCCCCACGCAATAGAGCAACGTCGCACTGTCAGCTTGGCCAGTTTAAATAGGCCGCGCTGAGCGGCGGCGCCCTTCCGCGTTCCACCGTGGAACGCACGGCGCGCGGAAGTGACGTCATCCCATTCACAGAATGGGGTGACAATACTGAAGACGGAGCGCAGCTGCGATAATGGAAGCAGCTGCGCCCGTCGGACAAAAATAACGCTTACGGCGTTACAGCCCTCAGCAGGATGCTGCCTTAATCCTAAGGCTGCGGTCCATGGTCAGGAAGTAGGGATAGGCTTTCCATGCCCTGACACCCCCCCCCCCTTCTTTTTATATTTCTGTTTTTTTTTTCTTGTCTGTTCCCCTCTTTTACTTAGATGTCCTAGTTTCTTCTTTGTGCTCCTGGGAACTGGATTCCCCTAAGCTTGTTGATAAGCGTTTAGACGCGAGTTTCACAACTCGCATTCTGCGCTCTATAAGTATTTATTCCAATCCAATCCAATCCTTTTCCCTTTGCAGAGAAACAGCCCCAAGGCATGATTTTGCCACCCCCATGCTTCACAGTAGGTATGGTGTTCGTTGGTTGCAACTCAGCATTCTCTCTTCTCCAAACACGAGTTGTGTTTCCTTCAAACTATTCTACTTTCATTTCATCTGACCATATGACATTCTCCCAATCCTCTTCTGGATCATCCAAATGCTCTCTAGCAAACCTCAAACGGTGCCCGGACATGTACTGGCTTAAGCAGGGGGACACGTCTGGCACTGCAGGATCTGAGTCTCTGGCAGCGTAGTGTGTTAATGATGGTAGCCTTTGTTACGTTGGTCCCAGATCTCTGCAGGTCATTCAGAAGGTCCCCCTGTGTGGTTCTGGGATTTTTGCTCACTGTTCTTGTGATCATTTTGACCCAGATCAAGGGATTATCAGTGGTCTTGTATATCTTCCATTTTCCATTTTCTAAATTATTGCTCCCACAGTTGACTTCTTCATACAAAGCTGCTTGCCTATTGCAAATTCAGTCTTCCCAGCCTGGTGCAGGTCTACAATTGTGTTTCTGGCGTCCTTCGACCGCTCTTTAATCGTCACCATAGTGGAGTTTGGAGTTTGACTGTTTGAGGTTGTGGACAGGTGTCTTTTTATACTGATAACAAGTTCAAACAGGTGCCAATAATACAGGTAATGAGTGGAGGACAGAGGAGCCTCCTAAAGAAGAAGATACAGGTCTGTGAGAGACACAAATCTTGCTTGTTTGTAGGTGACCAAATACTTATTTTCCACCATAATTTGCAAACAAATTCTTTCCAAATCAAACAATGTGATTGTCTGGATTTGTTTCCACATTTTGTCTCTCATAGTTGAGGTATACCTATGATGACAATTACAGGCCTCTCTCATCTTTTTAAGTGGGAGAACGTGCACAATTGGTAGCTGACTAAATACTTTTTTGCCCCACTGTATGCACATCCAGGGCTTGTCTTCTCATATTTGATCGATTGAAAAAATGAACAGCACCACAATACACAGCTCTCCATCATGAACCTAACCTCCCCCACATATATCCACCACACCCCATAAACGAACCATCCCTCTCTCCTACAATTTACAAAAAGAAAAATCCCATAAAAATCCCCCTCCTTCCCCTCCGCATGATGGTACCACTATAAAACCTCTCCCTCGGAGCAGGAACCAGAAGACTGTATAGAACACCCCCAAGGTGGTACTCCTGATAATAGCACCTGTATCCAAAACCCTAACCAAGGATTGATCAGAACAGAATGCTCCCAGAAGCCTGAAAGGAAAACTTTGCACCTTATAGCAACAATGGGCGAATATAGTGGCTTTATCCGTGCAGGAAATTCTGGGAGACAATCTGACTGGTGAGTGGTACTGGCTACCTCTGTTGGAATGCCTCCTATATGTGTCACAGAATCGAATCCCAACTGTGCGGGTATGTGGAAGTCCTTCCTAGAAAATCGTTCCCAGACAGTAAAACTAGGAGCCTTCTCCTCTGAAACTCGCGCAATTTCTTGCGGAGTCCCTCAAGGATCACCCCTGTCACCCGTGCTCTTCAACATCTACCTCCGCCCACTCCTCAAAATCATCAGTAAACAGGACCTGTGCTACCACTCATATGCTGACGACACTCAACTCTACTTTCGCATCACTGGGAAAAAAGACCAATATAACGGTCTAGAAAAATGCCTCGCATTGATCGATGATTGGATGACTGAGAGCTCCCTCAAACTCAATGGATCCAAGACAGAACTTCTTCTCCTCCAAGTAAACCAAAAGACAAAGGATGAGAATTCATGGACACCACCCACCATCGTTGGACAGATGATAACCCCAAGCACCAAAGTCAAAAGTCTCTGAGTCATCTTTGACTCTGAAATGTCGATGGATGCACAAATAGGATCAGTAGTCAGCGGATCCCACCATCTCCTCCAGCTGCTGCGTAGACTCATCCCCTTCATTCCAAAAGAAGACATAGCAATAGTAGATTTCGTGTCTACAAGTCGTCCAGAACACGGCAGCCAGACTGGTAATGGGGAAAAAAACATGGGAATCCATCACCCCGTCACTGAGGACCCTTCATTGGCTAACCGTAAAGGATAGGATCACATTCAAGACCCTCTGTCTTACCCACAAGTGCACACAAGGAAACGCTCCTCAATACTTGTGTGAGAAAATAAAGCATTACACCCCTAATCGCACTCTCCGATCAACTAACCAAAACCTCTTCCACATCCCCAAGTCCCGCTACAAATCAAAGGGAGAATGAAGATTTGCAGTCCAAGGACCACGACTATGGAGCGCTCTGCCCACAAACATCCGCATGGAAGAAAACCATCGGGCCTTCAGGAAAAAACGTAAGACTCATCTCTTCTGAAGTATAAGGACAACACTGGATGGAAATAAGCACCTTGAGGCGATTCAGTTCGCAATTTGTAGCGCTATACAAGTCATTTACTCACTAACTTACTCACTCAATGAGCCTGTCTGGATGCAGCTGCAGGGGATATAAAGATAGACAAGTTGCTGGATGATGCTCTGATTCAAATGAAAAGACACTGCTGAGCATGCCACTCCAGAACACCCAGAGCATAGGCATGCAAACAGGGTGTGCCAGGTGTGCCCAGGCACACCCTAATCACCCTGTGCAAAACAGATTTCCCCTACTGATCTGGCTCCCCTTCTTTCCCCCAACAGCACTGCTGGCTTCCCTACTCTCCCACTGATTGTTGCTGTGGATGTTATAGGATGAGGGGGGGAAGGGGCCAGTAAATATGCCATTTACTGGCCCCTTCCCTCTCTGAATGAAGATCGCGAGTGATCGGTAGAGTGTGTTTGAGCTTTGAGGTGCACACCCTAATGCCAAAGGCTGCGCACACCTATGACCCAGAGAAAATGGTAGAACAGAAAATTGGATAGCCGCACTCCAACGAACTTTCAAAAAAGTAGTCTTTATTGGATAAAAATCAGCATAGATGCAAACCAACACAGCCACAGACTGTACAACAGATGCGTTTCACACGATACCTATTAGTGCTTAGTCATGACTGTTCTCACAATATGGATGCAACCAATCAATGTCACATAAGAGCATGGATAATTGCATCCAATCCAGCCAGTATAAAAGTGGGGTGTGGTGGGTATATGTGGGGGAGGTTAGGTTCATGATGGAGAGCTGTGTATTGTGGTGCTGTTCAATTTTTCGATAAATCAGATATGAGGAGATAGTCCCTGGGTGTGCATATATTTAGAATTGTCTTTTTTTTGTGACAGTTTGGTTTTTGTGAACACACCCTACCATTATTTATAGAGGTACCCATATGTTATTTACTATATTGGGCTCCCAGTTTGCATTTTTCTATTTCCTTTATATGCCTCCATCACCTGTCACCATCACCCCTGCCACCATCACCCCTGCCTCCATCACCCCTGCCACCATCACCCCTGCCTCCATCACCCCTGCCACCAACACCAACACCCACATCCACCAACACCCACTGCCTCCATCACCCACTGCCACCAACATCCACTGCCTCCAACACCCCCTGCCTCCATCACCCCCTGCCACCATCACTCACTGCCTCCATCACCCCCTGCCACCATCACCCACTGCCACTATTACCCACTGCCACCATCACCCCCTGCCACAAACTGTCACTGCCTCCATCACCCCCTGCTACCAACAACCCCTGCCTCCATCACCCCCAGCAACCATCACCCCCTGCCACCATCACCCCCTGCCACTATCACCCCCTGCCACCATCTTTCCCTGCCACCATCACCCCCTGCAACCAACATCCCCTGCCTCTAACACCCCCTGTTGCCTCCATTCACCTCTGCCATCATCACCCCCCTCTGCCTCCATCACTCCCTGCGGCCTGCCACCATCACCTGCTGTCACCTATTACAATCTTTGGCTGGGCTATCACTTCGTGCCCGACTCCCCTTGGACTTTGGAAGCTGGATGCAGGGCTCCTCCATTCCGCATGCTGCTCAGCCTCCTGGGTGCTCCAGTGCTCCTGTTTACAGTTTTAAAAACTGGCGCTCCTGGCAGATATGTTATTACATCACTCACCTTGCCAGCATAGCACACCACACAGCCTCTGTGAGATCCGCTCCCCTGCCGGCCGAATACAGGATCTGCTCGGTAAGCTCCGTAACTGCCTGTGCGCAGTTCCAAGCCGGAACGGTCACAGCTATTTTTACTGACACTTCCCTGCTACTACTGACATTTACTGGCGGGTGAAAAAGTGACAGTTTTTATGGGCTGCCCATAAAAATACGAGCGGTTGACCACACTGGCAATTGGTCGAGCGGAGGACGTAAGCATATAAGCATGGTGGTCATGTGTGTTTACTTATAAGGGAAACAGGTTTACTAAGAGTTATTATACCAAAGGGCTGAGAAGGACGCTTAAAGCGCAGGAGACATGGATTACGCATGGCGTATAGAGAGATCTCCATGACAATGTAAATTTAGGAAAAAAAAAAAACATTGTTGAGATCATTAAAGAGGGACTTCTCTGTCCTATGGGCATGAATCTTTTCCAGGCAATCAGCCAACCAAATTTTCCTTTCCTAAGCAGTAAATAGAACTCTTCTGATTTCATTAAATTACATTACAATGATTAAACTATTAAAATCTGTGCACATGATTAGTGTTTTACTGACCATTTCTATGCTAATCTTGCCACAAGGGATAGCATTCCATGTAATGTAGCTAAAGACCCATGATGGGTGGAATGCGATCACACCATGCTGTTATGCTATTACTCTTAACCATTTTAACAACGTAGTGATGGGATTATGTTGCCACAGGATTAATTTTAAAGCAGAAATATATAGAGAAATGGTTTCCCCTCTCACGAATGCTGCATTGGTGTGTACTGAATCTTCATATCTTATCTGAGTGGCAGCTCTCTCCATAATATGATTGATTGCTTGCTTGATTGTACAGTACTGAAGAATAGTGAAGACTAGAAGGACCTGTATATTGCTGGCTGGAAGTATTAAGCCCCACATCTGGGGAATTGCAGGTGGGAATAGTCTAGCCTCAGAGCTGGGCTCAGAAAATTAAGGTTATTCCAAGGCAAACTAATAGTATATTCTATTTAACCTTTGTCATTGACATACCAGGATATTTTCATGATTTTGAGTGTACCCTCTTTCATCTTGCTTTTTAACAATTAATATGCATCCCCTCAGCCTGGCAGACAGTAAAAAAAATAGCACTCTACACTCACCAGCCACTTCATTAGGTACACCTTGCTAGTAACAGTTTGGACCCTCTTTTGCCTTTAGAACTGCCTTCATTTTTCATTGCATAGATTCAACAAGGTGTTGGAGACATTCCCCAGAGATTTTGGCATATTAATAGAATCACATGATTGCTGCAGGTTTTTCGGCTGCACATCCAAGATGTAAAGTTTCACCACATCCCAAAGATGCTTCATTGAGTTGAGATCTGGTCACCTTGGAAGCCATTGGAGTACAGTGAACTCATTGTTATGTTCAAGAAACCAGTTTGAGATGATTTGAGCTTTGTGATATGGTGCATTATCCTGCTGGAAGTAGCCATCAGCAGATGGGTACACTGTAGTCATGAATAGCGATGGGCGAATGGTTCGGCCCAAGCATCAGTACGGGCCAAACATTTGTCCGTTGGGCCATTTACCAAACAACCTAAATTTGCGAGCAATGCTTTGCCCAATCAGGGTTCAGTGTATGCTGGTTGTTAAGGAGTACGGCCGGGAAGCTGTCCGCGGAATTCTTAATAACAGTTGATTCATCAGCTGTCAATGGGTTTCCCTGCTGACAGCTGAACGATAATAAAAAAATGGCGTGCCCCCGCCCCTTACCTATATAATAAATGTGAAAGCGCAGAGCAGGCATTCAGATTTTTCAAAAACTGTCTCTTGTGTTTATTACTTTTTGCCATTTTGTTGGTGAATGGGTAGGGGTGCTTTGTAGCCAATACCTATTCAGATGGGAGGGCAGGATCTGGGGGCCCCCTTGTTAAAAGGGGCTTCCAGATTCCAATAAGCCCCCCCACTCACAGACCCAGACAACCACAGCCCAGGGTTGTTAAGAAGAGGCCCTTGTCCCCATCAAAATGGGGACAAGGAGCTTGGGGTGGGGGCAGAACCCTTCACCCCAGAGCCCCCACTCCCCCATGTTGAGGGCCTATTATGGTTCAGGAGGGGGGAATCGATCATCCCCCACTTTCCTGACCTGCCAGGCTGCATGCCCGGATAAGGGGGTCTGTCCCCAGGGCAGTACCCAGGCCCCCATACCCCTTTGATAGCAAATTACATATAGGCCTTTAAAATGGGAACTTTTGATTTTTCTGTTCAGCTCCTATAGAGTTCAATGGGGTTCACCGCTCAGGTTAGAACATTTCCCTTATTCTCCTGCAAACCGAACAGGGTGGTGTTCTGCCCAGCCTTAGTCATAAAGGGATGAACATGGTCAGCAGCAATACTTAGTAGGCCGTGCCATTTAAACGATGCTCAATTGGTACTAAGGGGCCCAAAGTGTGCCAAGAAAATATCCCCCACACTAATATACCACCACCAGCAGCCTAAACCGATGATACAAGGCAGGATGGATCCATGCTTTCATGCTGTTAACGTCATATTATGACCCTACCATCTGAAAGGCGCAGCTGAAATCGAGACTCATCAGTAGGGATGAGCTTCGAGTTCGAGCCGAACTCATGTTAGACTCGATCATTGCCTGTTCTGTGAACAGTGAACAATTTGGGTTGTTCGCGGCAAATTCGAAAAAGCCGCAGAATACCCTGTAAAAGTCTATGGGAGAAATCTAAAGTGCTAATTTTAGAGGCTAATATGCAAGTAAGTGTCCAAAAAAGTGTTTGGGGACCTGGGTCCTGCCCCAGGGGACATGTATCAATGCAAAAAAAGTTTTAAAAACGGCAGTTTTTTCAGAAGCAGTGATTTTAATAATGCTTAAAGTGAAACAATAAAAGTGAAATAGTCCTTTAAATTTCGTACCTAGTGGGGGTGTATAGTATGCTTGTGAAATAGCGCTTGTTTCCCGTGTATAGAACTGTTCCTGCACGAAGTGTCATTTCTGAAGCAAAAAAAGTCATTTAAAATCACTTGCAGCTATAATGAATTGTCGGGTCCCAGCAATTCAGAGAAAAGTCATTCATAAAAAAAAAAGCGTGGGGGTCTCCCCAAATTCAATTAAAAAATCCTTGTCCGAGCACACAACCTGGCAGGCTGCAGGAAAAGAGGGGGGGACGAGAGAGCGCCCCCCCTCCTGAACCATACCAGGCCACATGCCCTCAACATTGGGAGGATGCTTTGTGGGTCTGTGGACCCTCAAAGCACCATGTCCCCATGTTGATGGGGACAAGGGCCTCATCCCCACGAGACCGATAGTGGATTACCACCGCTGGATTGATTTTTTTTTTTTAATAAAGGACTTTCTCCACAGTGTTTCTGTTTTGTTTTTGTTTTTTACAATTCTTTACACTTTCTTAGTGAAATAGTAGAGGTACAATGTAGCCAATTACCAATTCACATAGGGTGGGTGGAATCTGGGGGTCCCCTTTCCTAAAGGGGTCTTTCAGATTCCGATAAGCCCCCTGCCCGCAGACCCCCACAACCACTGGGCAAGGGTTGTGGGGATGAGGCCCTTGTTCCCATCAACATGGGGACATGGTGCTTTGAGGGGTCACGACCGTTTTTAAAAACTGTTTTTACATTAATACATGTCCCCTGGGGCAGGATCCAGGTCCCCAAACACTTTTTAGGACAATAACTTGCATATTAGCTTTTAAAATGAGCACTTTAGATTTCAAATGTTCGAGTCCCATAGACTTTAACGGGGTTATAAAGTTCACACAAACTTTTGGTCTGTTCGCAGGTTCTGTTGCGAACCGAACGGGGGGGTGTTCGGCTTATCCCTACTCATCAGACTAGGCAACATTTTTCCAATGTTCAAGAAAATTTTTGGTGAGTCTGCGCAAATTGTAGCCTTAGTTTCCTGTTCTTAGCTGACAGAAGTGGCCAGTGTGTTCTTCTGCTGCTTCAAGGTTCGATGTGTTGTGCATTCAGAGATGTTATTCTGCACACTTTGAGAAAAAATGGGTGTACCATCAACTTTCACAAATTAAACAAATTAATAGTATGTGAATAAACAATGTGATTAAATAATAAACAATTTAATTGTAATAATTATTTAAATATAAGCACTGTGTGATTATAAGTTGGTGAAAGAAGAAACTGAACATTGGTGTGGGAATCTATAAGCAGACACTGCTGTTCACAATTTGTCCACATTTGGTTGGAGACACCTGGTGGCAGTTTAGGGACACTGTATTCACATATACACATTATTGATGTATTATTTATATTGTTTAAAGTCGGTTTGAATATTTGAGTTATTGAGTTATTAACCACCTAAAGACTGAAAGATTTCCCCCCTTAGTGACCAGGCCATTTTTTGCGATACGGGCGTTGCTTTAAGGCCTCGTACACACGAGGCAATCGATTTGTTCAAAACGGTCTGTCCGAGCGATTTGAACAAATCTGTCTGCTGGCATTTTGGTTTGCTCGCGTGTACACACGAGCAAACCAAAATCCCCGCCAGCAGACAGCGCGCTGACGTGTCGGTGACGTGGTGGTGACGTTGACGCCGCCACGTCACCGCACCAGGAAGTAAAACACTTCCGCGCATGCGTCAAAATCATTCGGCGCGTGTGCGAGAAGACATGTCTGCTGGTTAGCATACTAACCAGCAGACATGTCGGGCGGACGGGTTCCCAGCCGACAGATTTCAAAGCATGCTTTGAAATCTGTCGGGTGGCCAAATCCGTCGGCTTGCCCGTACACATGGTCGAATCTGTTTGCTGGGACAGTCGGGCCGACCGTTTCCAGCAGACAGATTTGATCGTGTGTACGAGGCCTAACAGACAATTACACGGCCGCACAATGCTGTACCCAAACAAAATTGACGTCCTTTTTTCCCACAAATAGAGCTTCATTTGGTGGTATTTAATCACCTCTGCGGTTAATTTTTTTTACTGTGGGGGGGATGGGACTGACTGGAGGAGAAGAGAGATTGCTGTTCCTAATCCCTCTCTCTCCTCCCCTGTCAGAACGGGGATCTGACTGCGGGTGACTGGTGGACATCACGGCCTCTAGCCACATGCATCGGGTCCCCCTCCATGCAGCTGGCATGTGTTTGCCTGCTATGGTTTTTAAAGGAGCCATAGCAGTTAAGGCAATTAACGGGAAGGAGCCGACCTGTCGCAGTATAATGACATTGGTTGGTCGGCAAGTTGTTATTATTTATTTTATCATATATAGGCTATTTTTGCCTTACAACGGGCAGCCCTGGAAATATAATAATAACTATTTCAATTACATTGTTTATTATTTAATCACAAGGAATCGCACCTTATTCTTGTTCAAATCACATGCGATTCTTTGCAATGTGATCTGAGACTATTCATTTTGTATGGGCTCAAATAGAGGTATCGAGTATTTGAGCACAAGTATCGGCACTCCTAATTTCCAGTACAAAACAGGTATTGGTGCAACCCCAATGTGTACCCGGCTTTAGACATTGTTCCTGGGCAAACAAATCTGTAAAGATGAGAATAAAGATAACAGGGAAAACAATTGTCATTGTTAGTACTCATGCACAAGAACACTATGCTGTAGGTGAGCATACACTATACTATCTGATTGTACAATCTCTGCACAATCTCCTTTAGATTTACCAAAACTTTGTAATATATGGACAAACCTAAACAATTAATTTAAGTAGTATCCAATCAGGCAGGACTTTGTACTACATAGTTGGTGGTAGATCCAAAAAATATTGTACAATCAGATTGTACAGTGTATGGTAAGCTGTAGGCTGGCCATATATGGATCAGTTTCTTTTTTTATCAGTCCATGTCTGATAAAAAAAAAAAGAAGCAGATCCCTCAATCCACACAACGAAGGTGGATGAGGGAATCCTTTCTGCTGAGACATCTACAGTATGTCAGCGCTGCAGATCAAAAAAAACATTTTTGCTAGTTTGAGAGAAGTTGATCATTAATCATTTATTTCACCTTTAGCAGAAACAGCCATAGATGGATTGAAACATATCTGGTCCTTGCTGGACCAGCCAAATTTCCATCCATCTATGGCCAGCTTTATTTGTTTCTGTGTAAAATCCTTGTTTTTTTTATGCCTGGGGAGTAAGGGAGCTCACCAAAGCTTCATGTACAGAAATTCTTTAGGGGCCAATCTCATGTGGTGCAGAAATGCGTGTCCTGTGCAGGGCTCTTCTTATGAGGACGGGGATGTACGGGCATTGTGTGCATCCCTGTGCCAGCGTCCCATTCACTTCTATTATGAACCGCACCTGCATCTCATATTTGTGTAGCACCCACTACCTTTTGGTAGGTGCTAAAATAGGATTTTTGTGTCTTAGGTTCTAGTATAGGCAAATTTAGGTAGGTTTGTTTTGATCTGGGACTGGGAGTGTTCTAGTGCAGCAGTGGGTGTGGCCATCTGTGCTCAGACTCAGAGACACCTCCCCTGGTTTCCAGTTAGTAATTTCTGGAAAAGGGGTTGGACTTGAGGTTTTGGGTGACAGGCAGCTTGTGTAGGAGCTCTGACCAATCCCCAACTAGGATTTTCAGGGGGTGGGCCTCTTATATAAGTTGAGGTAACATGCCACTGGGGGGGAGTCTTGAGAGGAAAGAAGATGTAGCAGTAGTGTTTTCTGTGTGAAGGACCCAGGCTCGGAGCCTGGGGCCTACAAGCTGCTGAGAGGAGGACTGTTCTTCTTCAACACCGCAGAGGAGGAACTTAAGATTAAGAGAAAGGAGTATTGGGACTGTTACTGCTGGACTGTGCAGTTTAACCACGTTTCTTCTATGGACCGGGGACCATGGAGAAAGTCAGTAGGTACACTTCAGTAAGTGATGGAACCGGAGGAAAGTCAGAAAGCTTGAGAATATCTGCTGTTGCCCCTAGTAACAGAATGCAATAAGGGGGTGTCTTAGTACTAGTTTTAGTCCAAAACGCGTCAACAGTCGGGTTTTACTTTATTTTGATGTGACTTGTAGTGCTGTCCTATTTTTTTTACAATGTCTACAATTTGTTCAGAGTGCAGCTGTCCAGAGACAGTTTTTTGTTCCTGCTTTGCTTAGTGCATTGCCTGCACCTGAGTTGTCTGCAGCGGAGGATATTCGTCTAGGTTCCCACCTGGAGCGGCTATTTCCTTTCCCCAAGGGGGTGTCCTTGACAGGATGTTGCACGGTCAGTCCCACACAGTAGGATGTTACAAGGAGAGACTTTAAGCTTATCGCGCATGGGTGTAACCGGGGAAGAGCCTCCGCAAAATTTGGACTATCTGGGCCTAGTAGTCCACCAGTTGCTATATGCTGTTAAGGTACTGGGTCATCGGTGGGAGGTGTGTGGCGACACCTCTGACGCAGTACCAGCATTTTAGAAACTGTCCATGTGCTGAAGGGTTATTCCGAGTGGCTCTTCACAGGAAAGCATGAAATTCGGGAACAATTTATAGCCAAGGCTTTATTTAGGAATATTCAAGGAATATTCTGCAGGGGACATCACAGCAGTCAAGGAGCAATAGTCTGCAGTGACACAGCACCATTGATTGTTGATCTTTATGTGCCATATCTTCAGAACTTAAAGGGTCACTAAAGGAATTTTTTTTTAGCTAAATAGCTTCCTTTACCTTAATGCAGTGCTGTTTTCATGTCCTCATTGTTCATTTGTTGCTTTGATGTTGCTGTAATTCCTCTCTGATCTCCACACTTCCTGGTTGTCTGTTTCCTGATAACCACAGTACTGGGAGCTTTCTCACTGTGGTCACTAATCAAAGAGGTGTGTGTAAAACCCCTCAGCACCAATCCAGTTTGGTTTTACAAACCATTACTGCCCTCTATTGGCTCTCTGGCTCTGTACATCATAGAGACAGGAAACAACAGCAAAAACGAAACTGAAAGTGCAGGCACATTATATGATTGATTTTTTTATCTATTTTTAATAATTTTTAAAAGGAATCTGTTAACTATTATGTCTCTATACCCTGTAAACAGTCATTTCAGCAAAAAAAAATAACATTTCCTTTACAACTCCTTTAAACTACAAAATGTGCTAAGTTGTATGGGCATCCCATTTCATAATATCCCTTCCAACTCTACCCAAGTTAACCCTTCAATAAAAATACAACAAGGTAAAGCAAGTGACTTTACATTGTGTTTCAAGAAATGGATGAATGGTTGCTCAGACAGTGGGGTGATGTGTGGATCTTTTGAACTCGTGCTCAGTGCACCGCTACATTAGGATACAGAGGCTGTGTCCATGCAGCCTCCTCTCCCAGAAAATATGAATAGGGTGCTGAGATGGGGTTGCACACAACACCTATGTAACCCCCTGCGCTGATAAAAGTCAGCCCTGCACATGGGAGACACATGTTTGCACCTTTTGTGAATGGACCCTTACTATAAAAAAGAACAGTTATTGCCACAGCAATTACTAGTGATATGAAGCCTAAAAGTTACCTGTCAGCTGAGAGACAGAGAAAACTCAGTTTGGCCGGCAGCAGAGTGGAGGAGACCCAAAGGGAAGGTCACAGGAGGAGGGGGCACTACACAGAGGAGGAATGGGCTCCGACATAGTTTAGAGCAGAGACAGATAAAGACAAGAGGCTAGGGGGCAGAAGTATTGATCTCCCAGGACATCCATCGGATGATAAAGCAGAAGTGATAGAGATAACTATAGAGGGGGAGAGAAGCCACTTTGCAGGCAAGGAGAGGAACAGGCAAATTGTGCATCTAGAATCAATCAGGAAAGCACTGATAACTGATGCCTACCTAACCTGATGCACCCCTGTTGCTCAGAGAATAGTACAGTGTCCAGCGCAGGCAGGGGGCGGGGGTAGTACCACGATGCAGGGACAAAGCAGCTCTCTGTCTTCTGTGTTAATTTTGGCAGCATATTCTGTACTGGGCAGGGCTGTACCCAGCAAACTGCACCCTCCTCCCACACCAAATCACACCGCCCAGGGCAGCTTTCTCTCTCGCCCACCCCTAGTACCGGTCCTGCCCAATGATGGGCTAGTAGATCAAGAATTGTAAAGTGAATGGTTTAGTTTCTTTATTTAAAAACAAAAATTATAAGCTGTGATCATATCTAGGAGAAAAATCTAGTTCGAAATTTGAAAATAAAATATCTACAGTCAGGTCCATAAATATTGGGACATTGACACAATTCTAATTTTTTTTAGCTCTATACACCACCACAATGGATTTGAAATGAAACAAACAAGATGTGGGTAAGAGAGCTTTGTATTGGTGGGGAGATGTACACAGATGTAACCCCTCAACTCTGTACTGGTACCCAGTGCCCCCCTCAGCCCTGCACGCTGCACACAGCGCACCCCCTCAACCATGCACGCTGTATATAGCACACCCCCCTCAACCCTGAAACTCCATACAAAGCGCACCCCCCCCATCAACTCTGCACACGGCACACAGTGCACCCCCCTCAACCCAGCAATCCACACAGAGCACACCCCCTCAACCCTGCATGCTACACACAGCACACCCCCTCAACCCTGCATGCCACACACAGCACACACCCTCAACCCTGCACTCCGTACACAGCACACCTCTGAACCCTGCACTCCATAAGCAGCACACCTCTTAACCCTGCATTCCACACACAGTGCACACCTAACCTTGCACTCCATACACAGAGCATCCCTCAACCCTCATTGTAAATAATTTGTTCAACAATTTTTTGTCTATTGGTGGGTCCTGTCACCTCCGCAGTCTGTGGTGTGCAAGAAGTGAGATGATGTGCTGTTACCTTAAGCAATCAATCAGTGGGTTGTAATTATGTGCTGTAACCTCTAGCAACCAATTAGGTTGCATTAATAATGTGCAGTAACTTCTAGCAACCAGTGAGATATAATGATGTGCCATAACCTTCAGCAACCAATCAGGGAACAGTAGTGATCTGCTGTAATCTCTAGCAAGCAATCAGTGAGCAATAATAATTTGCAGTAACCTCTAGCAACCAATCAGTTAGTAGTATTGACGTGCAGTAACCTCTAACAACTAATGGGTAAGCAGTAATTAAAGGGGTGTTCCAGCCGCAATTTTTTTTTTTTTTTAAAGTCAGCAGCTACTAACAGTGTAGCTGCTGACTTTAAATAAGGACACTTACCTTGTCCTACTTGCCCACGCTGATGGCCCCCCCGATGCCGGTCCCACGATCGATCCAGGTCCCGCGCCCCCATTCACACTATGGGAATCAGGCAGTGAAGCCGTACGGCTTCACTGCCCATTTCCTACTGCGCCTGCGTGAGTCTCACGCTGGCTTGTGAATGGGCGGCTGCTCTCTGAGAACTCACACAGTTCCCAGAAAGCAGCGTGCCCCATTCACAAGCAGAAGAAGCAGAAGAAAAGACACTGCGGTGTGGAAGAGGCAGATTACGGACTTCCGCATAGCAACAGGTATTTCGGGTGAGTATTTTTTTTTTTTTTTCAAGTTTTTTTTTATTTAATTTTTTTAAGCTAGATGGGCAAATATGGTTTTCCTGGGTGGAACTCCGCTTTAAGTGCAGTAACGTCTAGCAACCAATTAGTGAGCCATAATAATGTTTGTAGTGAACAGTAGGGATGAGCTTCGCGTTCGATACGAACGTATGTTCGACTCAAACATTGTCTGTTCGTACGTTTGACGAAATTCGAACAAAAGCGGTTGTTCGCGCCAAATTCGAGTGACGCAAAATGGCCCATAATTCACTGCGGCATTGCGCGCTGTTGATTGGCCAAGCATGCTGTATGTCCCGCATGCTTGGCCAATCACAGCACTCAAAAAACAAAGAGCCATAATTGGCCAAAGCCTGGGTGGCTTTGGCCAATTATGGCTCAGGGCTTTAGTACACGCCCCACACTATATAAGGCCGCCTGCTGGGGGGCCTCGTGTAGTGTGTTCCGGCTTGTTCATGAAAGCAGTTAGAGTGACTGAGAGATTGTCTTTTTAGATAGCTAGATAGAGCAGGCTAGTCAGTTTAGCTTTAATTACAGTGTGTAGAGAATATATATACATCCCAGGAATTGTACATATATTTATACACTGTATAGCTTAGCTAGATCAGCTATTCCTAATTTACTGGCAGGCAGGTGATTGTGCTATTTAAAGATGTTATCACATGTATAGACACCCAGCAGGTATAATATTTAAAGGAATTATTTTTTATTTTTTTATTTAAGCATCATTAAAATCACTGCTCCTGGAGCAGTGATTTTAATGATGCTTAACTTAAAAAAAGAAAATAAATATTCCTTTAAATATTGTACCTGCTGTGTGTCTATAGCTTGCCTGTGAAAACGTCTTTGAGAACCCGGGTCTTGCCCGAGGGAACATGTATCAATGGAAAAAAAAGTTTTAAAAACGGTAATTTTTTCAGGAGTCCTGCTCCTGAAAAAACAACCGTTTTTTAAACTTTTTTCCATTGATACATGTTCCCTGGGGCAAGACCCGGGTTCTGAAAGACGTTTTCCAACAATAACTTGAATATTGGTCTTTAAAATGATCGTTTTTTAATTCGAACGTTCGAGTCCCATAGACTTTAATGGGGTTTTAAATGTTCGCGCGAACCCGTGGTCTGTTCGAAATTTCTGGTGCGAACCCAAAGCGGGGGTGTTCTGCTCATCCCTAGTGGACAGTGTAGGAATCAGGGAGTGTAGTGGTCAGTATAGGAACCAGGTGGGTCAGTGTAGTGGTCAGGTAGGTCAGTGTAGTGGACAGTGTAGAAATTAGGTAGGTCGGTGTAGGAATCAGGTAGGCTAGTGTAGTGGTCAATATAGGAATCAGGTAGGTCATTGTAGTGGTCATATAGGAATCTGGTAGGTCAGTGTAGTGGTCATTATAGGAATCAGGTAGGTCAGTGTAGTGGTCAGTATGGGAATCAGGTAGGTTAGTATAGGGGGCAGTGTAGGAATCAGGTTGGTCAGTACTAGTGGAAGGGTCTCAGGTAGTGCTAAATGTTCGCAGGGTTAGGGGACGCAAATTTCTTGCCTTGCCCGGTCACTAACAACCCATGTTACGCCACTGCTCCAGCATATCTATAAAAGGGAAACATAACTACTCTAGGGCAGCAGTATTGTCAAGCTATGGAGAGGGTAGTACATTTAGATGAACATTACATAAATTACTAACTTATTACATCATTACTCCAGGTATCACATTTTAAACAGTTACAAATTTCCTTTTGGGCTACAAGTTTACATAAATAAATAAAAGCTAACCATTGTAAGCACCGCTGAAAGTATCACATCATTTGCCACTTTTGTCTTTTGATAATGAAAACGAATGCAGCCACCACATCTAAGAATTCAAAAGCAGTAATGTTTTACATTCTTGTTTTGGGGTTTAAATGCACTTTAAGCCTAGAATTATTACACACTGAAAATTGCAAACAAACCCCTTGAAGAGCTACAATACTATTACAAGGGTGACATCTGCTGGTATGCAGCCGTATGCTCTGCTCGGAAAGAATAGGATATAGTGGAAGTCTGATATAAATCCTTGCAATATACAGTATATACTTTATAAAAGCAGCTTAGTGAGTAATATGTGTTTATTCTTCAATCTGAAAATATTTTTGTCTTCTGCTGTTTATAATGTATTATTTATAAAGCCTTTATGCAGTACATAAAGTTAAAACAATAATAAAGTTATGCATGAATACAACACCAGGTAGGAGTCTTTCTGTTACATATTTGACTGCTTTTAGAGTATATAGCTGGATACACACTATACAATTTTCTGTAGATTTTTTTTTCAGATTTACCAAAACCATATAATATGAGGTCAAGCCTTAAGAGTTTCTATTTGTATGCAATCAGACAGGCCTTTGCACTACCTGCTTTTGGTAAATCTAAAGGACAACAAAAGTTGTATAGTGTGTCTTATGCCGCGTACACACGATCATTTTTTGGGTTGTAAAAAACAAAATTTTTTAAAAATATAATTTAAAACGATCGTGTGTGGGCTTCAGAGCATTTTTCGGGTTCTGAAAAACGAAAAAAAAAAAAATTCGAACATGCTCTATTTTTTCACAACGTTTTAAACTATGTTGTTTTTCGGGTTGTAAAAAATGCTCGTGTGTACGCTTTAACGACGTGAAAAACCTGCGCATGTTTAGAAGCAAGTTATGAGATGGGAACGCTCGTTCTGGTAAGTAGCACAGTAAGCACATTCATCACGCTGTAACAGAGAGAAAAGTGCAAATCGTCTTTTACTAACACAAAATCAGCAAAAGCAGCCCCAAGGGTGGCGTCATCCGCATGGAACTTTCCCTTTATAGTGCCGTTGTACGTCACCGTGCTTTGCTAGAGCATTTTTTCACGATCGTGTGTAGGCAACGTCGTTTTAATGATGAAGTTGAAAAAAACTTCATTTTTCTAGAGGCTGAAAAACTTTGTTTTTTACAACCCGAAAAATGATCGTGTGTACGCGGCATTAGTTTTTCCTATTTCTCTCCTAGGGGTCATTTTGAACAGGATGGATATGCTTTTATCTAGCCAAAGCATTTCAACTGGTCTGTTGATCTCATAACAGTCAGTGACATCAGATGTCCACATGTTAAAATCATTCATAGAGACTTTTGTTAATCATATTACTTATACAGAATGTTTGGATGACTGTAAATCATTATATGGTGAGATATTAAAATAGACGAGTTATGGTAAAAATATAAGTTTATAATAATTATAAAATGCCGCACAGCTCCTTCCACTCTTTAGACCATGGGTCTTCAAACTATGGCCCTCCAGGTGTTCAGGAACTACATTTCCCATCATGCCTAGTCATGTCTGTGAATGACAGAGTTTTACAATGCCTCATGGGATGTGTAGTTCCGCAACAGCTGGAGGGCCGTAGTTTGAGGATCCCTGCTTTAGACCATACAAAATATACTTCAATTATCAAAATGCAAGCAATATAACTAATATAGAAAAAAAAACATCTTATGCTGCGTACATGCGGTCAGAATTTCTGACAGGAAAAGTTTGGTGTGAGCTTTTGGTCAGAAATTCCGACTGTAAGTAGGCCCTATCGGGCTTTTTCTGTCGGAATTTCTGACAGCAAAAATTTGAGAGCTGGTTCTCAAATTTTCAGACGGGAAAAGTTCTTGTTGGAAATTCCGATAATCTGTGTGCAATTCCGAAGCGCAAAAAGCAACGCATGCTCTGAATCAATTTGACGCATGCTCGGAATCATTTGTGTGACCGTGTGTATGCAGCACAAGTGTGAGCCAAAATTCAGTCGGAAAAAAATCCACGGTTTTCTTGTCAGAATTTTCGATCGTGTGTACGATCCCAACAAGCTCCCAACCTAAACTACAAGCAGGTGGGGGAGAAAGGGACAAGAAAGCAGCATTCCTCTCCCTCACACAGGTTCATACACTGTACTGTGTGTAGCTGGTGAGTACAGCCAGAGAATTCCACAGGTTAGAAGGGCAACATAATCACCAGTTACACCCAATGCACATAGCTGTGTGAGAGAAAATCTGATTTCAGTTCTATGTTGTATGCAGAAGAGCCGAGGAGGAGATCTTGCTGTCTGTGCATGTACAGGGCAGGGATGGGAGCTATGCTAAGTGCCTGGTCAGCGGTGACCCCTGCCCTCTCTCCTGCCAGTTGTGACCCCAATCCTTTTTTTTGCATGCAGTGACCCCTGTCCTCTTTCCTGCCAGCAGTGATCCCTGTCCTGTTTCATGCCAGTGGTGAACCCTGTCTCCTATCCTTCCATTGGTGAACCCTGTCCTCTCTTATTCCAGCAGTAGCCCCTGTCCTTTCTTCTTCCAGCAGTAACCCCTGTTCTCTCTCCTTCCAGCAGTAACCCCTGTTCTCTCTCCTTCCAGCAGTGACCCCTGTTCTCTCTCCTTCCAGGAGTGACCCCTGCCCTCTCTCTTGCCAGCATTGAACCCCGTCCATTCTCCTTCCAGCAGTGACCCCTATTCTCTTAGCTGCCACCAGTGACCCCTGTCTTCTTTCCTGCTAGTGGTGACCCCTGTCCTTTTTCCTGCCAGCGGTGACTCCGTCTTCTATCCTTCCATTGGTGACCCCTGTCCTCTTTCCTGCCAGCAGTGACCCCTGTCTTCTATCCTTCCAGCGATGACCCCTGTAATTTCTCCTTCCAGCTGCAACCCCTGTCCTCTTTCCTGACAGCAGTTACCCTTGCCCTCTCTCCATCTAGCAGTGTCCCCTGCCCTATCTCCTTCCAGCAGTGACCCCTGCCCTTTCTCCTTACAGCCCTTTCTCCAATGCACATAGCTGTGTGAGAGAAAATCTGATTTCAGTTCTATGTTGTATGTCCTCTTTCTTCCCAGAGGTGACCTCTGTCCACTTTCCTGCCAGTGGTGACCCCTGTCTTCTCTCCTTCCAGCGGTGACCCCTGTCCTCTCTCTTTCCAGCAGCAACCCCTGTCCTTTCTCTTTCCAGCAGTGACCTCTGTCCTCTCTCCTGCCAGGGGTGGCCATGCCCCTTAAGCCCCTCCAACTGTGAATAGTTTGACCACGCCCATTATTTTTGCTGCGGCGCACGCAGCATTGCTGCAGGTCAATCGCCTTTTTTGCTCTCCCTCATTGTCGAGTTCTAAAGTTGGGAGGTATGATATTGTGCTCCAAAAGCAGGATGGAGACTTCCCATCATTATTTCAGAACTAAATTGAGTTGGGCTGAGCACTTACAGACAACCTTGTATAAATGACTAAGGTGGGTGGATAATCATCTTATTAGGGGAAGCTTTGTATTCATTGATAAAATAAAAGGTGTCCTGTCCTCAGCCCGACTCAATTTTGTTTGCAAAGCACGATGGGAAGTCAGATGCCGCGTACACACGATCACTTTATGTAATGAAAAAAAACGACGTTTTTAAAAACGTCAATTTAAATGACTGTGTGTGGGGGGAAAACGTTGTTTTATGTCTTGTGAAAAACGACAAAAAAAAAATTGAAAGCATGCTTCAATTTTTCGTGTTGTTTTTCAAAACGTCGTTTTTTGTTTCACAAAAAATCACCGTGTGTAGCAAAAAACGTCATTTCAAATGACGTTTTTTAACCCGCGCATGCCCAGAAGCTAGTTATGAAGCGAGCTTCAATGAAAAAGAGTGGTGAACGTAACCTCGTTTTGCTAGAGCATTGTGAAAAAACGATGGTGTGTAGGCAACATCGTCTTTGAAAATTGAAGTTTCAAAAACATCGTTTTTTACTTCACAGAAAATGTCGTTTTTTTTCATCACATAAAGTGATCGTGTGTACGCGGCATAAGTCTCATTTTGTTACCTACTTGAAGACTATAAAAGTTTTAATGCTATTCCCATCGAGCGCTGCCTTTGTGTGTTTTTTGTATCCTGCTATCCATTTTTCCAGTGGTTGGAGCTGCATTGGGAATCAGCCTGCAAGGAGATCAGCTAAAAGTAGTTGGATCTGTATGTGCGTTATAATTACTTGAAAAAAAAACGATTAATCAAACACCTGTAACAGCCCTAATTTTTTTGTCATTCTCAAAACCTTTGGCCATGGCTGTATAAACAGGAACTGCCTGAGAAATGTAGCTGTGCCTTCATTCTTTGTAAATGTTTGATTTTGATGCTACGTACACACGGTCGTTTTTTGTAAAGAAATACAATTACATTTTTAAAAACGTCATTTAAAATCATCGTGCGTGGGCTTCACATCGTTTTTTGTCTTCTGAAAAACGACAAAAAAAAAATTCGAACATGCTTCAATTTTTTATGTCGTTTTTGAAAATGTTGTTTTTTGTGTTGTAAAAAATGATCGCGTGTGTGCTAAAACGACGTTAAAAACAATGGCCCAGATTCAGGTACATCTGCGCATTATTGGACCGGCGTAGCGCACCGCCTTTACGTTAGACTTGCGCAATTTTGCCGCGTAATCACCCTATTCTCGTAGCTTTTGCGCAGGAAATTGCGCATACGTAACATTTTTTCAGAGGCGTAAGGAGGAGTAATACAAATTGGGAAGGACGTGGGCGTGTTACATTGAAATGAGCCGTGACCCCATGCAAATGAAGGGCCGGCCGGCTCGCGCATGCGCGGTTGAAGGAGACCATGTCAGCTCCGCTGTGCGCATGCTCACAACTCGGGAGCGGCGCAATCAGTGAAATTGGAAATGGACTAGGGCAACGTTGTGAACTACGCAGACAGCATAAATAGACACACACAAACGCACTTCCTTTGCAAAAGTACATCCCTTTGTCCCTTCCCATTTAACAAAGTGCTTTTGTCCTGTTGTTCGTTGCGGTGTGTTTTGTAGTTGTCAGATTAGTGTTCTGTGTGATCAAGTGTTTGTTAGTAGATTTTTGAAAGTGGTTTTTGATAAGTGTTTGAGAGACTGTTTGTTTGATTGATATATTTGTGTTTGTTTCTTTTCCTGCTGTATTTTTGTTTTGTTTTTTGGTGACTGTTTCTTGCTCAGTAGTTTTCTCTCTGTGTGTGTGTTTTTTTTTGATTGGTTGTGCTTGTTTGTGTGCGTGAATTTTGTTGACTGGGACTGATTTTTTTTGGAAGGATGAGTGAGAGAAAACGAAAGCTGAATTTTACACTTGTGGAAAAACAGATTCTTGCCCGGGCCATTAGCGAGTATGGGCGTTACCTCCACGGCCCACAGAGTGCCAACACCACCCCGGCCAGGAGGAGGGAGATTTTGGATAGGATCACTGACCGGGTGAATTCAGCGGGGCAGGGGGGGAGACGGACCAGGTCTGGGATTGACAAAAAAATCAATGACCTCCGGCGTCTGGTCAAAAAGAAGCTGGCTAGAATGCATGCCCATGCCAGGGGCACAGGAGGGGGCCCACCATGCCGTATTAGCCTGACAGCGGAGGAGCGTGCGGTGGCCCTGACCTTTCATCAGCATGAAGTTGCGGGCCTGCCCGGCTTTGACTCAAGTCCGGAGCCCGTGGTGCCAGGTAAGTTGTATTTTTTTTAATATCAGGTGTGTAGCATATGTGGGGGAGGGGGTGAAAGGGAATATGTGGCAAGTGTGTGGATCCTCCAACCTGTGAATGTTTTGTGTCATCCACAGATGTGCAGGAGGGTGCAGGGCCATCTGGCCTGACCGCACCAACCCCAGGACAGCAGCCTAATGAGGCCCCCCCAACAAGGCCGAGTCCGCGGAGGAGGTTCAAGAGGAGCAGGAGAATCATGAGGAGGAGGAGAATCATGAGGAGGAGGAGTCCATGTCAGGCACTGGACGTTTGGGTTTTGAGGACTCTTTCCCTCTGCCTGGCAGCAGGCAAGGCCTCCCTAAGGGGGAGCCCCCCCCTCCTCCCCCAACATGGCTCCCCTCACAAGGGCCTCCCCTTCTCCCCCCGGCCACAAGCATCAGCTGGAGGCAGGATGTCATCCCAGACCACCAGGGGGTTGGCCGATCTCCTGCCCGCCACCCTGAGAAGGGACCAGTTCCTCCAGACCCGCCATCTGGGACAGGTCAGCCAGACATTGGTGCGGATGGAGGAGAGCCTGTCCTCCATCAAGGATACGCTGGGGAAACTTGACTCCCACTCCCGGGTTTTCACAACCTGCCTAAATGAACTGCAGACGACATCAGCAGGCGTTGGGCAGGATGTGAGGGCCCTTACCCTGGCTATCCAGGCCAACACGGCAACACTTGGTGCTGCCCTGGACAGAATAGCCGTGGCCTTGGAGGGCAGGCCGCCAGGTGGGCAGAGATCAGGGGCTGCTCCTCCTTCCCCGGTTTTACCCCTCCCCATGAGTCTCCCCTGAGAAGCCGGGGCTGTGGCCGGGGGCGCCCCAGGCGTGGCTCACGCAGAGGGCACTAATTTGTTTTTCCCCAATTTTTTTTTTTTTAAATAGATTTTTTTTTTTTTTTCATTTTTATTTATTTTTTCTTTTTTTTTTTGCTGGAAATTTTTTGCTTTGGCAGGTCATTTTTTTTGGTAATTTTTTTTTGTGTTGTGAATGCTGTGTGAATGTGGGGGTGACATTCCTGCCGGAAAAGGGGTGTCACCCTCTATTTTGGTGGAGAAGGGTTCCCCAGGACCAGGGAGAAGTGATCCCCAGGTCCGTGTGAATGGTGTATGAATGTACAGTGACATAATTGGAGCCTTGGCGTGGCGTTGCTGCTCACAAGTCCAGCATGGTGGACTGGTGCCAATCCAATTTGATGAGGATGTGATGTGTATGTGCTAGGGACCACAGTGGTGTTCATGCATGCATTCTCATTGTGCCATGTGTGTTTAACGTGCAAAGATGCATAATGTGAGCTGGCATGAGTTGGGGTCATGAGATGGGGTACCAGTGCATATGCAGAGTCACCTTGAAGGGAAAAGACAGGAGGATGTTAGTCATGCATGTGCCACTTGTGAGGTGTGCATCACGGGAGGGGATAGTCATGCCTGACTCCCATGTCACTCACCAACCAGCCAGCTGTCCCCATACATGTTCTGTTCGAAATCTGTGGGGATGGGGCTCTGATTGGATATGTAGCTGTCATGGGTGTCATGGGTGGTGCCATGTGTTGGGCTGGTGATGTCCTCCTGCAAGGTTGTGGTCATTCCAGGATGACATGAGGGGTGAATCTGAAGATGCGAGACACCTCAGAATCACTCATGCCAAAGATGTCTATGCGTGTGTGATATATCAAGTGAGGAGTGAGGGGCTTGTATCAGATAATAATATTGTATTAGATTAGATTAAATTGTAAATTTTATATAAGCAAATAAAAAAAATAAAAAAAACATCTCCCGTGCCCTGCTTAGTGCCCTCCTCAGTGCCCTCCTCAGTGCCCTCCTCCGTGCCCTCATCCTTCTTTGTTCATCTAAAGTCAGTAGTATAGCTATGCGCGACGATGCCCCTGGCATGTTGGCATACAGATTGTTGTGCAACACGTGTGACTGCTGAACTCCTCACTAACAGTGTTGCTTTATCTGACAAGTAGACTTTTTTTCTCTTTTTAGACCAGCTTTTATATGCTCTAATTTTAGACAGGACATTTTGCTGTTGCGCACACTGCGTCGCCTGCGCTGCCCCAACGTTGTTTTGTGGATCCCCGTAAGTCCCTCATTAGCATATTTGACTAGCAAATCAATGGTGTGTCTAGCGCACTTTTGCGCGGAAGGATGCGCCAGTCTAACGAAATTTGCGTATCTCGTTCTGGGGATGCCGCGCAACGAAACGCACGCGCACATTTAGACTTACGCACGCGCATCTCCTGTTGCGCAGGCGTAATCGCTCTGTGAATCTGGGCCAATATTTTAAACCCACGCATGCTCAGAAGCAAGTTATGAGACGGGAGCGCTCGTTCTGGTAAAACTACTATTCATAATGGAGTAAGCACATTCATCACGCTGTAACAGACAAAAAAGCGCAAATCGCCTTTTACTAACAAGGAATCAGCTAAAAGCAGCCCAAAGGCGAATAGAACTTTCCCTTTAGAGTTCCGTCGTACGTGTTGTACGTCACCGCGCTTTGTTCATCATTTTTCAAAAACGATGGTGTGTGGGCAACATCGTTTTTAATGATGAAGTTGGAAAAAACTTGTTTTTTGGACATGCTGAAAAATTATATTTTTTTTCATGCCGAAAAGTGATCGTGTGTACGTGGCATGAGTCTTTTTGTTTATTCCATTAGTAAGATCTTCACGCTTTTCTTTGAATAAGCTGAAACGGCGAAACATGTAGGAAATACAAGCGTGGTAAAAGACAATGTTCTTGCATTAGAGGAATAACAAAACATGGCTGTACATGTATTTTTAACCAAATATGTTTGATTAAATAAATGTTATCGCTTAAAAAAATAAAACTAAAACGGTGCTATCATTGTAGTAAGCAACTAAAATAGCCTTCCGATTAACCTCTTCCCTACCGAGCCATATTAAAATTACGTCCGCGGGAACATCTCGTCCTTCAGACTGGACGTCATATTACATCCTTGCTTTTTCTGGCCGCTTTTTTGACCCACTACACACTGCCCTGCTGCTTCTTGACTTCTGCCCTGCTGACCCACTACACACTGCCCTGCTGCTTCTTGACTTCTGCCCTGCTGACCCACTACACACTGCCCTGATTGTCTCTCTGTCCTATGCCCTGCTGACCCATCACACACTGCCCTGCTGCTTCTTGACTTCTGCCCTGGTAACCCATTACACACTGCCCTGCTGCCAATTTCCTCTGCCCTGCTGGCCCAATAATCACTGCCCTGCTGCCCCTTGTCCTCTACTCTACAGACCTCTAGTACACTGCCCTACTGAATCCTGTTTTTGTACACTGCGCTGCAGACCCCCTATCCTCTGCCCTCCTGACATTTGCTTCTGCACCCCACATCCAGATTCAGCCCTGCTTGAAGTCTTCAGTCTCTGGAAGCTACTGAACCCACTAAAATGATAATCAACCACTGTAGTTTGAAGAATATATATCTGGATTAAATTGTGTTTTTTATTTTTTATTTTTTGTGATTTGCATTGAATTTAGCTTTCAAATGACAGTTTATGTTTTTGGATTTTGTTTGCTCATTGAATGAATATAACTTTGGTTAAAGCAAGCAACAGGCATTGAACTAACATTTTTGTAATTATGGGCATATTTGCTTTGTCTCCTAGTTCTGCCACATAATAGATACAAGTTCCTTGGTAATTTTGAATCATGACAGAGGCATGCTGCAATGCACCACAAGATGGCAGCATTACTCTCTTTTTGTATACAAAGCAGTCTACTGTACTTCAAGGAAACCTGTATTTAATGTTAGTGTTTCCTTTTTGTTCCATTATGACAACATTAGAACACCGTTTTTTTTTATTATTATTATTTATTATTTGTCTAAGCTTAATTGAACAAGTTGCAGTTAGAAGTTGATTTGGTTGATTTGGTACCATGCACAGCTGCCCCAGATTTTGCACTAGTAAATCAACCCCATTTTCACTTTGTCCTACATGGGCAATGTGACAGTGTCCCTATCATCTTGAATTTGATAGAGTTCCCTACATGTTTAGACCCATCTCCACTCAGATTTCCCTTTAGGATTATTTTAAGGTAGGTCAGTAAGAGAGCTGTTTCGTAGTAATATTTTTGGGCTTTTAAAAAAAAGTCCTTAAAGTGGCAGTAAAGGCAGAAGGTTTTTTATTCATTCTATGCAGTAAGATAAAAAAAACTTCAGTGTGCAGCGCAGCCCACTATAGCATGCTATAAGTATTATTGTAGGTTAATTTCCCTGTCCTACTGACAGCTAATTACCAGAAAGGCTCCATGCACACTGAAGCTGATAAACTGCAGTTTATTGGCGTTTTGGTCTTTTTTTTAAAAGCCCATAAACTGAACTCTTTGTTAGCCTATGTGCCCATGCACACATGGGCGTTTTTTAGTGTTAATGAGCTTTGGAGTTTATTGGGGTTTTTTTCTGAACGCCCGAAATTTGCGTTCAAAGTGAATTTTTTCGGCAAAAAAACCCCTAAAACGCTACACTGAAAAACGTTAATAAACGCTATTGCAAAAATGCTAAAAAACGTTGAAAGGCTCCCTGCAAAGCTTCTGGCGTTTTTTCATAGCTTTTTTTAGCTTCTGTGTGCATGGGGTTCAGAAAAAAGCCCATAAACTCCACTGCTCATTAAAGCTGAAAAATGTCCATATGAATACATAGGCTAACATAGAGTGGAGTTTATGGGCTTTAAAACAAATGCCCAAGCTCCATTGAACTGCAGTTTATCATCTCCAGTGTGCATGGAACTTAAACCAGCGTAGGAGCAGTAAAAAAAAAAAAAAAATTGTAAAAGTGTTATGCCGCGTACACACGGTCGTTTTTTGCGATGAAAAAAAACTACGTTTTTTAAAACGTCATTTAAATTGATGGTGTGTGGGCAAAACGTCGTTTTTTGTCTTCAAAAAAACGACCAAAAAAAAATTCCAACATGCTTGAATTTTTTGTGTCGTTTTTCAAAACGTCGTTTTTTGTTTCACAAAAAGTCACCGTGTGTAGCAAAAACGTCTTTCAAAACGACGTTTTTCAACCCGCGCATGCCCAGAAGCTAGTTATGAAGTGAGCTTCAATGGAAAAGAGTGGTGAACGTAACCTCGCTTTTTGTGAAAAAACGATGGTGTGTATGCAAAATTGTCTTTGAAAAGTGACGTTTCAAAAACGTCGTTTTTTACTTCACAGAAAACGTCGTTTTTTTTTTCATCGCAAAAAACGACCGTGTGTACGCGGCATTAGGCTCCATGCACACTGGAGCTGATAAACTGCAGTTTGTTGGAGTTTGGAAGTTTTTTTTAAAAGCCCATAAACTCCACTCTATGTTAGCCTGTGTGCATGCACATATGGACGTTTTTTTAGCTTTAGCTGGAGTTTATGGGCTCTTTTCTGAACGCACGAAAAGCACGTTCAATGTCCCTTTTTTTTACCTCAAAACACGCCAAATGCCAATAAATGTTTAAAAATGCGGCTCACCAGAGTTTCTTGCCATTTTTGATCCATTAAAAAAAAAAGAAAGAAAAAAACACTAAAAAACACTACGCTATGCTATTTCAAAAATGTTAAAAAAAATATGTTGAAAGACTCCCTGCAAAGCTACTGCCGTCCAGTGTGCATGGAGCCTAAAGCCTTGTACATACGATCAGTCCATTCGATGAGAACGGTCTGAAGGACCATTGTCATAGGTTAACCAATGAAGCTGACTGATAGTCTGGTGTGCCTACACACAATTAGTTAAAAATACGATTGTGTCAGAACGCGGTGACATAAAAAACGACGTGTTGAAAAAGTTCAATGCTTCTAACCATGCGTCGACTTGATTCTGAGCATGCGTGGGTTTTTCAACCGATGGTCGGTTTTGACCTATCGGTTAGGAATCTATAGGTTAAAATTTAAAGCAAGTTGGCTTTTTTTTTTTAACCAAAGGTTAAATAACCTATGGGGCCCACACACGATCGGTTTTGACCGATGAAAATGCTCCATCAGACCGTTGTCCTCCGGTTAACCTATCGTGTGTACAAAGCCTTAGGTAGCGTACACACGATCAAATCTGTCTGCTGGAAACGGTCTGCTAGACCGTCCCAGCAGACAGATTCGACCGTGTGTACGGGCGAGCCGACGGATTTGGCCACCCGACAGATTTCAAAGCATGCTTTGAAATCTATCGGGTGGGAACCCGTCCGCCCGACATGTCTGCTGGTTAGTACACTTACCAGCAGACATGTCGTCTCGCACCGGCGCCGAATGGATTCGGCGCATGCGCGGGAGTGTTTTACTTCCTGGTGCGGTGACGTGGCGGCGTCAACGTCACCGCCACGTCACCCACACGTCAGCGCGCCGTCTGCTGGCGGGGATTTTGGTTTGCTCGTGTGTACAGGAAAATGTGCCAACAACATCTATACAGCTGTCTCTTTGCCTCTGTTATCAAAATGTGCCTAATAAGTCTTACCCTTTCCATGGTAACCCAAGGCCATGATATTAATGGCAATGCAAATATGTGCTTTTGGCTCAATACAGTAATAAACTAACAATGCTGATGTACTCCATTTGTTTTCAAATGGTAAGCAAGGGATCAACCAGCATTTTGTCAAACTGGAGATTCAAAGTATCATTAGTAAATAGAGACAATAAGAAATCTTTAGCTCTAGCATAAAATGGTGACTTGTCACACAGAGCTGTCATTTTTATATCAGTATTTTATGACACCCGCTAGTAAATTTCTATTGCTAGTTGTGTTTATTACTCATTTATTTGCCAGACATGGGGCGAGAAACGTCTCTGACCTGCACTTAAAACCCTAGACTTAGTTTAAAAACAAATCAGACCCATTTTGACATGATGGGCTTTATGAATACATTGGTGCGGGTTATTTTTGTTCTGGGTTTAAAGATTAGTCACATTAAGGGTGACCACAATCCCCACTTAACTAAATGCTCCCTGACTGAGGTCACCTGGCAGCTGCTATCAGAGCTATAAAATGATATGTGGAAAGCTCATAACAGGCTTTCTCGTAAAGCTCTAATCAACTCAACAATGAGGAAGGATTGTAAATGCAATGAAAAGGGAAGTAGTTCTGATATCATTTGTTGCGAAGCAATAACATTTGTCTGAGCCATTATTTTTGTTCTATAAAGAAATTATTCTTCATTACACTGTACTGTTTAAATGGGCTGGTTGTGGGTAATATACTGGCTTGACAGCACTGTGGTCCAATTCCAGATCTCACTGGGAAACCTATCTGCATGGTACTTGCAGGTAAACCCCAACAATGAATTTCTCTTATTTGCACCCTTTTGCTCTGTTAAATACACTATTGAAAGTTGTTTTTTGTTTGTGGAACATGTTTGTCTACTCTGGAGAGGGGAAGGCTATTTTTGAACCTTAGGTGGTTGAATGAGAGTCACTCCTGTGTCTTTGCACTACAATATTCCGTTAGGTCACTTCCCCCACCCCCCCTTTTCAGGGTATGTTGAATGCGTTAACAGGGACACTCTCCAAACTCACTGCTCCCCGTTCATATCCAGATCTCGTGTATTACTCTGTTTTGTGTGTGACGGAACCCTCTTCTGTCCGCCAGCCAGCGGTTCCTGCCTTCCAAGTTTTTCCGAGCAGATTGTGAGCTAATACCATCCCATTGTACCCCAAACATCGTACACAGACAATATGTGAGGTAGTCTCCAAAGGAATGACTCTTTATTGACTCTAAGGCCCCATACACACGATCGGACATATCCGATGAAAACGGTCCGCGGACCATTTCCATCGGATATGTCCGATCGGGAGTTTGATCCGATGGCGTTTACACACCATCGGATCAAATTCCCCGCCGCCGGACGGCGCGGTGACATGGCGGTGACGCGGCGGTGACGTTGACGCCGCCGCGTCACCGCCACGTCACTGCACCAGGAAGTAAAACACTTCCGCGCATGCGCCGAATCCATTCGGCAGCGGCGCGGCGGCGGTGGGGGACGACATGTCTGCTGGTAAGTGTACTAACCAGCAGACATGTCGGGCGGACAGATCCCCACCGGATAGATTTCAAAGCTTGCTTTGAAATCTGTCGGGTGGACAAATCTGTCCGCTAGCCCATACACACGAGCGGAGATGTCTGCTGAAACGGTCCATCGGACCGTTTTCAGCGGACATCTCCCCTCGTGTGTACGCGGCCTTAGGCACATACTTTATACCCTACAGGAGGACATCCCCCTCCTGGTCATATTACCCGGTCCCTAACAATACAAACTGTACACAGGAATATAATTACCATAGGTAAACAAAAACCAACATATATAAACATCACGTTAATTAATCAACTAGCCACCTGGACAATGTATTTAATCAGATATCCCCACTTCAGGTCAGACTGTCCTGCACCAAGCTCACAAAGTACATATCACAGCAGTTTGCTAGAAAACAATAGGTAAGTTAAATAGCACAAAAAACACTACAAACAGTGATCTCACCCCACCTCAGACTAGTAGACAACAGAAGACCCATGGCTTTCCAGATCTCATTGATCAGCTTTCTTTTGACATACATCTGTTTACTGAGTTTCGGGGTTGGCAGAGATCATCATGGCTTCCTGGTTAAATGTAATAATGCCCTTTTGCATTATATAACAGAACATCTCCCTTAAATGCCAGCGTCCATAGTCAGTAGGCAAGAGTCTAGCCTTCAGTCCCCTCCAAAAGCCTCTGTCCCGGTTGAGTCTGTCACACTGTGCATACTGGTGTACCGTTATGTTATGTACTTTTGTTATGACTTCAATTTGCCTTCCCTGGTGAAAAATTTAATATTTGAAAAAATAAAATATTTTGTTATATCTATTCAAAAAGTGCAAAAAGCAAAAAGTTGATGTAAAGGCTAAAGGTTTTTTTTTTTTTTTTTGCTTTAACCACTTAACCGCTCATGTACATTTACGTCGGTACTTTAAAGATGGATATCTCGGTAACGGCAGCAGCTGCTGCCACAACCGAGGTATCCATCTTTAGTGTGAGCGGTCCTGTACACAAAAACGGCGGTCTCCACGGCGGAGGCGATCGGGTCTGTTCCGCGGCTGAATGGGGATGCGAGTGAGGGAAAAATGTCCTTCACCCGTCCCAATAGCTCTGCTGGGCGGAAGTGACGTCAAAACGTCAGTCCCGCCCAGCGTCTTAACCACTTGCGGCCCCCCATATGCTCAATTGACGGCAGCTTAGGGGATCTGAATATCCAAGCTGCCGTCAATTGACAGCATCGTTTTTTCCGGCCACTGGGGGGCGCGCACGCGCACCCGGCGCGTCCCCGAGATGCCGATGCGCGTGCCTGGCGGTCGCAATGTCCGCCAGGTACCCGCTGATCGGCAGTTTTAGAGCAGGGACGTGAAGCTCTCTGTGTAAACACAGAGCTCCACGTCCTGTCAGGGAGAGGTGACAGATGCTGTTTCCCTTGTACATAGGGAGACAGCATCGGTCACCTCCTCCAGTCACCCCCCTCCCCCCACACAGTTAGAACACACCCAGGACTCACATTTAACCCCTTCCTCACCCCCTAGTGTTAACCCCTTCACTGCCAGTCACATTTATACAGTAATTAGTGCGTTTTTATAGCACTGATCGCTGTATAAATGTGAATGGTCCCAAAAATGTGTCAAAAGTGTCCCATGTGTCCGTCGCAATATCGCAGTCCTGACAAAATTCGCAGATCGCCGTATTACTAGTAAAAAAAAAAAAATTGTCAGAATTCTATCCCTTATTTCCTAGCCACTATAATCTTTGCGCAAACCAATTACTATACGCCTATTGCGATTGTTTTTTTTTACCAAAAATATGTAGAATACATATCGGCCTAAACTGAGAACAAAAATATATTTTTTTTAAAAAATTTAATTTTTATTATAGCAAAAAGTAAAAAATATTCTGTGTTTTTTTTCAAAATTGTCGCTCTTTTTTGTTTATAGCGCAAAAAAAAAACGCAGAGGCGATCAAATACCACCAAAAAGAAAGCTCTATTTGTGGGGAAAAAAGGACGTCAATTTTGTTTGTAAGGCACGTCGCACGACCGCGCAATTTTAATTTAAAGCGACGCAGTGCTGAAAGCTGAAATTTCGCCTGGGCAGGAAGGGGGGTATATGTGCCCAGTAAGCAAGTGGTTAACCACTTCCCGCCCGGCCAATAGCCGATTTACGGCAGGGAAGTGGTTATGAAATCGTGACTAGACGTTCTCAAACGTCTAGCACGATTTCAATGCCGCGCGCGCCCGTGGGGGCGCGCAGCGCGGCGATCGGTGATGCGGGGTGTCAGTCTGACACCCTGCACCTCCGATCTCGGTAACGAGTCTCCGGCGGAGCCTCGTTACCACGTGATCAGCCGTGTCCAATCACGGCTGATCACGATGTAAACAGGAAGAGCCGCCGACGGCTCTTCCTCACTCGCGTCTGACAGACGCGAGTACAGGAGAGCCGATCAGCGGCTCTCCTGACAGGGGGGGTTCGCGCTGATTGTTTATCAGCGCAGCCCCCCCTCGGATCGCCACACTAGACCACCAGGGAAATAAAAAAAATACAAAAAAAATACAAAAAAAAATGACAAAAAAAAAAAAAAAAAAATGACAAAAAAAAAGGGGGGGCAGTAAAAAAAATGATGCCAATCAGTGCCCACACATGGGCACTGATTGGCAACATTGATCCATCAGTGCCACCCCTCAGTGATCATCAGTGCCACCCCAGTGTCTGTCAGTGCCACCCCACAGTGCCAATCCATGCCCAGTGCCCACCTACCAGTGCCCACCTGTGCCACCTATCAGTGCCCACCTGTGCCGCCTATCAGTGCCCACCTGTGCCGCCTATCAGTGCCCACCTGTGCCGCCTATGAGTGCCCACCTGTGCCGCCTATGAGTGCCCACCTGTGCCGCCTATGAGTGCCCATCTGTGCTGCCTATGAGTGCCCAGTGCTGCCTATGAGTGCCCATCAGTGCCGCCCATGAGTGCCCATCAGTGCCGCCCATGAGTGCCCATCAGTGCCCAATACCAGCGCCGCCTATCAGTGCCCATCAGTGCTACCTAATCAGTGCCCATCAGAACTACCTCATCGGTGCCCATCAGTGCCACCTCATCGGTGCCCATCAGTGCCACCATATCAGTGCCCATAATTGAAAGAGAAAACATACTCATTTACAAAAAAATTAACAGGAAAAAATAAAAACTTTATTTTTTTTTCAAAATCTTCGCTCTATTTTTAGTTGTTGCACAAAAAAAAAAAACCGCAGAGGTGATCAAATACCACCAAAAGAAAGCTCTATTTGTGGGGAAAAAAGGACGCCAATTTTGTTTGGGTGCAGTGTAGCATGACCGCGCAATTGTCATTCAAATTGCGACAGTGCTGAAAGCTGAAAATTGGCTTGGGCGGGAAGGTGCGTAAGTGCCTGGTATGGAAGTGGTTAAAGAAACATTTTTTTTTTTTTGTCATTTGAAAAAATTACAGTTTCCAAAAATTCTTTTTTTTTTTTTTTTGCATTTTAGTGTAAATATGAAGCCGCGTACACACGGCAGAGAACCTCGACGGGCAGAACACATCGTTCCGCCCGTCGAGGTTCTCTGCCGGCCGTCAGATTCGGCGACCCGCCCTGTCGGGAATGGCAACCAGTCATTCATCCAGGCGGGCCGTCGAGCAAATAGAGAACATGCTCTCTATTTCTGCTTGACGGCATTCCCGACGGGATGCTCGCCGAGAGCGTACACACGGCCGAGGTTCTCGCTGGAATGCAGCTTCCAGCGAGGTTCTCGCTGGTTTCTAGCGAGAACCTCGGTCGTGTGTACGCCGCCTGAGATCTGAGGTCTTTTTGACCACAGATCTCATATTTAAGAGGACCTGTCATGCTTTTTTCTATTACAAGGGATGTGGTGTGATCACATTTTTTTTTCAGTGTAAAAAGTAATAAAATAAATAAAAATAAATAAGAAAACAAAAACATTTTTTTTTTTTAAAGCACCCTGTCCCGACGAGCTCGCGCGCAGAAGCGAATGCATACGTGAGTAGCGCCTGCATATGAAAATGGTGTTAAAATCACACAAGTGAGGTATCGCCGTGATCGTTGGAGCGAGAGCAATAATTCTAGCCCTAGACCTCCTCTGTATCTCAAAAAATGCAACCTATAGAATTTTTTAAACGTCGCCTATCGATTTTTAAGGGTAAAAGTTTGACGCCATGCCACGAGCAGGCGAAATTTTTAAGCACGACATGTTGGGTATCATTTTACTTGGTGTAACATTATCTTTCTCAATATATAAAAAAATTGGGTCAAATTTATTGTTGTCTTATTTTCTAATTCAAAAAAGTGTTTTTTTTCCAAAAAAAGTGCGCTTGTAAGACCGCTGCGCAAATACGGTGTGACAAAAAGTATTTCAATGACCACTATTTTATTCTCTAGGGTGTTAGAAAAAAAAAATATCATGTTTGGGGGTTTTAAGTAATTTTCTAGCAGAAAAAACAATTTTTGTCTTGCAAACACCAAATCTGAAAAACACCTAAGGTCCTTAAGTGGTTAATGCATTCTCTCAATGAAGTAAAAAAACTCCCATGATTATGTCCCCCCCCCACCCAAATACGTACCTGAGCTTGATCTTTATCCAGTGCTATATCCAAGAGCAGCAGTGCTGCTCTCTCTCTCTCTCTCTCTCTCCTCACAGGATGCAGAGACAGCAGCATCCATTGGTTCCTGCTGCTGTCAATCAAATCCCACAATAGACACACACAACCTGGCTCAAATTTGCACAAAAGCCCTTATAGCAATCAGTTAGGGGAAACTTGGAAGGGAGGAGCAGCCAAAAGCACTGGTAGGGAACCCCAAAAGACGAGGTGTGGGCTGCTCTGTGCAAAATTGTTGCACAGAGCAGGTAAGCATAACATCTTTATTATATAAAAAAATTAAACTTTGCAATCATTTAATGTTCTGCTGTTCTTTCACTGTTCAAATAATGTCAGGGGGGCTTGACCAGGCTGCTTTGTCTAACTGCAGTGTATTCTGCAGGAAGATCCTAGACCTGGTTTTGCTGTTTGGAATATTTGCCTGGATTATGAGACTAGCTGAACATAAGTATAAGGCTGGCCGAAGCCTGAATTTGTAGGCGGAGTCTGAGGAGTATATTAATCCTGCTCACCCGTCGGGTCTGGTGTTGGCGCCATTTCAGGTTATGACGCGGCCGACGTATGTCACTTCCGGCTTCCAGTCTGAGAAGCGGTTAGCCGCAGCTTGTGCTCCTCTCCTGGGGCTCCATCAGGGGACCTCCTGCCTGCTCCCTCCCATCCTTGGGTTCCGCCAGCATTGTGGGGGCCGCCCGCCCGTTCTCCCGGTGCTCATGCCGGGGTGGGTGCGGGGAGCCCGTCCGTCCATCCGCCACTCACCCTCGTTCTCCAGGGCATCAGGGGGGCCGCCTGTCCGCTTTCCATGCTCCCGCTGGGGGGGGTCGTCTGTCCGTCTGTCCTTCCTCCCTGTCGCTGGGCTCATTCCCGCATGGTGGGGGGGAGTGCCGTCCATTTCTCCCTGCCATCCCCGCGTTCCTTCCGGCATTAGTGGGGCCGCCCTCCCGCTCCTCCCGGCGCTGATGCTGGGGGGAGGAGGGGGGCGGTCGTTCGTTCACCTGCCGATTCACCTCCCTGGAGCCACGTGCTTCATGGAGGGGACGCCTAGGCGTCCCGGTTCTCACTCTGTCTCCATGGGGGGGGCGCATCATGGAGGGGATACCCCATGTCACATGGGGGGGTGCGCATTCATTGTTACAGGTCCACGCTGCTGCACTGGGGGGGGCACCCACCCACTACCTCTGGCTGTTATGGGCGCATGCTGAGGGGGGTGCACTTACCTCTCCGGGCGCACACTCTTAACTGCGGGGTCGCTTGCTCGTCCACGTCGGGGGTGGGGGGATCCACCTACTCGTACAGGGTCACTGGGCAACTGAGGGGGAGGCTGTCCGCCCAGGGGTCTCTCTGGTAGTTTCCTCGCATTTCTGCAAATTGTCATAACATCTTGTCTTTGCTTTTCAGTCACTCTGTGTTTCTGCCCCTGCATTCTGTCTTAGCGTTTCTGTCCCTGCGTTTCTGTCATGGCGGTTCTGCCCCTGCGTTTCTGTCATGGCGGTTTCTGCCCCTGCGTTTTTATGTCATGGCGGTTTCTTCCTCTGCATTTTCTGTCATGGCGGTTTCTGCCCCTGCGTTTCTGTCATGGTGGTTTCTGCCCCTGCGTTTTTGTCATGGCGGTTTCTGCCCCTGCGTTTCTGTCATGGCGGTTTCTGCCCCTGCTTTTTTGTCATGGTGGTTTCTGCCCCTGCGTTTCTGTCATGGCGGTTTCTGCCCCTACGTTTCTGTCATGGCCGTTATGCCCCTGTGTTTCTGTCATGGCGGCTTCTGCTGTGATGGCGGGTTCTGCCCTTGCGTTTCTGTCATGGCGGTTTCTGCCCCTGTGAGTCTGTCATGGCGAGTTCTGCCCCTGCGTGTCTGTCATGGCGGGTTCTTCCCCTGCGTGTGTACACTAGCCTTGTGTGTTCAGTTAATTGCCTGTGTCTGTGCTGCAGGTTACTTGGGCTCATTTACCACTCACATCAGGGTGGGGGGGGCTGTCTTCAGGTAAATTCATGAGCAGTGATCTCGTCGGTTATCCTTATGTTCTCATACTTAGGTAGGTGCAAAGGGGTGTTGTTGTTGT